>JADLZN010002584.1:0-165432 GCA_018155175.1 Sinocyclocheilus anophthalmus
CCAAATCAGGTAACGTTAGGTCTGAAACGCTTTTTGGTGCACTTTCAGTGTTGTTGCAAACAGATGGACAGATACAGACTTAGTCAAATGCGCATATATATTCATTCTGTATTCTTAGACTGTATATTATAGATGGATGCATGCAGTACAATACAATACAGTGCTACTGTAGTCTCATAAATGGCCTGCTTTGAATGAGAGCACTATGGCAGGATCAGCTGGCAAGGAAAATTTCCGTTTTTTTTTGGGGGGGGGGGGGTTTTTTTTTTTTTTTTGGGGGGGGGGGGGGTGTTTTTTGGGTTGTGGGGGTTTTTGGATCAAAGCTCAACGCGTGTGTTTGCATGTGGTGCATTTGCAGTCAGCCTCATTGTTACGTCTGGCTCTACAATGCATCACTGCGTCTGCCACATAAAGACGCTTTGTGTGCTATAATTCATGCATGCTCATGCTTTTTTGCAGATCGAGGCAAACATCCCAAGAATCTGAAGAGAAAAGCCTCGCCGGAGCCTGACGGAGAGGGCGGCACCGCCGTGAAGATTAACGGAGACGGACAGCAGTGGCTCCCGCCGGGAGACGGATTGAAAATGCCCCCGGTGCCGCCACCCAGCTTCGCCTCCGCACCCTCCACGATATCCCCTCACCCTCGCACCACCCCGCCGGAGGCCGCGGCAGCCGCCACTCAGAACGGAAGTTCGCCCATTGCTGCGCTCATTCTGGCCGCGGACAACGCCGGTGGCAACAGCTCGCCCAAGGATGCCAACCAGGTGCACTCGACGACGCGCAGAAACAGCAGCAGCCCGCTGTCGCCCAACCAGCGGCGGCTGGCGCAGGGCACCGTGACGCCTCACGTTCCGGGCATGGATCCGATGCATCCGCAGAGCATCCCGGACTCCTCGGTTCCCAGCAGCATCCCGCTGTGCTGCACGCTTTGCCACGAGAGGCTGGAGGACACACACTTTGTGCAGTGCCCTTCGGTGGGGTCTCACAAGTTCTGCTTCCCGTGCTCCCGTGAGAGCATCAAACAGCAGGGCGCGACCGGAGAAGTGTACTGTCCGAGTGGCGAGAAATGCCCCCTGGTGGGCTCCAACGTACCGTGGGCTTTCATGCAAGGTGAAATAGCCACCATTCTGGCAGGAGACGTCAAAGTAAAAAAGGAGAGAGACCCTTGATTGCGCTTTTTACCTTTTTTTTGTTGTTGAAAATATTCAAAAATGTTGGTCTATATAAATATATAAATATGAATATCACATGCATAGGCCTACCATCCAGACAGAAACTAACGGACTTGTATATAATGGACATATGAGGGACATGCATACTTGGTAAACATTGCTGTACATTTTTTGATTTTTGAATACATTGTGTTTCTATATTTTTTGAAGATAAAAGGTATGTACTCATTATAACGGACTGCGTTCTACTTTGTCGATGTTTAACGATTTCTTGATGTACTTTTAGGTATGGTGGCAGTTCCTGTTAAACGTAGAATGTGACTAATGCAACTCTACGAGCACTTGGCAAACATTGGAAAACGCTTCTAGCTGTACTTGTATGCACTTGTTTAAAATTGCCAAATACATTTTCTGATCTTGTATTAACTTAGAGTCTCTGCTTGCTTCTTCTGAGGATCTGAGCGCTGGAGCGGTTGCTTTTGGCTGGGCACACGTCCAACGTACAGTGTCTCGGATGTGTTTTTCAATTATTAAGTTTAACCAGGTCATGCTTTACATTACAGCGTTCGTGTTACAGTGCATTTAGTAAACTAGCCTAGTTAATATATAATTATTATTGTCAGGGGTAGCTTGTTATTGCAGTTGTAGTTAAAGCAGTGACATGCAATATGAGCACTGATGTGTACATCATTACCTTAACCAGTTATCTGGGTCGTGTTTGGGTTGTTAGGTAGAAGGGCTTTGTGTATTGAGGAAATTGCCTCGTCAGACATGGGTGGAGTCGGGTGAAACGACTTAAGTGTGTTGACTAATGCTTAAAAAACCCTACCATCTGTTTCGTCATCTCAGCTACTCAAAGACGTCTTGACTTTTTCACTTAAGTGTTTAAACCTGTTTTAGAAGTATCTTTAATATTAAAACTAAATATTTTACATCAACATGCATCAGTTTTGTTGCTCTATCAATGCTAAGAGTTATATAACAGTGCAGTGTTTTGGAAAGCACGAGTATGAATCTTTCCACACATGCGCAGGGCCTCAAGAGAGATGCAATGATTATGCTCGTTTGTAAAACAACACGTGGTCACATAGTCAACTCTGGAATTCCCGAGTCACCGTCACTGGTTTACCCTTGTTTAGTATCAGGCTGTCAGTAGGAGTCTATTTTAACCTGTGTGTTATCTGTTTTAGCTGTAAATGGAGAGTGTTTTGTGTGAATTTGCATGTAAGAAATATCCACCCATGCATTTATTTATAGAAGATTTAAATGCATGCATGCACATTTTGCTACACAATAGCAATGCACAGTTGCGTAACACGAGCAGTACAACAATGCAATGAAGTGGTGTGGCGTACATGAATATAAATCTCTCTCCACACACGCACAGAGCCTCAAATGAAATGCGATGAATACGATAGATGTAAAACAACCAGTGGTCACATGCTCAACTATGGAATTTGAGAAATCTTCGCTAGTTAGTTTCCTTGACTGTAGTAATTCAGTGCGACATGTATGTTATCAATTTAAGTTTTGCATATAGGTTGTTTTAGTTTGAATTATTGCAGTTTTAAATGCATGCATGCGAGGAGCATCAGATTTTGCTGCACAATATCAATGCAAAAAGTTACATAACAGGAGCAATGCAATAATGCATTGAAGTGGTGTGGCGTACATGAATATATTTCTCCCTAAACATGCACAGAGCAAAAGAAATGCAATGAATGCAGTAGCTTGTAAAACAACACATGGTCACATGCTCTGGAATAGCTGAGTCACTAGTTTACTCATGTTTTGTATATTGACTGTAGTGGTCTAAAGTGACACATATGTTATTAACACATTTCATTCCACCAACCTAAAAAAAAAAAAAAAAAAAAAAAAAAATAATGTTCTTTTTAGCAACATCATATGACCCCTTTAATGTTTAGAACAGTGCAAATACAAACACCATTAGAAACTCATAGTTCAGCATCACACACCATGATATTGGTTAAAATGAGAGCCCATTTCTCTCCAAAATGGCGCCAGTTTTAGCGTTTTGGAATAAAGAAATAAAAATAACTAAACTATAATTATATTATAATTATAATTATAGAATAATTTATGTTACAATTTTAACATAAATGCACATTGTTCTATAAGCATGGCAAATTGTTATGCTGATAATATAATTTCGAAAGAAAAAAATGCATTAAATAGCGAGTTATTTCTGGGGAAACTTTTTCAAAGGAAAACACACACACGCATGTCTTGGTCTCGGTGAATTAGCAGCATCCACAACTGAATGGAACAAAGTGTTGAACTTGAAAATTGTTTATGCGCGAGTTCACTTGCTAAATGAAGGCGGATAGTATAAAATGGATAAAATAAAAACCCTTTTCACAGCGCGCATCACGCGCTCAAACTCATCAAAAGTCGACAAGTTCAACAAGCAACAACAACGACTTATCCAAGTGACTGCTGCAGAACGCACGCGAGAGAGAGACGAGGCAGCGCAGATCGCGCGTCTCATAAGTGAGTGGGGAATTTACCGAACGTGGCTCTTGCGGGAGTTAACACTGTATGCAATACCCGCAACCTCACACCAAATTTCAGGTACATATTAACATATTAAGTTAGAGGAAGATGCGACTGAATTGATGCTTGAAGAATGCACTTCCAGCAGCCATAAACAATTGGCGGTTAAAGTTTTCTATGCACAATTTGATTTGACGAAAGTCACGAGACCTATTACTCTCTATCCAATCACGTTGATGGATAAAAATGAAATTAAAATAAGCATGTAACGACCACAAACGGAGGAAAATAGTGGAGTAAAAGTACCGATACATCACTTAAAATGTACTCAAGTAAAAGTAAAAGTACACAATTTTTAAACTACTCAAAAAAGTACAATTACTGATAAAAACTACTTAATTACTGTAACGTGAGTATTTGTAATTCGTTACTTCACACCACTGATAATCGGGATGCGGCCTACACTGGATGCGGCGCGGCACGACACGACAAATCCATGACAGTAAACTGATGCTCGTTCTATTTATGACATACTGACACAAAGTACAAATGATTTGCAATGGTCACTTTGTCGCATCCAGTGTGGACAGCCTCATGCTGTTGGCTTACCTCCGGCCTTTTTTTCATTATTTATTAGTTTAATTTTTTTGGCTAGTAGAAATTATGAATAGCCGGTAACTTAAAAATTTAGTAGCCAAATTGGCTGGTGAGTGAAAAAGTTAATTTCAAACCCTGGTTAGAATGCATTTCATTCTTTTTTCGTTGGGCTCATCATGGGGTGCGCAGTCCTGAGCGCTGTATGACTGATGTATCCGTTCAATTGAACTTTACTCCAAATATATGAACTTACCTGTTTTAAATACTTTTATATTTAACGTGTTCATTTATGTTCAATATTTAATGGAAAACTGTTGGTCTTTAAAATAAATCTACTTTTGATTTTCACCGTTGACTGCAGACTGATAATGTCTGTGCTCTGATGCGGCAAAAAGACACGCGATCCTAATAGCGATTCATCCGAATATATATGAAATAGCTGTTTTAAATAGTTTTATATTTAACATGTTTGTTTATCAATAGCCTATGTTTGAAAGTATATTATTTCGATTATTGGTGCTTTCATAGGCTCTCTCTCGGTTTAAAACACCACATAGTTATGAAATAGCCTATGATAAGTACAGAGAGTCTCTCTCTCTTGCCCCCACCCACCCATGCACGATAATATCGTCTATTGGCGATCTCACGGACTGGTGATATGATGATTTGAAAAATGACCATATAGCCCAACACTAGTATCATTCATTTTACACATTTTTTCCACTCAGTGTTTTGCATACATTAAACAGACCAACATACAATTACTTGCTTCACATATAGGATTTAAATTCATTATGGTTAATTTAAAACTTAAATGTGAAATCCAATGATTAATTGTCTTGTCCAAAATAATTGTGCATTTTTTTTCTCCGTTTGATTGACAAGCTTATCATGTGAAGTATTTAAAGTTGGCAATGGACGCAACAATTTGCTTGCTTGCTGTAAAGAAAACTGGTCTGAAACACGATATAACAATAAAATTAAATGTTGTCTCTTGCGGTATGGCTACCATTTTTTGTGTTTTTTGATAAATTTTATAACACTGTTACTACTCGACTTAAATTCTAATCTAATCTAAAATCTCATTCACTTGTTGACTTTTGATGATTGTTTATCAATTTAATTTATTGTTGTTTTCCACCTTATTCACTACTACGCATCACGTTGATAGATGACCGATGACAAATGGATGGATAGATAGTTGATGGATGGATAGATGGATGGATGAATAGATGGGTTGATTGCTGGATTGATAGGTTGATGGAGGTGGGATGGATTGATGGGGTGGGTGGATAGGTAAATGGATAGTAGGATAATGGATTAGACAAAGCTGGCCTATTTTTTTGCCCCAGTACTTGGCGAAAATGGTCTTCATCATAATTAAAATGATAAGTAGTGCACAGGGTGGAATCAATCTGCATGTGAAAAACAAACAGGCTGTCATTGGATCCTCAAGATGAATTGGTTAACAGGCCTTTACCTCTATGGCTGAAACATTGCAGGACAAAATAGGAAGCCATCGACATTCACTCTCTAATCAGCTAAATGATGACAAAGCAGGTGGTAGGAGAGACTAGAGGTTGAGATAGAAAGAGATATTGACTTGTTTAGTATTTATGTGTTGAGAGGAACTTGAAGGAAGGAGGGACAATGAACTAAAGTTCTTTCATGTTAAGAACAGCAGGGCCCCAAACTTCTTGACCTTGGTGACCTGTGCTGAAGTAGGCATGTGAAAGTCCTTAGTACTTTCTGTCCAACATCAATAACTGATGTACAGCTCTCATCAATGTACATGATGCCAGATATGCTAATTTTGTCATTCAAGATGCGTGTTTTGACCCGATTTGTTAATTTTTCCATCTTGTTGGCTTGGTTGTGGCTCACTTACGGCCCATATTTACCAATGAATGATGGTTTCAGAAGGCTCTGTATGGATCTATGGGCATTTTCATTAACAAAGGAGCCATTTCATGATTACCAACAGTCTGTAAATCACCAGCTTTCTTTTGGAGGCACCGGCCACAGTGAAGGAGGTACAGACACGACCAGCACTAATGACCTAGACCGTTTTTCTGTATTGCAATTCACTCGTGGGTTTTAGCAGGGTTCTTTGGTGGGTGACAGAGGAAAGGAACCCACCTCTGAAGCTCAAGATCCTCCCCTGTGTATCTCTGTCTGAGGACCACGCATTCTTCTAAGCAGGTGCTGTTCTGTACTAATCCACCTTATTAAAACAGACCTGGTGATTGAGACACAAGCATTATTCATAACTTTTATATTTCCATACTGGGCGTTAGGCCAGGCTTTTTCATTTATGAGCTTTCATCTGTAGAAATGAGGAATGGGAGCCAATTTTTAAATTAAATCTGACCTCTTTTTTCACGCGTATATAAATGGTCCATCATTTTTTTTTTTTTTTGCCATTCAAGGTAAATTTCTCTTCTCCCTTTCTCTCTCATGTGTGGATGAGAGCTGGGAACCTCGGCTGTCCCGGGGTGGATTCTGTCATCATATTTAAGGATCCTGTGAGTGAACGGAGACAAATAGTCATAGATATTTAATCACAACCAGGGCTTTGGGTCACCGGCAGAAATGGCTGCTGGTGGAGTCAATGAGAAGGTATGAGAGTGAGATAAAGCCGAGTATTATGTGCATGCTGAATGAATGGAGGATAATGCTAAGCATTAGGGATGATATGGTTATGAAAAACAGAGCTGCTTTTGGGCAACCTAAGAGCTTGAGAGTTGAAGTGACGAGCTTTGCGCTGACGCTCTGGAGCAGCATCAAAGAGGCTGGCCAGCGTTACTGGAGCAGCACCCACTAGAAGCCTGCTATTTGGGTCAGAAATGAAAACTGAAAGGTGGAGCTTATCGCAAGGATAAAGGGATAAAAATTAAATGTAATGAAAGAATGAGAAAAAGAGGGAGGGTGGTGAATAGAAGAGGCCTGTCATTTCACTCCTGCTGAGGTCAATCTGCCATTGCCTAAAGACAATGAAGCTGTTACCATTTGTCAGACTGCAAATGCGAGATATAGCCTTGGACCGTCCCGAAAGCTTCAGGTGCTTAAAGTCACTGCAAGGTCATCAGCGACACAAAGGCTTTTACACAAATCTGAATTATGCACTTACAGTGAAATACTCATCTCACGGAATCTATTTAAGATTCCTGTCTCAAATTTATTTCTGCTGCTTTGGCAACAGGGTTTCATTCTATTTGATAATTTGTTCAAAGCGTGAGAATTAATGGTGGACTGGAAGACCAAAGAGAATGCAGAGTTTGGGGACTTTCTCCAGAATGCATCTACAGATTTATCTGTAGATTAGATTAGCCAGGGGTGAGGATGGATGTTGCATAACACCGTGTCTACACCGGACGCGAGAGGCATGGCTCGACACAACAAAATACTATAGAACCCATTATAATAAGTGATGCTGTCTACACTGGATGCGAGCAGACATGGTGTAATAGATTTTGATACAGTATCTCAGCAGCTGCGGTCTTTATGATGGCTACATCTTCATCAGTCTCTAGCTTGTCATTATGGCCTGAAACATGCATGCCAATTTGGCACAAAGGTTTTATCAAATATGATTAAACTTGGAAATATGTGCTACGCCCACATCAACATATGTATATTGTATTGCTTAGATGTTTGTTGATTCTGGTTTAGCACAGTCAGTATAATCGGTCTGTTCAGGGCATGGGACAATGTTTGTAGCAGTGTCATGCAGTGAAAGAAAGTCTGAAATGGGGAGGCAAAGCTGCCTCTATACAGTAGGTGTTTGTTTTCCGATATAGATGTACTGTATGTTCTAGTTATATTTGATGTTTGCACAGTTTCCAGGTCAAAAGCATTTACCTTACACATAGGACTATCAACAAGCAACCAATACTATAATATTTTGTTTTTCAAACTGTGGACAGCCAAAGCTGCATTTATTTGATTAAAAAAAAATACAGTGACAATAGTAAATGATATGTAATATTACTAGAATGAAAAAATCAGTTTCTAATTTTATATATTTTAAAATGTCCTTTATTTCTGTGGTGGCAAATCTGAATTTTATTCCCATTGGTGTTTTTCACATTTGTAGGTATTTTGGCTCAAAAAGTTTCTAAACCATTTTGGCCGGCTGTTTACTTTTCATTTCACTTTATTTCACTTTAAAAATGACAGCTTTACTAATGAGCTATATATGTGCTTGCTTTCATTTTTTTTATAATTTTTATATATAATAAAAATATATATATCATTTTATAATTTATATTTTATTTTTTCCAATTAAATTTTACTCATCTGAGAAAATACTCAGATTCTAGGTACTATCCAGAACAATTCTATCAAATATTAATTGACAAATTACTAATTACTAAATTTGTTTGTAGATTAAATGCTTGTAATTTTTGCAAATTGTAAGTGAACTGTGTGCACTGTGCAGTGCTAATTAGATTCTCTGTGAAGTTACACAATATATCATGACCAGATTCCCCCACCCCACATTGCCCAGTCAGGGTCTAGAGTGGGACACAGATACATTTGCATTGCAGAATATTATTGTCAGGTTCTGTGGCAGCTTGACTGTCATGGCAACAAACAGCAGGACCTATTGGCAACTGAGCAAAACATTATTTCATTTTAGGTGAAAAAAAGCAGTTTAAGAGTGACAGATCACGTCTAATCGTTGTTCATGTACAAATCATAGCAACCGGTCCTTATTTTAAACTCTTCACTTATCTTTTTATCTTCTATACTGTTATTCAAATGATTCATTTCAGATGAGAATGTACATACTGTGATGCAGCCCCTTGGATTGACTGTTTGGTTGAGCCAGATTGTGATGGTAGTTATGCAGCACACTCTCAACTAATGACTTCTAATGGCAGTTGTCTTGGGAAGTGTTTAGGAGCCAGTTTTTCTGCATTAGTGCAGGTTGTGACGATGTGAAAAAAATGTGTGAGGGTTTGAAGGAAGGATAAATGGAAGGGAAGGGGTCGCAGGGGGCCTCAGGGCTCACCTGCTCACGACACCTCATTTATCAACAGAGCCCCTCAAACAGATGGTGCCATTCCAGATCCGCACAAGTATGTTGACATGATATGCCATCAAAGGGAGAGAGCGAATTGAACGTACCTGAACTGAACTTTGAATTTAACTGAATTGAATTAAAAGCGACAGATGGATGGTGTGATTAGAGTTGGGGAAATAGGCAGAGCAGAAAATTTACATAGATGGAGCAAACACCACAAAGAAATGGAAGACTTATTCAATGTTCAAGAGAGGGCAAGAAGGGAAAGTTGGCAGGAAAGAAGGACACACTCTCGCTGACTCTCCTCTGTCATCTACAAAGCAGTTAAATAAATCATTCTCTCATTCCCTATTCTCTCATCCCTCTCTCCTCTCTTTGCCTCCTTTAATCTCTCAGCACTGCTGCTGCTGTGCTCTCAAAAGCTCCAAATACAGATACTCTGCACCAGGAAGTGCTCTCAGCTGACATTCATAAGAGCTTGGCTTTGTTTTATGTATATACGTGTGAGACTGTCTATGTATGTAAGAGAGTGAAGCAATTTTATGTTTGAGGTCAATATGCATATGAATGTGTGTGTGCATCTCTGTGTGTTTTCATATACACTACATGGTGGCCAAAAAGTATGTGTAACCCACGTTTTTTTTAAATGATTATTTATAGATCTGTTATGATTTAATTATGAATTAATAGATTGATTAGTTTTATTTTGGTATCAGCTGTATATCAGCTTGTTTTTTATACCTTTTCAACCTCATTCAAAGGTTTTTTTACATTTTACACTTATTTAAATAAGCATATATTTTCGTTTTACTTACTACAGCCTTTGCTTTGTGGATCATTTTTGGAGTTTGGATGTAGAGTGAAAAATCTCTAAACCTTTTGCACCTACTGGGTATTTCAATTTAAAGTCCCAGTTTAAACAATTATCTTGTAATGCTTAATGAACCTTATGCTCATAGGCAGAGTTTCACTTTTATGCGTGGGGGGGCACCCACTGGCAGATGAGCCATGAGCACTTTTTTATATGTTCTACATTTCATGTATTTATGTAAAAAAAACATACCTAATGCAGAAAAGCCACCTCTTTTTCCAAATTGCATAAATGACCACTATCTTTCTTTCATCTCTTCTGATAAATTTTCAGTCAAATTGTTTTCTGTGTGCTAGATCAGAGCTAGAGCCCTGCATTTCAGCCCTGCCTGACGAGCTTCGGGACAATTTTCACATCATAGTTCAGATGCGGGCCGGGCCTCGGGCCTGTTTTAGGCTTCTCCTTATTTTTATATTTTAGACATCCATCAATTAGTGATGAAAAAAAAATGCCGCGCTGGTGGAAACAACACGAGACCGTGCTACCGCGACTGTCAAGAGCGGCTTGACGGTGTTTAGTGTCCAGCAGCAGCAGCATGTAGGCTATGCCGTCAGCGCAGCTGAACAGTTCTGCGTTCAAATGCACGCAATAGGCTTAAGTTTTCCGCAAAGCACCGGCAAAAGTAATTACCATGAAGTGTCGGAGAAATAGTAAGGAGATATTTGAATTATGTAAGGAATAATTGACGACGGGCCGTTGAATTATTAGAAAAATAATGCACACCCGAGGTGGTGATGCGGCCACGACGCAAAGCGGAGATTATTTTAGATTTAGATTATTTTTCTAATAATTCAATGGCCCGGAGTCAATTATTCCGCTTATACTACGGTTACCACACCTCAAGACATCGATCAGATGATATATTTAAAGGGATTCGTCCGGTTTTTGTACTTAAATCGCTATTGTGAGTAGGATTATTTCCTCCGCATCTCATCCAACGCCTCTTTAGCTAGTTCCAAAACGTCATTTTAAAGCTGGTAATGGAGGCTTGAGCTGTTGATAGCATTCTAATGCAGTTATTAATGAAGTTATTAGAAAGAGAGCGAGAGAGACAGAGACACACAGAGAAAGATAAAGAAAGAGAGAGAGAGCTTGTGTGAATTAGGCTACCTCTGCTCTGTGCGTCCCTCAACAGTGTTCTGCAGCGCTGTTATTACCTCGCTAGTGAGAAATGTCATGTGTAGCCTTTAAGTTGCTACACTATATAGGCTAACTGATAAAATCATCAGGGCAGCACTGACAACACCTTTTTGTGCAAACTGCGTGACTGTAGTGTGCTTGTGCGAGCACGTGTGATTGCAGTAGTTCCTGTGTGCTGTATAAGTACTGTATGCTAATTTCCGTTATTACAGTTAACTATGCGAAGTGATATGGAACTGTAATGCGGTCAAGACCTGCCTGGAACTACTTCAGCCTTGCGTTTCCCTGAAAATAATTGCACAACCTAGAACATTCTTCAGTCAATCAGATTCAAGCATTCAACGGCCCTGTAGTATAATTACAAATAAACTAGTGTTTTCTGAGTCGGTGTCGCAAGGATGACATTGCCAATCCTGACTTGCCATCTCCTCATTAGACGCCTTTAGAGAGAAGTGCATCTTTACGGATTATGATTATAATGAAAGAGTTTTTGTTTTTGATTTGTTTTATTTCGTTAAGTAGTAATTTAAAGCTTTCAATAGATATATTTATCATGTTTGTGAGGCATGTATTCGCTAGGGCTGGGTATCGTTCAAATTTTTTTGATATCGATACCGGTACCGATACCTTGACTTCGATACCATTTCCTGAACGATACTTTTTTTCAATACTAATTTTATGAAATCAATTTTAACAAGATTACATTATCTAAAAAAAAAAACCTTGGTTTTATTTTTCAGCTTGTTGATGTTTATACAAACTCAAAGACTCATCTCCTGAGCCACTGCACAAAGGAACAAAATGTAACCAACACAATAAATCAGTGCAAAATTGTTTTAATAAAGCTCAAATAGTCTTCAGTCTTCTGTTAGGCTACATTTACACTAGTGCTTGTTTGTTTTAAAACGCATAGCTCAGACAGAATCTTGATTTCTATTTATTTTCCACTGATTTCCTGATGAGCATTAGCAGCTTCCAGCGATGTCTCTTCCATGATCGCTGCTCTGACTCAGAGGTAATAACATATTTAATTTCAGAAACATTACATGGCCAAAACACACATTAGATGGCAGGTCCGGATTTACCTATTTTCGTGATGTAGAAAAAACAAATTTTTGGGCCCCCTTCCCTATTAATATAATAGACCTAATATTACCACGCAGGCAAACAAAAATATTTCTTAATCAGTGAAAACCGATACAGTGTTTTCTATCGGAATAAGCGCTTGCGTTCAGTCAATAAAAATCGAATAGTTCTTAATTTGTTTGAGAACTGAGAAAGACCGTTCCATATAGGCGCGGCGTCATGGCCACTTCGGGAGTGCATTATTTCTCTAATAATTTTAACGGCCTGGAGTCCCAACCACACATCAAGACATTGTTCAGATCATTTGTTTCAAGACATTTGACATGTTTCCGTCCTGAAATCTCGTGTGGGTTGAACTAATTTTTTTACGCACCTCATCCCAAACCTTCCGTTGCAAATTCCAAAACGTCATTTTAGAGCTGATAACAGAGGCTTGAGCCATTGATATGCAGGCTTACGCAGTTATTAATGCAGTCTAATGCGGTTATTAGAGAGAGAGAGAGAGAGCGAAAGGGAGAGATTAAGTGCGTGTGAATACCTGCGTCTATCAGCAGCGTCTACTAATAGTGAATCTTTAAGTTAAACTCCTTCATGAACCTCGCTACTGAGAAATGTCATGTAGCTTTTCAGCTGCGAAACTATTTTACTGATAAATTCGTGGTGCAGCGCTGACAAGAAGTTTCTGTTCGCGTCTCCGCATGTCTGCACTGTGTGTGCGTCTGTGAGAGAGACTGGGAGAAAGAAAGCGTGATTTCTGTAGCCTACATAAAAAAGGTGGAAGACATGGAAATAGTTTGTCATTTTTTACCCTATTGTTTGTTATATTTATTTGCTCAATGTCTTGAGCAATGCGTAAATCCGGCCCTGTTAGACGGCAATCGGAAGTTATTACAAGCACTCGATGGTGGTTTATAGTGAGTTTTGAGTAAAAGCGGAATATAAATCTTATTTATTGTCTTATGTAGCATGATGCTACAGTTTGCATGAATGGTCACATAACACGCGCTTTCGGTCGTGTAACGTTAGTATGAATGGACATCTGGATATGATGGGAACTCCACGCAGCTCCCGCGCTACTCTATACTGGTGATATTACAGTACCACGAGAGCTACAGAAAGCAGACTGCTCCGTGTGCTTTCGAATCGCTCTCGCGGATGATCGATCTGCGCCACACCTCTTCTGGTCGAACACACCGGCAAGTGCTGCAGGCTTATTGGCTCACTGACACTGATGAGATTAACCCCTTAGGTATCGAACTTTGGTACTGAATGACAATACGTTTTTCGATACTCGAAGGTATCGAGGCAATTCGGTCGGTGCCTAAAAAGTATCGAACTCGATACCCAGCCCTAGTATTCGCTGAGTTTCGGTTCATTTTTGTGAAGCGCTCCTGTTGAAGACGAGACGGCAGAAAGCGCATCATGTTTGTTTTCTTTATTTTATAAAAGCACAATGTTTTGTTGATATTGTGAGTGCACACAAATAAAATTAGACCCTTTACAGTTCCGAGTGATGTGTTACTCTTACCTTTATGAGTAAAAATTATGGCGTATCCATTGAAAAAATGCAAGTGATCGCGCTGGTGCCTCCATGTCCTGCAAAGTGTGCTTTAGCTTCCACTCTCCACACAAACTATTGGATATAGCGCACACTTATCTAGGTTTAATGTTTAAACATTGTTATGTGCTTGAACTGTTTTATATCTATAGATTTTATTTTAGTCAAGTCATGATGATTTGAGAAGGCTAATTTGATCAAACACAGGCTCACTGTCTGCCGCTTGCCGCTTGGTCATTATTTTAAAAACATAATTATAGGCTTAACATTATAGGCTATTTAACGAACAAAAAATGCTCCAAACGTTTTTTCTAAATTAACTTAATAAAAACGAAACTAAATATAATCACTTTGCTATTACATACAAAACTGAACTATTTTAATAGCTGAAACAGTAGTATACTGTAGGCTGTTTTGGGAGAAGCTGTCGGACACGGACATGGACACGGACACGGGCCGGGCTAGGACCTGAGCGTGTCGGGCCAGGGCCGGGCTATTTGAGGCTTGTGCAGCCGGTGCAGGGCTCTATCAGAGCAAGTTTCTTATTCTCCTCATAACTGAGAAACTTATTTTTGATGTAGCCGAACCAATGGGCAGCATGAGTGCAAGCTGCAGTAGTCTGAAAAAGTTTGGATATTTGTCCTTCTGTAGCCTACTTCATCTTTAAGTTTCTCAAGAGTGATTGGCGATGCGATCGCACATTTCACAAGATCCATTTCACTCGAGGCCAACACTTCATGTGAAAATCGCCTGTCTAATTCAGCCAGCAGTGACATTTTTATTCCCATTATTCCACTAAAATAATAAGATAATACAAATAAAATGAGAAAATATAAATTATTAAAATTTTTACATTTTATTTATAGCTCAGACAAAATCATGATTGGGGGGGGCAGTGCCCCAGCCCCCCCACCCCCCTAAACTCTGCCTATGCTTATGATGAAATGACAGACTTCACTCTGGTCAAGTATGCAGGACTTCTCCTCACAATACAAAAGAAAAGATCACGAATTTGATCAAAATGTCATAACTCGACCTTCCAGTGACGCATTCTGTACTTCTCCAATGATTTAGTCAACATATCAAACGATCTGTAACAGACAAAGCAATAGTGGCACATGGTAAAAACGTTACTCAAGACTTGTGTGTTTTGAAATTACTGTCGGATCCAATCTAGTCAGCACTGCATCTCTTGTTTAAAAACGACCGCAGTAAAATGAAGTGAACAAATAAGCAGTGACTTATTGAAGGTCTGGAATGTATTTACTCCTACTACATGCGTGAATCGGTGGGTGAACTAAAGAGGTAAGTATGTAGAAGCAGGCGTTAATCTTCCTCTGCAGAGACCATCTTTCGTCACACTATGACATCATATTGAGATGAAATATGAAACAGGAAGTTTTGAGTTCTGAAACTTACAGGACTAACTGATGGAAATTTTATTTCACAATTCAGACAATTACCGTATTGAACCAGGTTAAGAACACAGGTTTTGAACACATTTTTGTTATGAACTTGCTCAAAATTCATTAATTTTTACCCAAACAAATCTTCTGAAATGCACCATTAAAAGACAGTCCCTTCAGCCATGTTCTTAAATCTATTGGAAACCTTCCCAGATGAGTGGAAACACTAGCTTCAAAAGCAAGACCAACTCTATTAATTCTCATGCTTTTAAAAATTAAATGCCCACCAAGCATATACGTATAGGTTTGTTGTTCAGGTGTCCACACACTTTTGGCCTTTTAGTGTGTGTCCTTATCCTGGTCTAGTGGCGTGCATGCAAAGTAAAAAAAAGGTGACAGAAAAGTCCAGAATCTGATCACTCACAGTAATTGTGCATTCCAAACGCGGTGACAACTCATCTGTCTCATCTGTAAGCACAAATAATTTATACTGTGCTGGAGAAAAACAAAACTTAATCAGTGGGATACCTCATTATATAGCTGAATGAATGTGATCGCTCGCTACGCACAGGGTTTCCTTAAAAAGCCCAACAGCATCTATTTCTCATGATCCAAACCTGCAGCTTTTGGAAAATTATCATCGAAACAGATTTTTCTCTGACTTTGAAGAATCGAAGCATGCTGTGAGAGGTGGCGAGGGAGTGAGATTCGCTCTGTGACCTCCCTCTCTCCCTCATTGGATCAACACTGCCCAGGTGTTTGTTTGTGTGTGCGTGTGTCTGCAGTCACAAAGTTCATCCCCTCGAGCCTCGCAGCCTGCTCAGTTATGAGCTGGCGCTGCGTCTCTGTTGTCAAAAGCGAGGGACTGGGGGCTGCTGTTTGTGAGTGACCCCAGAACTCTCTGGATGAGGATGGAATAAAAATATAACGGGTACTGAAAATCAGACTGAGACATGGTTGAAACTCCTTGAAGGGAGTTTGCTCCAATCATTCAGGATTCAAGGTGTGTGTGAGAGTATGTGTGTGATTAGAGCATTGATAGATTATGTGCTTTTATATAAAAATATATATCATATATATACAAATATGATTTTTCATTCTTTACATCTCTGACAGACGTGGATCAAACCAGAGGACAATGCTACACCTGCAGCACTCTCCAATAATTTCACTCCCCCCCCCCGTCTAACTGGAAGAGGTGGAGGTACTGGTCTGCTTATCTCTAATGATTGGAAATGTATTCCTTTGCCTTCTCTGGGTATTAACAGCTCCTTTGAATCACATTCAGTCACTGTTACCCACCCTCTTAAAATCCATTTTGTAGTTGTTTATCGACCCCCAGGACCACTAGGTAACTTTGTGGAAGAATTAGATGTGCTGCTCTCAAACTTTCCAGAGGATGGTACTCCCCTAGTTATGCTTGGAGACTTCAACATTCACCTAGATAAAACTCAGGCTGCATACTTCCACACTCTGCTTGCCTCTTTTGATCACAAGAGTGTTAACTACGGCTACTCACAAATCAGGTAACCAATTTGACATTATTTATACACCACTGCTCCACTGATCATGTGCTGGTTACTCCACTGCACACCTCGGATCACTTCCTCCTCACTCTTAACCTCAACATGGTTCCTGACACAACACATACCCCTACATGTCACTTTTCGACGTAACCTACGCTCTCTCTCACTCTCCCGGCTATTTGCTATGGTTTCATCTTTGCTTCCTTCTTCTGAACAGTTATCATCTCTTGATGTTCACAGTGCTACTGATACTTTGTGCTCCACTCTTACGTCTTTTTTAGACACTGTCTGCCCCTTGTCTTCCAGGACAGCTCGTACCACCTCTTCTGCCCCTTGGCTATGTGATGTTCTCCGTGAGCATCGTTCTAAGCTCAGAGCTGCAGAAAGAGTATGGCGCAAATCACAAAATCCCACTGACCTTAATGTATATCAATCACTCCTCTCTTCATTCTCTGCTAATGTCTCCACTGCTAAAAGGACATACTATCAGAACAAAATTAAAAATGTGCTTAACTCTCGCATGCTCTTTAAAACATTTTCCTCCCTCCTTTGTCCCCCTCCTCCCCCTCCTTCATCAACTCTAACCGCTGATGACTTTGCCACATTCTTCATTAATAAAATTTCAAACCTCAGTGCACAATTTGCCACACCACAAACTGTCAAACACATCTTACCAACAAACATGCACTTGTTTTCATCCTTCTCTCCACTCTCTGAGGCAGAACTCTCTAAACTCATCCTTTCCAATCATCCTACTACTTGTCCGCTTGATCCTATTCCATCATCTCCTTCAAGCCATTTTTCCTGCTGTTGTACCTGCACTCACTCACATCGTTAACACATCCCTTCACACTGTTGTTTTTCCCTCAACATTTAAACAGGTTTGTATAACCCCACTTCTTAAGAAACCCACTCTTAACCCAACTCTTTTAGAGAACTACAGACCGGTTTCTCTTCTACATTTCATTGCAAAAACACTTGAACGAGTTGTGTTCAACCAAGTCTCTGCCTTTCTCACACAGAACAACCTCCTGGACAGCAACCAATCTGGTTTCAGATGTGGACATTCGACCGAGACTGCCTTGTTTTATTTGTTGAAGCTCTAAGACTGGCAAGAGCTGCTTCCAAATCTTCTATACCTATTTTGTTGGATCTGTCTGCTGTTTTTTTGATACGGTGAACCACCAGATTCTCCTGTCCACCCTATTGGAAAATGGCATCTCAGGAACTGCACTCCAGTGGTTTGAGTCTTACCTCTCAGATAGGTCGCTCAAGGTATCTTGGAGAGGTGAGGTGTCCAAGTCGCAACATCTAGCTACTGGGGTGCCTCAGGGCTCAGGTCTTGGACCACTTCTCTTCTCTGTCTACATGGCATCATTAGGTTCTGTCATTCAGAAACATGGCTTTTCATATCACTGCTATGCTGATGACACTTAACTCTACCTCTCATTCCATCCTGATGATCCGACGATAGCTGCTCGCATCTCAGCATGTCTAACAGACATTTCTTGTTGGATGACGGACCATCACCTTCAACTCAAAAAGACAGAACTGCTTGTGGTTTCAACAAAACCATCACTTCATCACAATTTCACCATCCAATTAGGCTCATCAACCATAACTCCTTCAAAAACCAGCTAGAAACCTTGGAGTTGTGATTTGATGATAAGCTGAATTTCTCAGACTACATTGCTAAAACTGCCTGGTCCTGCATTTTTGCTTTATACAACATTAGGAAGATCAAGCCCTTTCTTTCAGAACATACAACACAACTCCTTGTTCAAGCTCTAGTTCTATCCAGGCTGGACCATTGCAATGCTCGGTTGGCAGGTCTACCAGCCACTTCTATCAAACCTCTACAATTAATCCAAAAGGCTGCAGTAAGATTAATTTTTAATGAGCCGAAAAGAACGCATGTCACACCTCTGTTCATCAATTTGCACTGGCTACCAGTAGCTGCTCGCATAGCCGCGGGAACGTATTTTGAGCTGGGGGGGCTGAGAAATAAAACGTGGGGGTTCACGTGACAAGAGTGATGCGAGAAGACTGGCACTATATGATGGCGAATCCATAGCGCAACTTTTGTTAATAAAACTTTTATTTATTCGTTTAATAGCCTATAAGTGAGTGTCTTTGTTGCGGTGTTTTCATAAAAAAAAAAACAATGAACCACAAACTAAGCATTCGTTTTAAATAAGGGAAAATACCTAATTTATTTGGGTTACAACGGCTATATTTATCCATCTTATTCATTTTGTCAATGCAAGGTAGATGTGTATTATATGCGAATTTGCCATTGTACTATTTTATGGTTGATGTGTTTTAATTAATAAGATAATAAACCACAAACTACGAATGTTTTAAGGTAGCCTGAGGGGAAATCCATAGGCAATTTATTTGTGTTAGACACGAGTAAAACATATCCTTATTTATTTTGTTAATAAAAGTTCAAAGTTTAATGTTTTGTTGTTGTTGTTTTTTTCGATTAATAATAATGAGCCATAAGCATGCATTTAAAGTAAGGGGAAAATCCAAAAACCTTACATTTATTTGTGTTACAACGCGGGTACATCAGTCTTATTCAGTGGCGTAGCAAGTCAGCCCCGGGCTGACAATGTGTACAATGTAAAATGTGTTTTAAATGTGTTTTAAACATGGCACAAAAATGCTGCCGTATAGGCTACTGAATGCAAACACAATTTTGGCACATCAGCCCAAAAAACAAACAAACAAACAAACAAAATAATTATAATAAAATAAAAAAACAAACAAAAAAGTCAAATAATAAACTAATGTTTTCTGACTCAATGTTGACTATCCATCCTCATTGGACGTGCCTTTAGAGAGAAATGCATCTTTACGGATTACATAATGGAAGAGTTTTTGTTTTCGATTTGAATTATTTTGTTTTAAAATAGTAATTTAAAGCATTCTATAGATATATTTATCATGTCGGTGAAGCGCTCCTGCTCAAGACCAAGACGACAGAAAGCGCATCCTGTTTGTTTTCCTTAATTTAGAAAACTTTTGCCCTGGTTCACAAGGTTTTGTTGATATTGTGAGTGCACACAAATACAAGTAGACCCTGAGTGCTGTATTGTTCTTACCTTTATGAGCAAAAATGATGGCGTATTTTTAAGTTTCCGCTGTTCTTAAAAATGTGCAAGTGATCGTGCTGGCGCCTCCATGTCCTGCAGAGCGCGCTTTAGCTTCCACTCTCCGCGCAAACGATTGGATATGCACCTAACAGCGCTCATTTATCTAGGTTAAATGTTTAAATTAATACTGTGAAATGCATGAAGTGTTTTATGTCTGTTTATTTTAGGCAAGTGGTGTTGGTTTGAAATGGCTAAACTGATCAAACATAATGCTCAACTCACTGTCTGCCGCTGCCGCTTGGCCATTCCTTTGAAAAACAAAAACTTGAATTTAACAAACATAAAATGTTCCAAACATATTTCTAAATTAACTTAATAAAGAAACAAAAAGAAATATGACCACTTTACCATTAAAAACCAAAACTGAACTATTTTATTAGCTGTGTAATGGGGAAGAGAGAGAGAGAGAGAGAGAAAAGTCACGGTATCGGACAGTCGGACTCGGGCCGAGAATTCTCATAAAGCTGTTGGACAAGGGTGCTGGGCTCTATTCGTTCCCTCGTTGCCCCCAAACCAAATGCACCTGCATACCCTGCATAACCAGACGCTAAGCCACTGATCTTATTTGTTCTTATCTGTTCATAAAAGTTTTATGTTTAATATAAGCGACTTTGTCATTGTAGCATTGTTGATGTTGTGTGTAGGGATGCAACGATTATAGATTTTGTTGGTAAGATTATTGTCTGAGGAATAATCACGGTTTTACGATTATGACGATTATTATGCATTTATTCATTTCACAACATTACTAGTTTATAAAATCACATGAACACTCTTTAAATATTAAAGTGTTATTTATTGCTGGCTTTTGAAACAGAAATAACACAGTAACCAACAATACAGCAAAAAATAATAATAAAAAAGACAAACAAAAGTCCATCTCTCCCATTGGAATAAAAAAAAAGGTGACCTCTGCTCTGTAACAGTATTTCTCTTTTGAAAATATCAAATGGAAATAGATCGCAAAAGTATTTAATGTTTTCAGTTTGTACATTCTTTACATTTCTTTTGGACCTGGGGTAGAGACTTTGGAAACATGGTGAAAAAAAATATTGTTGGTTTTTACTTATGAATAATACTACAACAGGGATAGTAAATAACAAAGTTAATGAAGTAGCCTATTATTAATATACGACTAATATTAACTTTATTTGTCCCACAGGGGAAACTGTTACTAATGATGGAAATAAACTGAAATATTGTAATCAACTGTCATCCATATGTATTCATTTTAATAATTTTTATAATAATCCATATGATTTTACATGTGGCCTGAGAAAATCATGTCTATTATTTTGGTTTGTGAGATCGGAGATCGCGCTGCACACATGTACAAACATTCAGGAGGACACAAACTCTTGAGAATGCTGCCCCGTAACTTTTATTAATAAAATAGATTAAATAGCCTACTGGAGAGACGCACAGACGCAGGTAGCAGGGCTCTACGCTTACTTTTCTTTTACTTAAAAAATTTAGGAGCACGTTCAAAATTTTAGGAGCACCTTCTAAACAATTATCCAAAATTTTATCAAAAAGTAGCCTTCCCATTACGAGGTGATATTTGACTCCTCTAACTTTATTAAAAGTGTCATCTTTTGTCAAATTCTTAAAAAAATTATATTTGATGAACTTTTTAAAAATGTTAAAACGACAGAATAAAAACAAGTAGAATAAGAAATATAAGTTACCAATCAAATTAAATCAGTATCATCTTGTCATCTTTTGTCAAATTCTTAAAAAAAAATTATTTTTATAAGCTTTTTAAAAAATGTTATTAAAACGACAGAATAAGAACAAGTAGAATAAGAAATATAAGTTACCAATCAAATTAAATCAGTATTAACAAAATTAATTTGTAGAGGTTGCACAGAAGAACACAAAAGTGGCTTGTAGGTACATTTTAAGACGTTTAATGAGGCTCAGAAGTGGAATGAGTGCAATTAAATCCATAAATTCATGATGATATTAATGTTTTAAATATAAAATTTTGAATATAGAAATATTAAATTATTTAAATAACTGAAAAGATACTTTTAAAATTAAACAAACTGCCAGCAGGTGGCAGTAAGTCACTGATTTTTATTACTGAATCATTCATTCAATTGATTCATTTGAATGGCTGATTCATTCAGGAATGAATCAAGTGACTGTCTTTATGAATGGGTAATCATGAATCACTGACTCACTAGATTTGTTTAAAAACCCTGTTCATTCATAAACGAAACACTGCTGTGTTTGAATGGAGATGCGCAGCTGAATCCGTGTATCATTCGATCATTCGTTTTTTGATTTAATATTGAAAGTAGAAAAATGAGAAAACTGCTCCTTTTTTTCGTTTTTTGTTTTTTTTTCCAAAAAAACGAAAAACGAGAATTCAGATTAAATTTTAGTTTTTCGTTCATGGGTGGAAAAATGAATAAACAGTTTGAATATTGGGTTTCTACACGTGGGCGGGAATTAAACGCCTCTTTCTGCTGATTGGTCAGCCGAAGATCAAACCGTGCCATCATCAGTTCTTCCGCAGTATCATGCAGCAGAATAATAGTCCTCCACTGCTGCAGTTGTATGGATTCTTAACACATTTATTGCAACTACATTTAATCTTTTTTCATCAAACAAACAGGCAAATGAATAGCTCGACACAACTCGTACCGGGCAGAGTCTAGACAGGGTTTTCTTCTGTGTAGATATAAATTATATTCTTTGCATCAGCTGGCATGGCAGGTGTCATAGCCTACCCTGCTTACCCAGTAAGTCTGTTTGTTTGTTTAATTAATTAATTAATTAATTAATTTGTTTCAAAATAAATATTTTAAACACTAAGACAAAAAGGAAAGAATAATAAATTGGCTTGGGTATATTTAGGCCTATGTTGCAAGAACTGTCATTCTGACTGACAATTGGAGAACAACAGATATTAAATAGCCTACTGTTAGAGTTATATAATGTAGTCCTTTTAGTCTAAAATATAATAACTTGCCATTTCGGTTTGTTTCTCACCAAACCCTCAGTATACCTTCAGAATGCTTGGAATAAACGCCACAAGATTCATAGGATTATTTTACGACAGATATGTATCCGCTTAAAAAAAATAAAAAAACTAAAGTCACCATTCTCTGTCATTAAATTGGCAAGTGCGAGCAGGAATTTTTTGTGTTATTAAGTAATAAGCCTTTGGAACAACATTAAGGTGAGTAGTCACTAGTAGTTCACACAGTTCCAATAAATTGCGATGGTTTAAATAAACTCAATAAGCAGACAGACTAGAGTCAAGCGCAGACCAGTATTGAAGTGCACAGGAAATAAGCAGCAGTCATATTTAAACCAGTTTACATTCACTTGATGGGAAATTTATGGTAAAATTAATATTTTTAATTGTGTAACGTTACGTTCAAAATAACTACAAAATGTCATGCCTTTGAAAAATAAAGAGAACAACAGAATGCGCTGCTTTAGCGCCTCTCTGTCTCCTTGAGCATTTTTCTGGCGCATGCCACAAACATGAACCATAGCTAATACTTGTCTTTTAAAAGGCTTAATTTAGATTATTTTACATTAAATGCATCATATACTGTAAGTCATTTTGGAATAAATCACAGTAGGCCTATGTATCATGATAAAAAAAAGCGACTTTACAGTCTGGAAATACTTTAGGCTATAGCAAATTATTTCTCGGACCCCCTATCACTTTAAGAACCGCTGGTCTACACAGAAGAAAGCCCTGTCTAGACTCTGCCCCGGTACAAGTTGTGTCAAGCTATTCATAAGCCAGTTTGTTTGACAAAAAAATATTAAATGTAGTTGCAATAAATGTGTTAAGAATCCATACAACTGCAGCAGCGGAGGACTATTATTCTGCTGCATGATACTGCAGAAGAACTGATGACGGCACGGTTTGATCTTCGGCTGACCAATCAGCAGAAAGAGGCATTTAATTCCACATGTAGAAATCGAATATTCAAGCCGTTTATTCATTTTTCCACCCATGAACGAAAAACGAAAATTTAAGCTGAATTCTTGTTTTAAAAAAAAAAAGGAGCCGTTTTCTCATTTTTCTACTTTCAATATTAAATCAAAAAACGAATGATCGAATGATACACGGATTCAGCGGCTCTGCTGTGTCTTTGTTTTAAACTATTTTCGACGACGAAATAGAGCAAAATCAGACAATAGTGTTATAATCAGACAATGTTAGTCACTTAATATTAACTTCTTGTTTATTGAATTTGTATTTATTTATAATCAGTATCACCTTTACAAACTCCCTTAAAAATCAATAAAAGCTGTCACTCATCTTAGTTCATCTCGATCTCACAAAACTCCATTATAATCAACGAAGCTCTCTACACTGTGCAATGAATCTCTGATTCGTGAGATATGTCTGTGATACATTACTCAACGCTGCAAAAACACGTAGAAATCTTTGAAGCTCCCCTGAGCGCAATCACAAGTATGATGATGATCCGGTCAGTCGCACTGGTGCTCCTAAAACATTTTCAGTCGCATGCAGTAGTTTTCAGTCGCAGTCGTCAGGTGGTTCTTATCTTCACGTCGTGCATTAAAATCGTTCAATGTACAGCAAGCTGTGCATTATCCCTTATGTATTCGCTCTTTAGCAGCAGTTTTTTACAGCAATATTTAAATGCCACCCTGGTCATTCTTGGTGTACCCAAAATGGTCCCACACTATCGACAGGCATTTCTCTGGTGGAAATAAAGCTTCGCTGTTTGGTCCCTCTGTCAGTTCATCTAATGCATGTAGTAGCCTCCATGCCTCTGATAAGCACGTCAATTTAAGCTGGTGCACCGCTAGTGTAACTTTTTTCATTTTGCGCAAGCTGCAACAGTTCCGTTCCGTGTAACAGAAACACTCGGTTTAGCGGAACCTTTACGATTAATTAACCGTGACGTTTTAAAGCGCGGTTAATCACAAAACCGGTTAATCGCTGCATCCCTAGTTGTGTGTGTGTGTGTGTGTGTGTGTTTCATTAGAGGTAATATTGAATCAACCTTAAGAATTAATTTTGTTTCAAGAATAGGAAAGACCTGATGTTAAAGATCAAAATAAGCATTACAGATGTGAGAATGCCAGATTAGTTGCTGCTGAGGTACGCTCTCGCTAGAAATTGTTGTTAATTCTTAATTTGGGAACGGCAGAGACATGTTACAGGTTATAATATAATCCAAAAATCATGGCAACAAATTATTTTTTAAGTCAGTTTAATACGTTTAATCAGTTGAAACTACTTTCACAGTCAATTTGATTCAACTTATTTAACCGTTGCTTCTTGTCATTGTAGGCTACTTTTTTTCAATGAATTTTAATGAATATACAAATTAATAAAATGAATTTTATTTATTTTGTATTACATATTGTTCATTCATTTATTTTTAACACCGCACCCCCAGCACCCCCATTTTTTCGTGGGCTACACTCCAGGGGGTGCTGCAGCACCCTCAGCACCCCTACTTCCCGCGGTAATGGCTGCTCGCATTAAATTCAAGGCATTAATGTTTGCCTACAAAACCACCACTGGCTCTGCACCCATTTACCTAAATTCATTACTTCAGTGTCATGTGCCCTCTAAAAGCTTGCGTTCTGCAAGTGAACGGTGTATTATTGTGCCATCTCAAAGAGGCACAAAATCACTTTCACTGACTTTTTCATTAACTGTTCCCTCCTGGTGGAATGACCTTCCCAACTCAATCCGAGTCCTTAGCAATCCTCAAGAAACGACTAAAACACATCTGTTCCATCTTTATTTGACCCTCTAACTCTAGCACTTTCTATTCTATTTTAATTCTACTTTATCTATTTATCTTCTTTTTTTTATAAAAAAAACACTAGCTTTCTATTTTTTCTATTCTATCTACTTGTTTTTCTCTGTGTGTGTATATGTGTGTATACTACATATATATACTTTGCACGTGTACTGCGTTAGGCTAACCAAGACCTGTCATTTGCACTTATATATTGCTGCTCTTTTGTTAGTTTTGACTTTTATTGTCCTTATTTGTAAGTCGCTTTGGATAAAAGCGTCTGCTAAATGACTAAATGTAAATGTAAATATAAATTGGTTGTATAAATCACTGTAGCAGTGTTTTTTAATGGCTATCGGTGGATCTGAGAGAGCCATGTGACTGTTCCCTACTGTTTGCACTTATTAATTGTCCAGCTGTAATGGGCCAAACCCTGTGCCCTCTTTATAGGCCACTCTCTCTCGTACACACAGAAACTCCCCAAAACTACCCCTATGGTATTGTTTAGCTCAGCCCTGAATGCATTTTTGCTATCCCACCAGGAAAGTCATTTTTTCATCAGCCTTTTGCTGTATTCAAGCACAATTAATTTTAGAGTAATGTCCCATACGGGCTATTGTAGCTCGCAATAGGCTTTCTCTGCCGTGAATATTTCCATATTGTGTGTTGTTGAACATCGTCAGCGGCTTTCTCGAATGAAGGCTTTTTAGAAAAGGTCCAGCTATTTTGATGAGTGTCGGAGATGATAGCAGCGCCTGTGATTGCGCAAGCATCATTTATGCCTCCATGCGCTAGATATAACCATCAAATAGATGTCCACAAAGGACGTGAAGCCAGATTCTAGAATGTTCTCTGTAGTCTAAACAGCCTTTAGGTTGCATAATTGAAAAAGGACAATATAAAGCTCTATCACTTCTTTGTGGGGTCTAATATAGCTAAAATGTTGTGATGACAGTGCAACCACAAGCTGCTGGCAGCATACTAATGCGGGACCGGGCTCTGTTGTGGTCATTTCAAAGTCTGAGTCACACTTGATTTTGGGGTTGATTTACATGTTTATGAAGTTTAGCGCTACAGGATTCAATTTATTTCATTGATCATTACATTTGATGATCTCTTTACTCGCTGTGATGTTAATTCTCTAGCCTCTGAGCAGAAATTGCTCTTGGCATTAGAGGTCATGTTGTGATGAAGTGAAGGCACAAGCCAGGAAAAGGGAACTGGATTCTCTCACAAGCTACTTAATGGAGCTATGGAGCACATGCCCGCCCGCACAAGCCTCTAGGCCTTGATTTCAAGGGTACCTGCAGTCATCTGAGGTATTCTTTGTGCGTATTATTGTTGGGTCATTCCTGGAGTACCTTTT
This sequence comes from Sinocyclocheilus anophthalmus, assembly GCA_018155175.1. Classification (NCBI taxonomy): domain Eukaryota; kingdom Metazoa; phylum Chordata; class Actinopteri; order Cypriniformes; family Cyprinidae; genus Sinocyclocheilus; species Sinocyclocheilus anophthalmus. The sequence goes on from JADLZN010002584.1 coordinate 27,186, forward strand.
AAACTTTTCTAAAATGAATATGCATAAGCTGTAAATGTATTATATTATAATTATTATATATTAATAATTTAAAGTATTTTTATAAAATGGTTTATCATACTTTTCATAAATATGTTCTAGTTAACCTCAGGCACAATAAGCTTGATTATTTATTGCACAGTATATTTATGTCAGTGAACAAGGTGGAACCTAACAGGATGCAAATAAGGATGCAATGCAGGATGTCCTTGATGTGTCAACTTGAAGTTAATTTTGATATTTTGAACCATTTTTGGTAATATATGGAATTCTGTAATTTCATCAAACAAGATGGGATGGTTTTAATTGAAACAAACCAATCCATTTGAATTGCTATTGTTTTCCTACCAAAACTTCCTGGATAATGATGATGTCTTAACTTACATTAGTTTTTGCGATATCTATCAGTGTTATTTTAGTATTATTTACATGCTATTAATATATACTGCTACTGATAATATTTGGATTTTTTCATTTTAAGTTGAGTTAAAGTTTTTGTAAATTTGTTATGTGTTTCTATGCAATTTCTATTTGTTTTTGGGGTTTTTTCTAAATATTTCTATATAACTTCATTTTTTTACTTCAGTTTTAGTTTTAGTAATTTTCATTTAGTTTACCATGCAAAATTTCTCTTGTTTTTTCATCTAAAAATGTTAACGATTTTTAGTTTTGGTAACAATTAACAATAACAACGATATACAGTATACTTGTATTTTTCCTATAAATTTGGACCAATATTTTGCATCTACATCAAGGGAAGCCTTTTTATTTATATATTTTGCCAAATTCACATACTACATGCTAGGCTAGGTTAGTAGGAATGAACCTGATGAATCAAATGACTTCCACAGACTTCCATCTGTACAACTGAGAGAGAGTTTTGGTATATTAGGCTGTTCCTGGTAGTGTGAAGTGCTATAAATTGTGATTCTTGTTTCTTCTTGGGGCACTACCCCTTGATGTCTTGCCTCTGTGGTGTCCTTGGGTGTGCTTGGCTGATTGTTGTTGAGGTATAGGTGGTGGTGGGGTGGGGGTTATAGTATTAGCGGTATGCCTCAGATCCTCCTGCACCTGCAGTCTCCTGATGTTTAACCCTGCACTCCATGGTAGTGTTGCACTGATTACTGGCCGTCCTGTGGGACATTGATTGTCCTGTTCCTCTCTGGCAAACCCTACACAATGCTGACGAATGAACTCCTGGCCCTGCCAAGTCCAATTAACTGTCAGTGCTGCATCGACGCTCCCCCTCCATAACTGAGGAGAGGGAAGAAAAACAAACTTTTAATCAAATTGTGCTTCGGGCCCCAAGGTAACTGGGGTTTTATTCTGAATTCTGCTCCATTCTTCTCTGTCGGCTGTTACACACTTTTCTTAAGAAGGTTGTTGAGAGAACAGTTTGTTTTTGCATGATTAAGGACAAGGAACAACAGCCTTCACATTTTAATGACAGTTTTCAACTAGCTGTAATATATAAGCTATATATTTAACATATGTATCTATTTAGCTTCCGAAACCTAGTTGGCTCCCTACGGAGACAGCATTTTAAAGTATAAGCAGGTTTCTGACATGAAGGCTGATCAAAACGGGTTTGGTTTCCTCTTAAAATACTTAGTGTTGGCCAAACTGTAAAGTAGAATCACATCCCAGAATGCATTGCCACATACTTAATGAAAAAATAAATATAATTAAACAATTTATTTAACACTGAAAAATATGGGCACAAAATCATTCAGTTTAATTAAAAACTGATTATTAAGCAATATTTCTGTGCTCTGAACATTTATGCTTATTAAATTATTACAAAGTTAGCTTGTTAACATGTTTTGAAAGCCGCTGTCTTCTAGGTTTTGAATCAAATCTATCATTTCCAGTTTAGTAGATAACTTGCAACACCTTTGAGAAGAAGACTTGATATGTTTTAATGTTTACTGTGGCTTTATAACCTTGAAGTAACAGATGCTCTATTTCTGGTTTTGGTTTGGGCTTTTTGGACTTAACCCATCAGTATAGAAGTTTAGAAACAGAATCTTTGCTTGAGGAAAGATGTGGACCTCAATTTTTCATTATGACTTCTGATTGACTGAGATTCAAAGTCTCACGTTCCTACGCAATACTGTTTGGTTTTCCTTTTTTTATGCTCAGGACAATGGTTATCTCTATGAACGTGGCCTTGCTGATGCTCCCAAGGTCATGATAAACAACTCCAGACTGGCTTGCTTTGATTATCCTGATGCAGACATTAAAAGCCCTGAAATTCAATTAAATTCCTGCCTTTTGCCTCAGAGCAAAAGGGAAAAAGAAAGAAAAGAGGCCATCAATATAGGGAAGAGAGACAACGAGAGAGAGAAAGGCCAGTAGTCCACAGTAGTGCATTGGTAAGCTCTTAAATAAGGGAAAAAGGGGATGGGGGCGTTGGGATTGTCCAGGGTGTTTTGTGATCTTGTTGCGTCTTGTGAAAGGGCATCTAGATGATAAGGTTCAAAGATTTAAAGAACATTTAGTTGCTTCCACGATTTCACATTTGTGCTCCTCTTTTGAATAAACTCCAAAGGAATTCAAGGTTACTGTCAGGGTTGTAATAAAATTGTGTGCAATGGATTGCCTCAAATTAATTGGTTTTGAATTAAAGTAAGAATAACTTTAATTACATAAAAACATTTGTTTAATAAGAATAATGCATAAAAAACAAAAAAAAAAAAAAAAAAAAAACTCTCTTAATAGTTTTGTCTTTGGTAATTAATATCTTTTCAACAAAAACATTGCGTAAGCAGAAGAATTGTGGTAAAAAAAAAAAAAATATTATATATATATTTCTCATTAGAAAATAATGTCTCAACGAAATATTTCTTGATCTATGTTTATTTTCTCTTTTCCAGTTTTTTTTTTTTACATAATTTATGATATTAAATAGTCAATTAGGAAATTATTGTTTTATATTATATATGTAATTTTATAGACATTTTTTATTTTAAATCATATTGAATATATTTAAAAATATTGAAAAAATATAAAAATTATTCTACTATATGCTATTTTGTTTCTAGATTAAATTCGTTTTAAGGATGTCTAGATATTTTTAATAGAAAAGAAGACATAAATACTGATTAAATTATTTTTTCACAGTATTGATGTTGACAACTGAGTTGAGAAATTTTGTACAATAAAAGTCTTTACCTTCTGTAAGATTATTTTTAAATATCTTGTCCAGCATGATTCTTTTTTCCCCAGTTGTGCATCTACAAGAGTAAATTCCAGCTATTGTGAGCCAGACTAATTTTAAGTCTGATTTAGATAAGATCATTTGCTTTTGTTCATCAGGGGAATAAAAAGGATTTTTCCTTCGACAGATCAATACGGCAGCCTCTCTCTAGTAAACTTAAACAAAGAATGGATGAATCAGTTTTTTTTTTTTTTACATTCTATTTGTCTTCTCGTCAGACATCTGCAACCCTGTCATGAGGGAAGTAACAAATAACTGCATTGGGAGTCTTGTGATTGCCAGTTGTTCTCAGTACCAAGCAGTTTTATTGCCATGCAAGAGATCATGACTAATAATCCATTAACTCACACTAAAACTTCCCCAGCAACAAGCCTTTTTTAAAATCTATTTTTGACTGTCAGTCAGAGAAAGAGAAACACAATTGATTTCTCAAGGAGTCACCAATGTGTTCCTTTGACTTCACTGTGACTTTGAGAATCCACAGGAATAATTCATGGGCCCCGGTGAGTTCCCAAAGACGAGAAGAACAAAACTGCATTCAGAAATCTTGCCACTCATTCCAGATAATTCTGCGCCTCTGAACCTGCCAACCTTTTCCGGAGAGGCTGAGACTCTCCTGAGGGTTCTTCATGTGACTGCTGAGTGGATGAGGGAGGAGAGGGACAGCTGTGATTGACACACATTGGCCACTTCACAGGACCCCCAGACCCTCAGAGCCCCGACTGCAGAAGCAGTCTCTTAATTCCAAAGCCTTCTTCGGCCACTGAGGCTGTTCCCTTACCTCCACTTTCGCTGCTGCAGTCACTCCGCTAATGAAGATTTAATGTGGTCCTTGCTGAAGTGGGCAGTTCTCTGATGGAGCTCAAGTGGCAATTTCCTATGAACCCAATATTTCTCAAAAACACCTCAATTCTCAGCATTTACATTTTAAATGGCTGTTTGCATGGGTTATGGATGATTTAAAACAACCCACTTGTTTAATCCAACGATGACAACATTTCATGTTTACAAATGCAAAAGAAACGTCTCTTCTAATTTCAGCCTATAATGTTGATGTTGTAAACACATGAAGTCATTGTTGCAAAGATAATCTGCTTTCCCACGCAAACTGATTCACGCTGCAAATGATGCACTCTGACCCTCAATGATGGAGCACATCATTGTTGTTCTCCTGAGTCTGTCCTCCATGTTTAATCTCTATGGCTCTGGTGGGCAGACGGCCACCTGCTGAGAATCGTAAACCCCTTGCAAAGATTTATCTCCTTACAATGAACATTAGCATAATGTCAGATCATTAAAAGCCAATTATACTGATCTGTGTGTGTGTACGTGTGGTGAAAAGTGTTGAGAAAGTTTCTTGGAATGAAAATTGTCATGGTTTTTCACTGTAACTTTGGTGTACTGATGTGGCAGTATAACCAGGGGCGCTCGCAGGATCTCGATCCATGGTGCGGAGAAGAATGCCCCCAAAGACCACCCATCATTTCCAGTGTATTTACACAAGCATGATAGTTATGAGAAACAATGAATCGTGCGCTTACATGTTGATTGTTGAGTTGGTGTAGGAGGTGGACATGTTTTTCTTTTAAAGACATGTTTAAAATAGATTTCACGTCCCCAAGAGACATTCCATGAAAAACATCAAGTTACAGGTCATACTGTCTACTGGACACCATTCACAACACAAGCCAAACCCTCTAGACAAATTATTTATCATTACAGGATTTAATAAAAATACAAACTATTATATAATTAATATTACTTTAGAAAATCAAAACCAGAGATCTGTTTTATTTTAATAAGCATTATATTATAAAATATTTGTAATTATTTATTTAATGTCAATTTTATTTTATTTAGATTTATTTATTTTTGCTTTGTTTTGTTTTGTTTGGTTTCATTTCGTTTCATTTTGTTTCATTTTGTCCAAGTGCCAACTTGAAAGCTAGGATAAAATCCAATTCCACAATGACATTCTGGATTCTGGAAAGTAATTTCAGTGCAGGTTGGTTTTGTTTTGAGTTGATTGAGAAGGCAGTTGCATAATTATTTAAATGTGGATAAGAATGTAATTAAAAATACACAATTTTTATATAATTAAAAGATTTCATCTAAAGTCATAATTAAATTTTTATTCCCCATATGACACTTTTAAACATTTTTAGAAATAATGTATAATTATTTCAGAAGTTCAGACTTTTTTATTGTGCCTGCAATCAGCTTTTCCCATTCCTCTTGTAGTTCTGCTTAGTGTAGAAGATCCTAGAACAGCAGTTACAGGCAGCTTTATTCCCACAGCTGCAATCGGAAGCAGCAGGTAGTAAATTGAGAGAGATAATTCCACCACGAATTGTCTGTCACAAGCATTTGTATTTGCCTGTAGGCATATGCATATACACGCACAAAATGCTTGCGGTCATAGAAAGACTTTGCCGTAGCCTTATGCGCCATCCATTTATGAAAATATTAGCTTTTTTCGCACACTGCATAATTCAATTCAAGTTTATATGCATAGTGCTTTTCACAATACATATTGTTTCAAAGCAGCTTTGCAGAAAATGCATGTTACAATCGGGAAGTATTCTATTATCAGTCAGAGATGAGTGTTTCAAAGTAATGTCCATATGGGTAATATACACCTAGTGGTTACTAAACATCATATATTCAGTTAAACAGACACACTGAACATGTTAGGATGTTACAACTATAACTACCATCCTTCCCAACATGCCAATGCATTGTTATTGTGAATCAATTTAAATGGAAACACCAGCATGTTTTGCTGTGATAGCTTGCTATTTCAGCTCACTCGTCTGTGCATGCTATATAAGGCTTTTGTATGAGATACTTTCTTTTCACACAATATATGCAGTATACTATTGCCAGCACCTGCAGAATGAGTTCATGCTCAATTGACTAGCAGCAAACCCGAGGAAAGATATATAACATAACCTAATTTCTGTCCTCCCCCCTTACCAGTTTTCAGCAGGTGCAGATGCCATGGAAACCCATAATGCATTGGCAGTGTAGGTCAGGAGAGATCTTCATGTTACATTACTCTGTCATTGTCCCTGTCCACACATGAGTTTTAATTGCCTTATTCCGGGTCTTCATTTCTGTTTATTTACTTTGGCATAATGGTCAAGTGGTTCTAGTAATGGATTCATAACGAGCAGTCTTCTGATTTACAAAATAGACACATGTGCAAACCAAGTGAAAATTTCCCAGTATTAGAAGGCATGGCGGCTCTTCCCACTGTCTTTTGCTTCTTGCTTCTGGTATAGTATGATTATACTTTATTTAAAGCTGCAGTCCGTAAGTTTTGCCTCTTTGTCGCCATCTCTGTTTGAAAACCTGCAATTGCAGTTGTGTGCGGAATGATCTTCCTTGCGTGGGTTGTGCGGCGCACAAAATCTAATGTTTTAAGGAGTATGTGTGGCAGTCAGTCACCGCACCGGTGTGGATATTGTACTTTGCACTCACAGATTCTAGCCTACGTCTTGGAATATATGACTCAAATTTTCACCGGATATTTTCACCGAATTGTTCATCTGAACAAGTCTGCCATGTTTGTTCTGACCAACTGAGGAAAAAAGCATTGCAATAAATCACTCTACCAATGGTGATTTAATCTAAATTAACTCATAGCACGTCAAACCATGCAAATTATTATTATTGTTATACTTTATTCTCAAATTGTTAATGTTAAGAAATTCTTTTAACCCAAAAAGCTAATTATGCTCCCTTCGAACTGGTTGTCTTTAAAATACAAATCGTGTGTAATCCCAGGCTATCTGTAATCAGAAGCACATTTAAAACTGGAATGTAATTAAATTTCATTCATAAACACATAATCCTTTCTGGATTACAATCCGCCATCAAAATGATACATTTAATTATTCCAGCTGCTGTGAGAAAGGCTATAAACGATCGGCCACCTGCAGGATCCTCACATGCGATAGCCTAGTAGCCGGGTCAACTAATTTATGTTTACAGAAGTGATGTAATGACGCAGCGGCATGCTCGAATTTCCCGCGAAAACGTACCCGTACCACTCAAATTAGAAAACATTATTATAAGCTAACCGTTGTGAATCCAGCTAAAGTAAGGCGATAGTTTCGAACATTGGCTGGTTATGTACTTGCTCAAATATTGATTTCGGATCATTTTTAACCAAAAAAAGTTACAGACTGCAGCTTTAAGAAAGAACTGCATAGCTGTCCTTCACACCAATAAAATTATCCTTAAGGTTTTAGAATGTAGCTTTCCATGGAAATAAAAATTTCATATTGTTTTATTTGAATTTTTTTATTATTGTTGAAGTGTGGACATATGTGAAGAGACTTTCAACCAGCATAACAAAAAATGTTTTTGAACCAAATCAACTACCCTGCCTTTAATGAAATATATGGTTATAAAGTGTAAAATACACACACATCCTGTAAAACTGGAAACACTGCCACAATATTTTAAGGTGATTTTCTGGCAACCATAGTTGCCAGTTTCTTACCATCAATTTAATTGGATATTTTTTATAGAGTATGCAAGTCTGGTGCAATGGGCGGCCATGTTTTTGATGAATGCATTGTGGATTATTGGTAATGCATCATGGTTGTTGTTGAGTTTTCAGCACTAGCTGGAGGAGGGGCTGTAACCGTCACCACATTGTAGCAACTTTGTAATTAAACAAACATTCTGTACGTCAGACCATTGGCGGGCAAACAACCTTCTCCGCATATTGACCTTTGCTTGAACAATGTGGTATACTGCCACCAGGTGAAGGAGTTTCACGCTTTTAGAAGAGGAATCAAAGCTAACATGAGCATGAAACCCCCAGGCTCAGATCAGGATGTATGATAATATAAAATAATGATAATTGTTGGGTAAAAAGCTGTTTAAATCACTAAATCTATGTGTATCATTATCAAAACTGGCATAGTTACAGTCTTTCCTGTATGTGGATCACTCGCCTACATCTGCCGGGCCTCTCCATCATCGACCCTCTGCCACGGCCTCCGGCACCATCTACTTCATCCTAATTAGAATTAATAATTGAAAATAGGAAATCGATGGGTGCAAATTAAACGCAGCACGAGTGGGCTTTATTGGGTTGACATTGTCTCAAGAGCAGCAGTTGTTGGTCACTGCTGATCTCACATTTGTCTCGTGCATCTCCATCTCATGCATATCTTTATTTCGAGTCGTTCCTTTCTGGGTGGAGCATTGTAAAAGAGCCTCTTTTTGTGCTTGTTGGCCTCGTGGCTTAGAGAATAGCTTGTGTTTTTCCCAAGGGAGGAGAGGAAGATAGAATTATTAATTTGGTAAAGCAACGGCCCGTGTAATAATCTGCTGAGGAGGACACTTCTGATTTTGTTGAATAAGCTACTGGTTTGCTGCACTAGGTCATGGCTTTTCTCTAATTATTTAGGAGCACAATAATGGCCCGACTTGTGCCTGCATGATTCACTTCAAAGATCTCCTCACCTCCACAAAAGATGATGCGATTGGATAGTGCTGTCCTGCAGGTTCTCTGTGAAAGGTCTCTAGCACTGTATTGAACAGAAGGTGACTTCTCAAGGCTGATATTGATCTGAGTTCACATCCTAGATATATCTTGAACAAATGACCTAGTTGTATCCACAGGGGAATATCTTTTGTAGACAGTGATTAGTCAGTGCTTAATTTGATATAGATGTCTCTAAACAACCTTCTGTTAATACAAGGTGTTCAAACAAGAGAAAGAGTTTAGATTTGTCTTGGGTTTGAAAACATAATTCCAAGTTAACAATGGTTTCAGCAAGAATCACATTTCTTAAAATCTAAATGTTACTTAATACATACAGGTGCATCTCAATAAATTAGAATGTCATGGAAAAGTTCATTTATTTCAGTAATTCAAAACAAATTGTAAAACTTATGTAATAAATAAATTCAATGCACACAGAAGTAGTTCAAGTCTTTGGTTCTTTTAATTGTGATGATTTTGGCTCACATTTAAAGGGGTCATATGATGCGATTTCAATTTTTCCTTTCTCTTTGGAGTGTTATAAGCTCTTGGTGCATAAAGAAGATCTGTAAAGTTGCAAAGACTAAAGTTTCAAATCCAAAGAGATATTCTTTATAAAAGTTCAGAGTCAGCCACGCCTACCTAAAACGGCTTGTTCTTACACGCCCCCACATGTCTACCTCACTCTGTGGGAAGATTTGCATAACGCCGCTCAAATGTTTACGCAAAGAAAGAAGGCGCAACTTTTTTTTTTTTTATTCTCGCTGTAGTATTGTTGACGCGGCAGCCATGTCGTGAAGACGCTGTGTGCTTCTTTGTGAAAGCTAAACTACTTTGTTTGACCTTCCAAAAGAGGACGCTATCCGTTTTGTCATGCCTAGAGCTGATCCGTGATGGTAGCTGAAGGAATACATCAACTTCACCAGTGGACGAAGCGACTCCGCCGCCTCAGCTCACTCTATTCCGGCCTCAGCGCACGCTAAGCCGGGACTTCGGCTCACGCTAGCCCGGCCTCAGCACACGCTAAGCCGGGGCTTCCCCGCACGCTAGGCCGCTGTTTTTTTTGTTGTGAAAGCGAAACTACTTTTTTGGTCTTCCAAGAGAGGACACGACTACAAATCAGTGGTTTTTACAACACTGTTCCAGAACAGATCAAACCAAATATTCAGATGTGTGCAGGCATTGACTGTTTACTGATCCTGGGAGGGGAACGGTAGACTTAACTACATGCGGTAGTCCTACTCACTTAGTACGTTTTTTATATTTAAAGGATTGCCACTGATGATTCAAACGCGAGTTTTGGCAGTGTAGAGTAGCGCTTGTCGTTTGTAATTTCTCCGATCACAAATGCAGACAAATAGTTTTATGTTTACGCAGCGCGATGCAATGCAACGTGTAAAAAGACAGTATAAGTCATTATAATCAGTAATTATGTCCCCACTGGATGCAACAAATGCCTCGTTTGTAATGGGTTTTCATGTTTTTGAATCATCGCTCCGGACTGACAGGGCATCAACAGTATGTGAGGAGCGTAACATTTCCATCTCACACTTGAGGTATTCGCTAGATAGCTGGCCAATCAGCGTACACCTCACTTTTCAGACCCGATGAGCTTTGTAAAAATCAACGCAATTCAGAAAGACAGGGCAGAGAGGAGCAACAATAATGTAATGTGGAAAATAATGTGTTTTTTTAAACCACATAAACACATTTCATTACACAAAATACACAAAATACTGTTCTTTTTAGCCGCATCATATGACCCCTTTAAAAAACCCACAATTCACTATATCAACTAATTAGAATACTTCATAAGACCAATTAAAAGAAAACATTTTTAGTGAATTGTTGGCCTTCTGAAAGTATGTTAATTTACTGTACATGTACTCAATACGTGGTAGGGGCTCGTTTTGCTTCAATTACTGCCTCAATTCGGGGTTGCATGGAGGTGATCAGTTTGTGGGACTGCTGAGGTGGTATGGAAGCCCATGTTTCTTTGACAGTTGCCTTCAGCTCATCTGTATTTTTTGGTATCTTGTTTCTCATTTTCCTTTTGACAATACCCATAGATTCTCTATGGGGTTCAGAACTGGTGAGTTTGCTGGCCAGTCAAGCACACAACACCATGGTCATTTAACCAACTTTGGTGCTTTTGGCAATGTGGGCAGGTGCCACATCCTGCTGGAAAATGAAATCAGCATCTTCAAAAAGATGGTCAGCAGAAGGAAGCATAAAGTGCTACAAAATTTCTTGTTAAACGGGTGCAGTGAATTTGGTTTTCAAAAAACACAATGGACCAACACCAACAGATGACATTGCACCCCAAATAATCACAGACTGTGGAAACTTAACACTGGACTTAAAACAACTTGGGCTATGAGCTTCTCCACCAAATGAGTGGAGAAGGTTTCCAAATGAAATACAAAACTTGCCCTCATCTGAAAAGAGGACTTTGGACCACTGGCAACAGTCCAGTTCTTCTTCTCATTAGCCCAGGCAAGACGCCGCTGACGTTGTCTGTGGTTCAGGATTGGCTTAACAAGAGGAATACGACAACAGTAGCCAAATCCCTTGACACGTCTGTGTGGTGGTGAATCTTGATGCCTTGACCCCAGCCTCAGTCCATTCATTGTGAAGTTCACTTAAATTATTGAATCGATTTTGCTTAATCCTCATAAGGCTGCGGTTCTCTTGTTTGGTTGTGCATCTTTTTCTTCCACTCAACTTTCTGTTAACACGCTTGGATACAGCACTCTGTGAACAGCCAGCTTCTTGGCAATGAATGTTTGTGGCTTACCCTCCTTGTGAAGGGTGTCAATGCTTGTCTTCTGGACGACAACTGGCAGATCAGCAGTCTTCCCCATGATTGTGAACCAAACCGAGAGACCATTTTGAAGGCTCAGGAAACCTTTGCAGAAGTTTTAAGTTGATTAGCTGATTGGCATATCACCATAATCTAATTTGTTGAGATAGTGAATTGGTGGGTTCTTGTTAAATGTGAGCCAAAAACATCACAATTAAAAGAACCAAAAACTACTTCAGTCTGTGTGCACTGAAGTTATTTAATACACGAGTTTCACAATTAGAGTTGAATTACTGAAATAAATGAACTTTTCCAAGACATTCTAATTTATTGAGATGCACTGTAAGCTGTAAATATTCAATCTCAAGTTACTTGCCTAAAGGTGAGGTGGCACAGGGCAACATTTTTTATAGGTGCTCTAATTATGCTGCTTCTAATATGTTGATTTGATGCTTAAAAAAAAATTATGGTGCTATTTTTTTTTTTGGAAACCGTGATACATTTATTCAAATTCAAAAGAATAGCATTTATTCAAAATATAAATATTTTGTAACATTACAAATTTTTACTGTCACTTTTGATCAATTTGATCAATGTTTTCTTGCTGTTTTCTATGCATTCTTGCTAAGTAAAAGTTCATAATAAAAAAAAAATTCTGCCCTCAGACTTTTTAGTGGTATTGTATAAACCAATATTATTACAGTTATTAATTTTTTTATATAAAAAAAATAGTTTTTGACAATTCTATGGGCAATCATGTATGTGTTCTTATTTAGCACTCATTATTTCCATGTTCAACTGAAGAGCAAACAAAGTCCAAATGTAAATCACTCAGTGTCTACAAACATTTTGCATCTGAGAAAAAGGTTTTGCATGAAGGGTAATGAATAAAAATATGTGTAGTGATCATTCATTGTGTCTGTTGTTGAAGGTAACTGCTGGAATTTGTTCTTATGGTGATTCAGGAGGATTCTTTTGAGTTGTTGTGGCTTGCAAGCTGATCCCATTGTTTATTTAAATGTGTTTGCCATCATTCAAGATGAAAACGTTTACCCCCTTTAGTGTCCTTCCCTGATGTCAGCCCTGTCACTGCTAAACCAGAAATTAAATCTGTTAACATACACAGGTTTGTTGACGAAATGTTAATTTATTGCAGATACTGTAATACATCAAAACAGTACAATAAAAGTCTTTACACATGAACCATAACACAGCGTGAGTCATAGCGTGAAAAGATACAACATCAGCACATCCTTATGCTACGAGTCTCCCCTGAGGCTTTGGCTGGCAGGTCCCATGCTGTTACTCTCTACTGGGGAAAAGGAAACATGTAGCAGGGGCTTATCTGAGATAAATTAGGGTAGGAGGGACGCCCTGGTCCATTGAGGCTGCCTGGCAGCTGCAGTGCAAGCACTCCCCCCTCTGTTATTACAACTCAGCACTATCCACACCACATGACTATTGGCAGGTCCTTCTGTATATTTAGTATAGCATCCATCAGCTCTCTACCCCGCATGATGTATCCCAAATTCCCTAATGTATCCCTAATTCATTCTTTAGCAGTCGGCTCTTTCAGCGCACAAATAAATAACATAGTGATAAGTGTCAGTGGAGCTCTAGACGGCCCAGAGGGCCGTCTAGAGTGAGAGTATTGGCAGCTTTTACAACTATACATTTAACAGCATGTCCAGGAGACATTTATCATCCTAGTGTACTAAACAATTGGCACTTTTGTCCAAAAAAGAACTATATTTGTAAATGTATATCAAAGTATTATAGGTCTGTTCATCTGTTACAGGCAACTACAGGACAAAGACGAATGTGGGAAATTTAAATGAAGAATGATAGAAAAGAGGCGTATGTTTGTTTTTAATTTGAGCTGTAAAGGCACTGAAAATGATGTTCGCCCTTCTGGAACTTCTGCCAGTAGAACTGACCTTTCCATTTTCAAAATACCAAAAAAGAATGACATTTGGTTCCGTCAATGGTGCTCATTTTTATGTAGATGTGGACGAAATATTGCACTAAAATACTCACAGAGTTTGATGCACCACTTAGAGGACGACCGATATGGGTTTTTCATTGGCCGATGCCGATATTTAGAAATCAGGGCAGCCGATGGCCGATATGATGCCGATTTTTTTGGCCGATATGTTTGGCCGATCATCTCATAAAAGTGAGTTTGAGTAAATGATTATTGCAGGGTACAAGAAAGTAATAGTAGTAGTAGCCTAATTCAGAGTAATAATACATGGCTAAAAACTTAAGCACCTTCTCAAAACAGTTCTGAAGCATGCTTTTTGTTTTGCAAATGCAAATTCATTCTCTGCCAGCAGGAGGCGCTGTTGGAGCGGAGATATAGCAGTTTCACCGGTAATGGCTGTAATCAAATCAGCGCTCACAAAAGCTACTTTATCAGGCATTACAGGAAAGACGAAATGAAAATGACATCGAAGCTTTGCTGAAGACTTTTCAAAGATACATTCATATAAAAACACCAGTGCTGCATTTTAATTTTGAAACGTGCAGTGATCAGTTTATTCAACGAAGTAATAACTCAATGTATGGGAAACACTGGACACTGCTACAAGTCAAATGGCCAAGAGATAACAAAAATAAAAGTTCACACATATTACACAGCCCGCTGCTCATAACTGCTTAAGAGTGCGCTTGTGGATGCTATTGTCGGACCTTCACACACATTTTACGAGGAAAGTTAACGTGCACGTTATAATCAGCCAAGAAGTTTCGTCTGAACTGCATGTGTTTCTACTTTCACATGCAAATGACTTGTTGCACTTATGAATATGATAACTTTCCGGTATCAGTTCTAGTAGGGTAAAACGTAATTCCGCTTTCGAAACGGTCTGTTTTGCCCTGCCATCATTAGCTGAAGCTGTGTGTGAACAAGAATCGGCTGCAGAGTGTGAGTTGCTCCGTATCTCATGCAGCCAGAGAGAGATTCTCCAGTGTTGCGTAACAACGCTTAGCTGCCCGCAGATGCGCCTGCCTATAAATCGGCCTCATTTGCAGCACAATCGGCCGATGCCGATTAATTAAAAAATGCCAAAAATCGGCGCCGATTAATCGGTCGACCTCTAGCACCACTATTTAAATGCGCGTCAACCCCACTACTGTATATACAGCAGTAGTGGTTAAACAGATCGTAGTTGATCTGTGATCCATACGGACCAAGCCCCACAGTTCGGCACGCATGTGATCCGCGGATTAATTGCAATATTTAACCATAATAGAGGATACATTTATCATTTGTTCGTATTTACACAAGCAAGTGAATTTTTAACAATTCCAGAGAGAAAAGGCAAAAGGGAACTCGATTAGTTACTCGCGCGCTGTTCTCCACGTGCACAGCCACACACACATGAAGAACGCACACGCGTTTAAGACGGCGCACGAATACCGAACTGAATCCTCTTCTGAATCCTCTGAACAGACACATACACATAAAATTATTGAGACTCTTGTCTCTTTAATCATGTTTAAACTTTCTTAGTTAATCTAGTAGTATTTGCTGTGGTATCAAAGAAGTACTTCGCTTTACGTAATAAATGGAAAGCAAGTTAAATTGAAATATTTTTCTTTTCTTGCTGATCCGAAAAATGATCAGATCCGTGGGTCAAAAACCATAATGTGATCCAAACCGTGCGATTTGTGATCCGTTGAACCCCTATACAGCAGGAAACATGCTACCAGAGAAGTCTGATTACTGAACAATGACTCGGTTCTTGAACTATGAACTATGAACCGGTTCTTTTTAGTCAATCAAAAACATGCGCTATATGTTCTTGTTTCACAAAACGGCAGTGTAGTCCAACTCCCAAAAGAATGACCCTTATGAGCCCGTTTATTTTCGTGAATCAAAAACATACAGGACTATCATTGTGGTCTAAATCTTGAATGAATTACATGTAAGAGCCAGTTCATTGAAGTGAATCAGAAACATACAGTGCAAGCAGTTTATTCTGATTCCCAAACAAATGACTTTTTGAGTTTTTTTTTATTTTTAAGTGAATCAAACACAGCTTACAACTAACTATGTTATGTTGTACTGAAGTCATGTGGGAGTCAGCAGAGTTAAAGGGCACCTATTATGCCCCTTTTTTACAAGATGTAATATTGGTCTTGGGAGTTCCCAGAATGTGTCTGTGAAGTTTCAGCTCAAAATTCCCCCTAAGATAATTTATTATAATGTGGAAAATGTCTAAAAAAGAGCTGTTTTGGTGTGTAACACTTTAAATGCAAATGAGCTGCATATTCCTGCCCCGTCTTCAGAAGAGGGCGTAGCGTATATATCTCTGCTTTGCACACCTACAGCAATAAGCAGCCGGTAGAAGCAACATGACTGAGAGCGAGAGAACCGGTGTTCAGCCATACTTGTATGAACCGGAATCAGACAAAGATGAAGGAGAGACTCCGGCAGAAGAAACACCTATAAGAATAAACTAGGACGTCTCGGAATGGTTATTTGATACATTTATGTAATTGTAGAGTTTTCACAGCCCATTTGCCATGATGCATGAGCAACACACATAAACACAAATACTTTGATAACGTTTGCTATGCGCTTTAACGAAACGACACATGCACACAGATATGTTTAAAACGTTAGCTAAGCACAATAATGACATGATTTTGAGGCGCATTACCTTCAAAATAAAAGTAATCCACTGCGTCCTCAGTGGCTCAGATGCTGGGAGAAAATGAAGATTCTTATGTTCAGTCTTACATCTAAACACAGAACTCCGGGATTGCTTACGTTACAGCTGCTCGAGCGCAGAGAAAATGGAGGGCATCGTACAACCAAACACAACTCCCTGAGGGCGGAAACTATGGTAATGCAGGACTGTCAGTCAGCGGCCGTGGACGGTGATGTCACAAACAATGTGACGTCACATTGCTCTGAGAATCAAAACGGCTTGCCTAATGAGACTGATTTGGTTTAATGTGGATTCAAAAATAAGGAGTGTGTGGATTTTTATCATTGTAAGGTGGTTGTGTTTAGGGATGTTCATTTCGGTTATTTTTCCTAACTCGACAACCGACGCTCGTTAACCGATTTTTAACCGTTAACCGACAAGATTATTTTAAATTAGAATTGAATTAAATTAGAAAGGATAAGTGTCTGTGACCTGTTAAAAATACTAACATTTGTTTCCCGGGGATTCATTTTACATGCGCAAAAAGCAGCAAACCACAGAGCATGAGGATTCACATGGTCATCATATCACATCGCGCACCTGCAGCGCTTTTGCGAGCGGAGAAAAACAAAAGCTAGCTAATATATATATATATATAAACAGGGGGGCAAAAAAGTATTTAGGCCAGCCACCAATGGTGCAAGTTTCTCCCACTTAAAAAGTGAGAAGGGCCTGTAATTTTCATCATAGGTATACCTTAACTATGAGAGACAAAATGAGAAAAAAAATATAGAAAATCACATTGTAGGATTTTTAATTGGTAAATTCCTCGGTAAAATCAGTATTTGGTCACCTACAAACAAGCAAGATTCTGGCTCTCACAGACCTGTAACTTCTTCTTTAAGAGGCTCCTCTGTCCTCCACTGGTTACCTGTATTAATGGCATCTGTTTGAACTTGTTATCAGTATAAAAGACACCTGTCCACAACCTCAAACAGTCACACTCCAAACTCCACCATGGCCAAGACCAAAGAGCTGTCAAAGGACACCAGAAACAAAATTGTAGACTTGCACCAGGCTGGGAAGACTGAATCTGTAATAGGTAAGCAGCTTGGTGTGAAGATTTCAACTGTGGGAGCAATTATTAGAAAAGGGAAGACATACAAGACCACTGATAAGCTCCCTCGATCTGGGGCTCCACGCAAGATCTCACCCCGTGTGGTCAAAATGATCACAAGAACTGTGAGCTAAAATCCCAGAACCACATGGGGGGACCTAGTGAATGACCTGCAGAGAGCTGGAACCAAAGTAACAAAGGCTACCATCAGTAACACACTGCGCCGCCAGGGACTCAAATCCTGCAGTGCCAGACGTGTCCCCCTGCTTAAGCCAGTACATGTCCAGGCTTGTCTGAAGTTTGCTAGAGAGCATTTTGGATGATCCAGAAGAGGATTGGGAGTATGTCATATGGTCAGATGAAACCAAAGTATAACTTTTTGGTAAAAACTCAACTTTTTGGAGAAAGAATGCTGAGTTGCATCCATAGAACACCATACCTACTGTGAAGCATTGGGGTGGAAACATCATGCTTTGGGGTTGTTTTTCTGCAAAGGGACCAGGATGACTGATTCGTGTAAACGAAAGAATGAATGGGGCTATGTTTCGTGAGATTTTGAGTGAAAACCTCCTCCATCAGCAAGGGCATTGAAGATGAAAGTGGCTGGGTCTTTCAGCATGACAATTATCCCAAACACACCGCCCGGGCAACGTAGGAGTGGCTTCGTAAGAAGCATTTCTAGGTCCTGGAGTGGCCTAGCCAGTCTTGAGATTTCAACCCCATAGAAAATCTTTGGAGGTAGTTGAAAATCTGTGTTGCCCAGCGATAGCCCCAAAACATTTACTGCTCTAGAGGAGATCTGCATGGATGAATGGGCCAAAATACCAGCAACAGTTGTGAAAACCTTGTGAAGACTTACAGAAAACCTCTGTCATTGCCAACAAAGGGTATATAGCAAGTATTGAATGAAATTTTTGTTAATTGAACCAAATCCTTATTATTTCCACCATAATTTACCAAATCATTCTTTAAAAATCCTACAATGTGATTTTCTGGACTTTTTTTCTCATTTTGTCTCTCATAGTTGAGGTAAACCTATGATGAAAATTACAGGCCTCTCTCTCTTTTTAAGTGGGAGAACTTTGCACAGTTGGTGCTGACTGAATACTTTTTTTCCCCACTGTATATATATCTATATATCAGTTGGTACGGAAAGTATTCAGACCCCCATAAATTTTTCACTCTTTGTTATACTTTGCAGCCATTTGCTAAAATCACTTTAAGTTAATTTTTTTTTTCCATCATTAATGTACACACAGCACCCCATATTGACAGAAACACACAGAATTGTTACATTTTTGCAGATTTATTAAAAAAGAACAACTGAAATATCACATGGCCCTAAGTATTCACACCCTTTGCTCAGTATGTGTGTAGAAGCACCTTTTTGATCTAATACAGCCATGATTCTTTTTGGGAAAGATGCAACAAGTTTTCACACCTGAATTTGGGGATCCTCTGCCATCCTCCTTGCAGATCCTCTCCAGTTCTGTCAGGTTGGATGTTAAACGTTGGTGGACAGCCATTTTTAGTCTCTCCAGAGATGCTCAATTGGGTTAAGTCAGGGCTCTGGCTGGGCCATTCAAGAAAAGTCACAGAGTTGTTGTGAAGCCACTCCTTCGTTATTTAGCTGTGTGCTTAGGGTCATTGTCTTGTTGGAAGGTAAACCTTTCGGCCCAGTCTGAGGTCCTGAGCACTCTGGAGAAGGTTTTTGTCCAGGATATCCCTTTACTTGGCCGCATTCATCTTTCCCTTAATTGCAACCAGTCATACTGTGCCTGCAGCTGAAAAACACCCCCACATCATGATGCTGCCACCACCATGCTTCATTTTTGGGACTGTATTGGACAGGTGATGAGTAGTGACTGGTTTTCTCCACACATATTGCTTAGAATTAAGGCCAAAAAGTTCTATCTTGTCCTCATCAGACCAGAGAATCTTAATTCTCACCAGTTTCTTGGAGTCCTCCAGGTGTTTTTTTAGCAAACTCCATGCGGGTTTCCATGTGTCTTGCACTGAGGAGAGGCTACCGTCGGGCCACTATGCCATAAAGCCCCGACTGGTGGAGGACTGCAGTGATGGCTGACTTTCTACAACTTTCTCCCATCTCCCGACTGCATCTCTGGAGCTCAGGCATAGTGATCTTTGGGTTCTTCTTTACTTCAATCATCAAGGCTCTTCTCCCCCGATAGCTCATTTTGGCCGGACGGCCAGCTCTATGAAGGGTTTCTTGGTCGTCCCAAACGTCTGCCATTTAAGGATTATGGAGGCCACTGTTCTCTTAGGAACCTTAAGTGCAGCAGAAATATTTTTGTAACCATGGCCAGATCTGTGCCTTGTCACAATTCTGTCTCTGAGGTCTTCAGGCATTTCCTTTGACCTCATGATTCTCATTTGTCTGACATGCACTGTGAGCTGTAAGGTCTTATATAGACAGGTGTGTGACTTTACTAATCAAGTCCAATCAGTATAATCAAACACAGCTGTACTCAAATGAAGGTGTAGAACCATCTCAAGGATGATCAGAAGAAATGGACAGCACCTGAGTTAAATATATGATTGTCACAGCAAAGGGTCTGAATACTTAGGACCATGTAATTTCAGTTTTTCTTTTTTTAAATAAAAAAAATTTTCCCCCTTGGACTTTTTTTTGTCCCCCTTGCCCCAAAAATGTCAACAATTCTGTGTTTTTCTGTCAATATGGGATGCTGTGTGTACATCAATGAGGAAAAAAAAAATTAACTTAAATGATTTTAGCAAATGGCGGCAATATAACAAAGAGTGAAAAAATTTAAGGTGGTCTGAATACTTTCCATACCCACTGTATATAGGGCTGTCAGTTTAACGCATTAACTTAATTAATTAGTTATGAAAAAATAATGCGATTAAAATATTTAAGGCAGTTAACGTACTGGCCCCGCCCCCAGACCTGTACGTCATCTTACAGTTCATACAGTTGACTGTTGACAAATATGATGCAGGGTAACAACTCCATAAATAAAGTTATGCTCTAAAATTCAAGATATTGGGGCAAAATTGCCCCTGTATGTGTTTTTTGTCTCATATTTATATCATATGATAAGTGACATCACACGAGCAGCGAGAGCAGTAGGCTATCACACGAGTGCTGATTTTGTCCCAAATATCACGAGTTTAAATGTGATTTTATATACAACGTTCATTAAATTATTTAATAAGAATTTAATATTTAAATTTGCTTTTAAGAAGTTACTATTGTGTTATATTTTAAACACAATATTGTGTGTTTTTGCTTAATTTCGCAAAGAATGTATTACCTATAAAGCCACAGCAGAACTGCTGTGTGTCTCCGAGCAACACGGCGGTGATTCGTTTCTGAATGAATTAGATTAATTAATCGCAGCACCCTGTGATTAATTAGATAAAAAATTTAATCGGGCTGACATCCCTCAATATATATATATATAATATATATGTAACAATAAATATATATATTTATACACTTAAATAATAATTAGAAAATGAAAGAAAAACGGTGAACAACCTAGTACGCCGAGTTTCGATTCATTTTTGTGCTGCCGAAGGATCCAGACGGCGGAAAAAAGGTAAGGCAAACATTTTACAATTCCGATTATCTTTATGACTAAAAGGATTAGTTTCTTCCACTGTTAGAAGGAAAAATTCAAGTGATTGCGCCGGCGCCGCATGCGCACACACAGTTAAGCATTGCTACCTTGACAATGCAGCCTGTTCATTATCATAATAAAATACAGTCAGTCAAACATATGGAAAAAAGCACACTGCTCAGTTTAAATATGTAGTGAAATCTGTGCCGTTAAGCGTTATCACCTTACCGCCTTGATGTTATGCAAAACATTTTGTTTTACGTGGATATTGGAACGTGAGTGAAGTACATAATAAATAATATTTTGGCATTCAAATACATCGCGAATACGGAAACATTTGATTTTGTGTCGAATGAGAGACCCAACGTTGATTTAAGTTTTGTTTTAGCCTAAATGAATTCGTTTTGGCTTGTCTTTTATATTGCTATAGCTTCTTATATTTTCAATTCTTGTTCTTTCCTAAATATGCTACTGTTAATTGAAATAATTTGTTTACAGTGTTTATTATAATGTTTGTAAACATTTCGTGTCTGCATTAGGCCTATTTCTGAATGAAATAAAAAATACGACTTATACACGACTTGTTTTTTTTGTTTTCCCCCTAAAAACCAGTTTTTTTATGCGTCGTAAGCATATTTTTAACCATGCAGCAAACTTTTTTTAATATTTTGATAAATTACTGAAAAGATAAATAATTAAATTACTTTTTAAACCGTTTAACTGATTGTATTAATCGGTTAAAATTCTTATGGTCAGTTAACCGGTTAAACGGTTAAAATTAACATCCCTAGTTGTGTTCACACACTGCCAACACATATTTATGTCCAAACACCATTTAAAAGTGGATTTTGCATAGGGTGCCCTTTAATACTGACTTGACTTACAAAGTATAATTAAAGAACGCATAATGAGTTTTAAATAAATGAATGAGTGAAATATGTTACCATATTTTTTAAATTTTAATGTTGTTGTTTAATATGTAACCTGTAATTAAGACCACTCAATGGATAGCATTTATTCTATCTCTAAAAAAGCTTTTGTTAAAAGGTCTCTGTGAACAAGAAGTTAAAAAAATTAATTTATTATTGAAATTATCTAATTTGGCGATCCTTCTTCTTCTTCTTCTTCTTCTCCCTCCTCCCTAATTAGGACCTTTAATTGTTTAACATTTCTATCCTTGCAGCCTAAATCCAATCAGCCAAGGTTTCTGAGTGTATATGAATCTTCACTTATTTCTCACTGGACAGAATATTTTATCAGAGCACATTTGGATCTCCTGTTTGCTGTATATTTTAAAACTATCTTTTAAATAATTAAATTATTAGCAACTTTAATTTATAGTCTAGCACTTTGCCCATAGACTTCAATTTACGTTTCCCTTCTTTGAAGCTGCACGCTGTTTAACATTCAGTGTAACCTGTGCTCTGAAGAACACACTCAACTGGCACAAAACGGGTCTCACTCTAACCGTCATCGGGTGCCGAGTCGGACTTGAGTCACTTGGCACACAGAGCTGTGACATTGCTCAGTAATTAAGACTATCTGTCATGTAGACACAAACTCCCATCCTGTATTCATCATGGCATAGCAAAGATGAACCCAAACACAAGAGTTCAGCTGCCAAGCTTTGGGATCTTCATTTTTCTTCAGGTTTAATTGTCTGGATGCACTTCCTCCAGTCATTAACCACAAAAGCTAAAACTTGGGTGTAAGGGGTTGACTGGAGTCTTCCCCTCCACTGCTGGAGCTTTAATTAAAGAGTGGAATGGGCTGGACTGGGTGCAAGGAAGTAGTAATTGGCCCTGGAGGCATTGTGTGCTGTGATAGAGACAGTGTAATCATACTCTTGTACAGTGCTTCCTGCTACACTATCTGATTCTGAAACCCTTGGCCCTGTTACAAACATCTAGATGGCTGCGGTCCATCTATTGGATGATAAAAGGGCAAATGGCAGATTTGCAAAAGATTGATATATTAATTTAAAACTAGTCACGAAGTGGTATATGCAAAATGTCATATAGGTCATACTAGACCTACGCATATGCTTTTATTGAAAAACTTCCGTCGTCCATCAGACAGTGATTTTATTCAGAAAGTTCTGTAAAGAATGTGTTTAGTAAAGCACATATAAAGATTTATGCATTTAGCAGACACTTTTATCCAAAGCGACTTATGCCGGGTTCAGACTACACAATATTTCTGTCGGTCACGATAGTCACTGTGTCAGATTACACGATTTTGACTCCCTAAAATCTTGTCATGTCGTGGACAAGAAACATGTCGTCAGACTACATGTTGCTTCCCGACCATTCATCGCGTGCCGTTTTTAACGACGCGCGTGATGTCATCGAGAAGGCGGAATTAGCGACTGACTTCCGAAAACAAGAGTGTAAACATTGCTGAAGTGCTTGCTCTATAGTTCGTCAGCATTTTTCTTTCTTTGTTCTGTCGTGGTAGTCCCTCGATGACACATCATACAGGCAGGAGTACTGTTGCCACAGCTCCACGAACCTTTCCTCCATCTCATAATTCCACCTAGCAGCACCATCATCTCTCTTTCGTTTTGCCATGTTTGAAACCTGTGTATGAAAGAGCTTCTATGCTGCTCGTCGTGGACAACGGGAAAAAAATTAAACATGCTAGTCTTTCTGTCACGAAGCATCACAGATGTGGAATCGGTTGTCCTCCACTATGACACACTACACGTGCTGAAACGATGGAATCTTGCGTCCCGACGCCCATTGTCATTTACGAATCCCCACAACACCCTACTTCAAGCAAATCGTGGCAAAATCGGGCAGTCTGAACCGGGTATTACAGTGCATTCAGGCTATAAATTTTCTTTTTTTTACCAGTATGTGTGTTCCCTAGGAATCGAACCCACAACCTTTTGCGCTGGTAACACAATGCTCTACCACTGAGCTAATATTATATAATATAATATAAACTTTAATATTTTTGGGGCATTTTGGCATTAAAGGGGTCATATGATGCTATTCCAATTTTTCCTTTCTCTTTGGAGTGTTACAAGCTTTTGGTGCATAAAGAAGATCTGTAAAGTTGCAAAGACTAAAGTCTCAAATCCAAAGAGATATTCTTTATAAAAGTTAAGAGTCAACCACGCCTACCTAAAACAGCTTGTTCTAACACGCCCCCACATATCTATGTCATGATGTGGGAAGATTTGCATAACACCGCCCAAATGTTCACGCAAAGAAAGAAGGCGTAACTTTTATTCTCGCTGTAGTATTGTTGCCGCCGCCGCCATGTCGTGAAGGCGCTGTGTGTTTCGTTGTGAAAGCGAAACTACTTTGTTTGGCCTTCCAAAAGAGGACGATATCCGCTTTGTCCTGCCTGGAGCTGATCCGTGCTGGTTGCTGAGGAAATACTACAACTTTGCGCTGTGGATCGCCGGATTGGCTTTCATCGTGGACGAAGCGGAGTCCAGCCCGGGGTCGTCACATGTGGTTGCCGCAAGCCCTCCGGACGCTGCTCACTCTAGCCCCCGGCCTCCGCTCACTCAAGGCCGCCGTGTGTGACGCTGTGTTTCGTTGTGAAAGCGAAACTACTTTGTTTGGCCTTCCAAAAATGGACACGACTAGAAATCAGTGGTTAAGTTGTATTTATCAACACTGTTCCAGAAAACACTTCAACCCATATATTCAGATGTTTGCAGCACATTTTATGGAGGACTGTTTTTTGATCCTGGTAGAGTAGACTACAATGTGGCTGTTCTGACTCACAGACTGTATAAGTACGTTTTTTTATATTTAAAGAATTTGCCACTGATGATTCAAACGCGAGTTTTGGGCAGTGTAGAGTAGGGCTTGTTGTTTGTAATTTCTCCGATCACAAATGCAGACATGGTTTTATGTTTACGTGGCGCGATGCAACGCAACGCGTAAAAAGACAGTATAAGTCATTATAATCCATAATTATGTCCCCACTGGATGCAACAAATGCCTCGTTTATAATAGGTTTTAATGTTTTTTTGAATCAATCGCTGTTTCGCTCCCCGGATGGACAAGGCATCCAGTATGCTAGGTGCGTACCATTTCTGTACACGCTTGAGGTATTCGTCCAACCCTCACGCAACCTGGATAGCTGGCCAATCAGAGCCACCTCGCTTTTCAGACCGTGCGCTTTGTAAAATCTACGCAATGTTCAGGAGCTGGGCTAAAGGAAGAAACAATAATGTACAGTATGTGGAAAATAATGTGTTTTTTTTTTAAACCTTAAACCGCATAAACACATTTCATTACACCAAATACACAAAATAATGTTCTTTTTTAGCAACATCATATGACCCCTTTAATTCATAGTTGAGGCGAGACCAGGAATCTAGAAGAGGAAAATGCAAAGCATTTAAGGTTTTTTAAATTTTTATTAATTCGTTACTAGGGATTACCGATTTAACATGTGAGACCGGGTTGAAAATCCATTACAATCATGTGACTATTAAAATTGGTTAGATGCCAAACAAATCGCGATAATTTTGAGTAGAAGTTAATATGAATGTATCTCTGAGGGGAACTGACTATCTTTAGAAAAGTTTACGTGGTATTTTCTTTTCATCTGGCCTCTGAACAATGCATATTAAAGTAGTGTTCATAAGCGCAGCTCTGCTTTGTTTACAGCGGTAACCCAGGAAACACCGTATCATTGCTGTTCATAAGCGCCTCCTGCTGTCAGAGAGTGAATCTGCGTCTCATTCAGCTCGTCTGCTGTTTCGTTCAGATATGTTTTAATGTAGTATAGTTTCACAAAACTAAAGTCAGACCATTCTGTTTTTGCTTCAAATTTCAAAATTATACAGTCTAATTTAGATTAAAAACTACTTATGCTGCATGTAGCCTATGCTGCATCTTTGTTTGGATCATGATTAAAATCCAGTGGTTGCCTCTAATTTTAAATGGAAAGAGCATAGACAAAGCCTTAGTTTGTTAATATTAAGAGATTTCTTTTATTTGTGTAACTTACTTGTTTGATTTGGGGTTTGTTTTCAAATTTAAATTTAGTTTTGTTATATTTCAATTTCACAAAGAAACGTGCAGCAATTGCCTAATAAAACGACACCTTTTAATTTACTGTATAATGTCTTCAATCTCATTTGGTTAAAAAAAATCGTGAGAAAATTAAATCGTGAAATCAAAATCGTGAATCAAATCGAATCGTGAGTTGAGTGAATCGTTACATCCCTATTATTTACCTTTTTTAATGAATTTTACTCCGATTTTTGCCATTAAAATATTGCCTTAGATGCTGACGTGGCATAAAACAAACAAGTAATAAAATAAAATAAATAAAATAAAGTTTCTAAACAGAGACATTTTTATTTTAAAACTTTTGATTTTATTAGTATTTTTATGGAAATGTTAGGAATGGAGAGATGCAAAGCACAGTTTTTGAAAATGTGTGTAGATTTGTTTTTAATCTGTTTTTTTAAACTGATTTTAACCTGACTTTTGCGATGAAAATGCTAAGAAAAGGGAGGTTTTTTGTTTGTTTGTTTGTTTTATGCAATGAAAATAGCCTTAGATTTTAACATGACATAAAACAAATAATAAAAATAAAACATATTTATTTATTAGAATTTTGCCTTTATTTGACAGTTTGAGGAGAGATAGGAAGCAAGAAAAGAGGTGAGATATGAAGCGTAGTTGCGCAATATGTAGGTGCACTACCCTGAAGGCCCTGAAGGCTCAAACACAAAACAGATTTTTAATAAAAACAGACAGCGTAAGCAGGGCTTCTATATTCCACAGGAGTGAGATATTTTGTCTTCATAGAAAATACAACAGTTTAAACTCTGGAATTCCCTAATGATCATTTTGTGATGTTCATGTTTATTTAGCTGCACACACAGCTCTAGGCAGAACGTAGCACCAAAATACATATAGTATTTTTCTTGTCAGCCTTAATAATTTTTAAATCAGGTCTGCAGCTGAAAGGATTTCACTTGTTTTATAATAAGGCTTGCCATGCTTATGAGAGAACTCAGTAGCAGCATTAGGGATTGGATTTTCACAGGATTGTGCGTGGCTGCCCTGCACTGAGATCTTTCTCAACCATCTGATCAAATCAGACCGTTACATTTTTCTGCTTATTAAAATACAGTACACAAACGCACGCTCACAACTCAGTCCTGATGCCTCAAGGTGCAAGTTTGTTGTGAAGTGGAGCATCGGTTGTCTCCCCAAACGCACCTTTTGATTAGCCTGTTTGTTCAATGCTGAGCACTTTTAATAGGGGTTGCGTTGCAGGTCGGCCGTTTGGTGTACTTACCATTGAATCTCTGCCCACACACAACGTCCATTGCCCCAACGGGCCCCTCATCCACTCTTCCTTCATCTCTTCTCTGATTAGACTCATCCTTATGGAAGCTTTCCTTTGGATATTTTAAGCACAGAGAAATAGGAATAAGACTGTGTGTTTTACAGCCTTGCCCGTGGCACCAAATGATCTCTGACTCTTTAATCACGGCTAAATGCTGTCAGAGGGGCTGCAGTGAGAGACTGTCTGCGGCGAGTCTTAAACTAAACGCAGAAGGGACGGGCTGAGATAATGGGCTTTAGGAGGAAATGTGCTGAGGCGTCTCGCTGTGGGGGGAAAAGAGGGTTTGAGTCTTCAATGGCAACATTTTATGCTGCTTCTGAGCACCAGAGAAAAAGATTTCTGCAAATTAAGCTCTGTCTAGATTTCCACTTTATTTGTCCTCCTCCGCAATGATTCAGAATGGCTGCAGATGAAGAGGCCGGAGGACTTGGAGCCAACGCGGAGTGGATTTGCCATGTTGAATGGGAGGGAAACTGTTTGCGTCCCAGTATGAGGCTTCTTTGAAAGTGAAGCGCTCACTTTGGGGCTGATGGGGAGTTAACGAGATCCGCAGGCCAGTGAGTGAGGCAAACGGTGGATGTGTTGTGTTTTTCTGCTCTTTTTCTCTCATCAGCGTAGGAGAACTGAGAGGAGCGTGATGAGTCCTGATTGACTGCGAGTGGAGCAGACGATGAGCAGCTCATCCATCTTTGCTGACCTCCCGCAGGTTTCCTGCCTTTGATGTGCCATGGTCATTTGTGTGGCGTGAGAGCTCAACCGACAGAAGAACTCATCTGTAGCAGATTTACTCAAATCAATAACGTGCCTCCTGCCCTCTTTGAGCTACTTAATGCGGCCTACGTCGCACCTCCTGGGAAAGACTCGCTCCAGCGCCAGGATGTTCCATGACCCCCCTCTATGCCAAGCTGTCTTCTCGAAGTGCTGATCATCCACCTCTTGTTTGTCTGGCATAGACAGCGGTCGTTGGTGTCTCGCAGCACACAGTCTTCATTATGGCTTTATCCACTTTCAAAACAGCCTTCTGAGCTTAGTCAAGCAACTGGCATAACCTTAAGGCCGTTTCACACCGAGCACGATGCGAAAAAGCGAGGCGAATTGCCGACGAACTTTGCTTTCACACCAAGCACGAAACGATTGATCGCCTTCTGCTAATTCACGCCTGCATGCTAGGTGGTGCTGACCAGCAATACATTTTTACTCAGATATGTATCACATATATGGATTTAACATCGTCCACTGCTCAATATAGAGCATTAAATATAGCTAAATAAAGTTTGGTTCTACGCCAGAAACGCAAACTATCTATAATGCTTACAAGAAAACATAAGTACAATTAGCATCAAGCCACATTTGAAAATTTATGTGATTATTGTTTTTGCTTAAAACCCATTATAAACCATCATCGAGTGCTTGTAATAACTTCCGATTGTGATCTATAGTTGATTTTGATTCTATAATAGGCAAACATGCACTCTTTGTAGGCTATGTTTAATAACACCACACTGCTTATTGTCATAAACATCCTTTATTGTTATAAAATTACCATGAGCTGCATGCAAATCACATACAGAAAATATATCGTCATAATCATATGTCTATTTGCTTTCATATTTCATGTGTAGAAAATGTTTCACTCGTTTTTTTTAACACGATAGATCTAGAGAGTTAACGCGCTCTGACTCATTACACTCGTGCACGTGGAAGAAAACGAACACTCCAGATCACATAATTCAATGGAGAATTTAGAAATTATATTAAATGTGAGAATAAATTTGTCCTCAAATACCAAAGATAACAGGAACTCGGCAACAACTCTCTTCTCTCTACCGGTATACTCTTCTGTGTTTGTTTACACTGGTTTTCTAAACAGCACCACCGCTCTCACCCTTTTGTGCAACATCAGCTGCTCTGGGCACGTGATCTAAGCTCAAATCTGATTGGACGGCCCGTTTCATCGTGGAGCGACGGGGGAAAAAATCGACACACAAGACGAAAAAAAATCCTCGCTTTTTCGCACCGCGAATGATCGCGTGTGAATAGCCCCATAGGGATCTATTGTTTCAATTCAAAAGCGTCATCGCGACGAACATTCGCACCGAATTTTCGCTTTCAGTGTGAAAAGCCCTTTAGGCTGATGATACACGGGGCAACTTTAGGCAATGTTGCCCGTGTGCACGGGCAACCAGGTGAGACACAGGGCCCACGACCAATCTAAAGTATCCGTATAGAAATAAAATGGGAAAGTGCCCAAGCAACATTGCTCAAAAAGTTGCCCCATGTATCATCAGCCATAGTGGTTAAATATGGACTCGTTTCTGGGGTTGTTTAAATCATACAGTATCTTTAACATTGTTTGGTGCTTTGGATGAAACCATTATAATTTGAAATTATGTTTTTGAAAAAAAGTCGCTTATGGTCACTAAAGCTGCATTTATTTGAATAAAATACAGAAAAATCTGTAATACTGTGAAATATTATTACAAATATAACTAATATTAATATTAAATAGTGTTTTCTAACTAAATATGTTTTAAAATGTAATTTATTCATCTGATCAAAGCTGAATTTTCAGCAACCATTATTCCATGCTTAGTCACATGATCCTTCAGAAATCATTCTAATAGGCTGATTTGGTGCTCAAGAAACATGAAATATGATATTATATGGAATATGATGTTGTTTTCAGGATTCTTTGATTAATAGAAAGTTTGAAAGAACAGCATTTATTTTAAAAAGAAATATTTAGTAACATTTTAAATATCTTAATTGTCACTTTTGATAAATTTATTGCATCCTTGCTGAATAAAAGCATTAATTTCTTTCTCAAAAAAGGTCTTACTGACCCCAAACATTTGAGCAGTATTGTACAGTATATCAGAAACGATGGAGAAATATCCACTAAGTTAGCATGAGTTAGTAGTTAGCACTGACTTTTAAGGTATGAGGTGAGGGAAACCACATGTGCTCTGAGAATCAAATAAAATATCTCCTGATGCATGCAGTAAAATGCATTGTAAACAAATGTAAAAGAAAAAAAAAAAAATGGATGTCGAGAGCCGGTGGTTAGGAGGGCCTAGTATGCTAGCACAAACCATGTAACACAAGGGAAAAGAATGACTGTGTCAGTCTTTTATAGCATCTCTGGGCCACTTTAGGTGCGTTTGCAAGATTAGCTCCTTGCAGTTTCACCCATTTTATTGATAGCGTTTGCTTTCAGCATGGTATTAACTCATTGATAATTTAAAGAGAATATATGAGGGGATGTAAATAATCTTTGCTTCAGCTAATCCCCATTCACACTGGGATTCACTTGTATTGACAAAACACTGTACAAACTTGTATCTGTCAGCATATGTTCTGTAATATGTGTCTTGGCAATTTCAGGATACCAGGACACCGTTACATCCACAGCCTTTTGCTTGCAATGTAATACGACCGAGTCGTACTAATAAGCAAGAGTTTTTGTCCTCAGCTCTGACTGGAGTGTAGTGGCATTTTATTTGGCTGGTGTAAAAAAGCATCCTTTCTTCTTCTCTGTGTATCAGGTTGTGAAAGTGGCCACTGGGGGCCCCACTGCAGCAACCGCTGTCAGTGCAAGAATGGGGCCCTGTGTAACCCTATCACAGGAGCCTGTGTCTGCACAGACGGCTACCAAGGTTGGCGCTGTGAGGATCAATGTGAGCCTGGCTACTATGGCAAGGGCTGCCAGCTACAATGTCAATGCCTCAACGGTGCCACCTGCCACCACGAGACGGGGGAATGCATATGTGCACCAGGCTACATGGGTCCCATGTGAGTACCAGAGATAAAACTGGTTTGCAATATAGAGATATGAAGGTAAATATGTATTTGCTGAAATATATTCTTTATATAGAGGAGACAAGGGCAAGTTGTTACTCTAGTGAAAAGGGTAGGATTATTTTTGAAAGACAATTTCTGTATAGGCACACACCTCTTGACTACAAAAAAGCTACTCAACCTTTCCACCACCTTTTGCAAAGGAGCCACATTCACCTTTTGTGTTGTCACAATGAGAACATGTCATTAAATAGTCAGTTTTTTTCAGCTAAATTAAAAAAGTAACGTTTTGTGCTTCGTGAAATATAGAAAAAATATATTTCAAATATACACTGCCGTTCAAAAGTTTGGGGTCAATATGATTTTAGTCCTTTGAATAAAAAATAAATACTTTTATTTTGCAAGGATGCATTAAATCAATGCATTAGATCCAACAAGACAGTAAAGACATTTATAACAGAACATATTTCCATTTTACATAAATCATGTGACACTGAAGACTTGAGTAATGGCTGCTGAAAAATCAGTTTTGCGGTCACAGAAATACATTCAATTTTAAAATATATTAAAATGGAAAATTTATTTCAAATTGTTGTAAAATTTCACAATATTACAGTTTTTGCTGTATTTTTGAACAAATAAATGTAGCTTTTGTGAGCATATTAAGAGACTTCTTTCAAAAACATAAAAAAATCTTAGCAAGCCCAAACTTTTGAACGGAAGTGTATAATTTTTTATTTTTTATCCTTTAAATATCAGTTGTTTTGGGCCACCAGAAATTGTAGTTGATTTTTTTTCATTATTACATAATACATATAAAAACATATGAGAGCATGCCTCACTAATGTAAAAATAATAGCAATTCCTTGCTAGAATGTATGCTACTGTAGTTACTTCACATATTTCTCCAAAATACATTAGAAAAATGTTAACAGAAATTGTAATTTGGAGGATGCCATTTGAAGAAGGTGTTTGAAACCAACACAGAAAATCAATGTTGGAGAGTTTTCACCTAAAACCTTCTAGGTACTTCCCCGTGTGACAACTAGCCCCAGTCTCCCATACTAGTCTACATACTATGTACTTACTATGTTCATTGTTAGCATAGTGAAAACACTATGAAGTTCTTGTGAGGGTACTTTAAAAAAATATGGGTTTTTTTTGCATTTGTTCTAAAGTCTTTGAACGTTCTTGTGTTTTATGTTGCAATCCTTTGCAATGACTGCCTGAATTTCAAGTGTTTGCTCTTGTGGTTCGGCAGCTGTGGGGAGCGATGTCCCTCTGGAAGTCATGGGCCACAGTGCGAGCAGCGCTGCCCCTGTCAGAACGGAGGAACCTGCCATCACATCACTGGAGAATGCTCCTGCCCTGCTGGATGGATGGTAAGATGCTGCACACAGGGGGACCGAAAGAGTGGAGAAGTGGGGGACAAAGGGAAAGTGACTGAGAGAATAAAGGACAGAAAAGAAACAGAGAGGAATAAAGATGAGGAGACAGATGATAAGGAATGAGGGGCAGAAAGTGAAGGAGAGTAAAAGGGCAAGAGACTGAAGTGACGGAAGAGATGAGTCATGCTTAAAAGAAAGTAAGGAAGGAAAAGAGAGAGTAATTAAAAGGAGAAAGGGAGGGTTAAGTGAATGGTGGGAAGGTGAAAGAGTTTAAGAGGTAAATGAAGGAAGGGTGGAAGAGAATCTGAATGTAGATACTTACACAAAAAACTAAGTGGGGAAGAAATGACAGTGATCTGAGACTAGCAGAGCAGCTGAAGTTATTATTTGGAAGCAAATTGTGTGAAGTTTGCTGAGCCTCATTATTACTCCTTTTGCATCATCTCAAACTTGTAAAGAGGACATATCAAAAACACAAATTTCCTTTCTCTTCTGAAAAGAGCTTAATGTGCTACAGTATGTAGACATACTCTAATATTCACAAAGTAATGCTCCAATTTCTGTTCACCGTTTATTAAAACTAAACTGCATAAATGGGTCATTTAGATATTGTAATAGTATTGACCTCATAACTGTGAGTACTGTACATTATCATATGAGATGTATACATTTAAACGTCTATCCGGTGATTAAGGAACCTTGCTCAAAGGTCATAAGTGGTTACAGATATATAGAATATGGCCTCTTTTGGAGGGCCAAATTCTGTGTTTCTGTATAAGTCTTTAATCTTTAATTATATAGATTCAATATACTGATTCTATATACTGTATGCTCACCTAAAATCATTTATTCCCTCATGTTGTTTCAAACCTGTATGAGAATGTTATTCTAAATGTTTGTTATTTTTATTTTGAAAAAATGTAATGGCTGCTTGTTTCGATATATTGAAGAATGCGCTTTCAAGCTCCAACAGGGCTACAGATGAAAAAATTACAATTTAAGGAGCCATTGGCTCCTATAAGAAACTAAAAAATGTTATGTGCCACAGAATAAATGTGTTTCATTTATTTATTTTTTCTTTTCTTTTTTTTAAACACTTTAACATTTCAGTCATACTGTCATGTGTTTATGTCTCCCCTCTTTTTACAGCATCAGCTTTTTAATCCATCTTTTAAATGTCTTAGGAACTAAGGTTCACTTAAAGTGGGAACTAAACATCTTTTCCAACTTCAAAACTATATACAGTCATAAAGAATTGTTTATTACAAAGAATCTGTGCCAATATCATGGACCACAACTATGTCAGCATCACTTGCCCATTGAGTGTAGTTTGGGCTCCTCCTCAATGCATCCTATAAATGTTGTCACATGTCTTGCACACATCCAGTCTGGTTTTGTTTTTTCATTAGTAACATGCAATTATATAAGAGGTGTTGAATTTTATTTTTGCTCCTTGTATTCTTTATTATCATGTAGACAACAGGTTAAGTAAAAATATTTTTTGCAAAATGCTCCTCTTTATAGTTATTTTTTCTAACTGACTAATGAGTTTTTGGATGCCGGGAAATGTATTGTTATGTGGCATTGTTTACAAGCTTTACACGTTTTCTGCAGTTTGAAGCCGCGAATGAGCTGTTACATAGGACATGCCAAAACGGTATTTGTTATTTTGAATTTCGTTATAAATTTAACATAATAAAAGATGTGATCGCAAAACCAGCAGGAAAAAGGCATTACATGCAAATTTTTAAGTCATAACATGTAAATTTATGTAGTCGCCAGTGGTGATCTCAACAAAAATATCACTTGCTAATTAAACTGTTTTAGACACAGTCTGAAGCCCTGCTCCAAAATGGCAAAAAAAAAAATCTGTGAGAATAAGAAGTCCACACCTCATCTACAACAATAACCACACAGAGGAACAATATTGTTGGAATCACTTTAAAATAGATTTTTTTTCCATTGACAGCTAATCAGAATCTACCCTACTTTAAAAAGCTTGAGCATTTGAAGTGGCAAACGACATAACTGTAGCACACTTGTTTTAACATAAAGCCAATATAGTTATTGCTATACAGTAGTTGTGAACGGGCCTTTAAAGTGTTTCTCCTTTTAAAAGAAAGAAAGTCATATGGGTTTGAAATGGGGAGTAAATAATGACTAAATTAATTTTATTTTTTTTATTGTTCCTATAAATCAGTGCAGTTTTAATGGTTGTGAATGACTTTCATTTGATTCTCAAATTTTCTCTGCCCTCTTTCTGGACAGGGGTCTGTGTGTGCCCAGCCATGCCCATTCGGCAAATATGGGATCAATTGCAGCAAGGAATGCTCGTGCCGCAATGGAGGACTGTGTGACCACATTACAGGACAGTGCCAGTGTATGGCAGGATACAGTGGCCACAGGTAAAATAAAAACCCAGTTCTGATCTTATTTCTATTATTGTACCTCTATGTCTTTAAAAAAAACTACCACAAAGGCAGTTTGTTAACAAGCCTGCAAAATTTGGTTGCTGAATAATTGATTAATTGTTTTTTTAACTGCTCTGTGTTTACATTCCCTGTGTCCACTGATCCCACTCCAAGATCCGCACTGGTCTGTTAAGTTTCTGCCCATTAATTACCAGTAATGGAGTTTTATTAGGATCCAATTGAAATTGCTCAGTGCCTTTATTTCCCTGTGTCTTGTGCAGCAGCTTAGGGTTTATTAACGCAGTAAAGTGATTGTCTGCAGAATGAAAACACTTTCAGGACAGACACTTCTTATCCTCTAATATTTAACAAAATTGCACTCATTCATTTGGTCTGTGACAGGTGAATTAGCCCACTAGGAATAATCTCAGATTGCGTTAGTACCCCCTCCTCCCTCCCCCTAAGTCCTTCTCACACTTCTCTCTCTACTGATACAAACGATGCTGGTGTAATTTCAACATGAAACATACCTAGTCCGTTTTATAATTTAATTGAGCTATTTATCTGTCTCTAAATGGCTTCTTTGGACACTCAAGATTGATGTTCTGCCAGGATTGTATATTGAAGATCTTGTGGAAGTCGTTGTTCCTTAAGTCACTTTGCTATTCAACAGAGAGAATGAGCCTGGGTCTAATTGTATTCAGGGTAATTAATGACTGCAGTCTTAGTTTGCTGTCGCCCCAGGTGAAGCCAAGGGGCTGATGAACCTGAGGCACCAAAGAAGATGCCCAGAGCATTGATCCTTGACCCTTAGATTAGAATAACACTGTAGTCTACTAATTCTGCTTGTGTTATTCTGACAGGCTCCTTTTTCTTACAGAGCTGCTCTGCATAATGAATGATATACAGTACACAAAATATTGCTTTGGGGTTTTCTTCCCTATGTAAACTGTTTGAAATGTACCCAGGTGCCAAGAAGAGTGTCCGGTCGGCACATACGGACCCCAGTGTGCCCTTCACTGTGACTGTCAGAATGGGGCCAAGTGTTACCACATCAATGGAGCATGTTTGTGTGATACAGGATTCAAAGGGCCTCACTGCCAGGACAGGTTCTGTCCACCAGGCCTCTATGGCCTCATCTGTGACAAATACTGCCCATGTAACGCCACCAACACACTCAGGTGAGACATGCTACCACACGTGAATGCACCCACTAGAATGATAACCTTGGAATTGACAAGAATCAATAGACTAGGAATGCATATTGGTAGCTTAATGTTTATCAGATGATATTACAGATTTTTTTAATCATTGGTATTAGCAAACATTGGATATTTAATTCTGCATGCTCATTTGCCGTATTTTTACAGTTAGATTTAATGCTCAATTAATGCTCATTTAAAGTAAAAAAATTTAGTATTTAATACTATTAAATGTAATCTTCAGCAATCTAAAAATTAATATCCATTTTTCCATGTTATCCACGTTGTATGTAAAAATGTTGTGATCCCTAAATTAATTGCATTTAAATCAATTGTATTATTTATTTATTTATTTAGTGTATTTGTTTAATTTAGAGATAAAACTTTACAATAAGGTTCACTAGTTAACATTAGGTAACTACTTTAGTTAATATGAACTAAGCATGAACAATACTTCTACAGCATATATTAATCTTAGCTAAATGTTAATTTCAACATTTACTAATGCATTATTAAAATCAAAAGTTGTGCTTGTTAACATTAATTAATGCACTGTGAATTAACATGAACTAACAGTGAACAACTGTATTTTCATTAACTAACATTAACAAACATTAATAAATACTGTAATAAATGTATTGTTCATTGTTTGTTAATGTTAGTTAATACATTACCTAACATTAACTAATGGAACCTTATTGTAAAGTCTTACCAATTTAGATAAAATAGTAAAGAATTTTAATGTTGGCCATAATGTGAAAATCATTTTCAGTTAGAATTATGCAGTAATTTAATTACTGCAATATCAGTGCATCTCTATAATGCACTTTATTTCCTTGCAAAGCAATAATATCTGTTAATTTAGAAGTCTGAAACCAGTATAAACCAGTATTTTTAAACCAGTATATTACTGGGTGCATTGTATCTAGGGCTGTAAATTGAGTACAAATTATTTGAATTTATTACATTAATAACATATACATGATATTCTCATTAATTAATTGGATATATAATATATTATATTATTTGCCGAGAAAAGCCACCAGACAAATAAATCATGAAATAGACTGTGCAAAAAATACTTTCCAAGTCAAATTACTGTTTGTTTTGTTTTGTTTCCATATAATTTGTCATTTTCCATGCATTTTTTGTATTTCTTCTGTGCCATTTTGGTCTATATATACAATGCAAAGGTATGACTCAGAAGACATTATTAAATTAATCATGCTTATATCATTAATTATACTAAATTACAGTGCTGCTTAGATCATAATTTCCTCACACTTTGAAGATAACAATTCAGCGAAGTTATTTCATACAAACAATATATCTTTGGAGCAAGCACGTGCACACATAGACATAAAAGGGCGCTTGAGCACCTGCCCTTTTTCTTCCTTGGGAGAAAGTGCCCTTTTTTCTGGGGATGTTTTCATTTTAATTTTTTTAAATAAATGAATATATGTATAGTATATATGCGTGTTTCTGTTTGCACACAGCTTTCCCTGTCAAACAAATAAAAAAAATATCAGGTCGGGTCGGGAAATGTTGAGACTGTCGAGTTCCGAATGCCTTTCTCCCCTCCGCGTCTCCGTGGAGCACAGCAGTAGCACTCATTGATCGGCACATCACATCACAGACAGGCAGAGAGCAACCCTCCCTTTCCAGTTGTGTTTGTTGTGGTGTGGAGGTGAGTGGTGATTAACAAAAGACTAAGCTTGTGCCTCAAATTTACAGCTAATTACCCAAAAGACATCTTGCTAACATCCATGACTCATAAGAGCTACCATGTGTGTTAGCTAACGTTTAGTTCTCTTACGACGAACGTCAAACTGTCTTAGTTTTTCAAGACAAGCCATGATCAGAATTAATGCTAGAGATTTCTTCTAACCGCAAAAACTTCGGTGCTCTCGTCCTCTGCTCATGGAATTCATATGATTTGTTGCCTTTGCTATGATAAACACCAGTTACGCTGCTGTTTTCATGTGGGTGTGTAGTGCTGGTATTGCCGCCATTCATATACTTTTAATGATAGCCACCATTACAGCCCTGCATGCAATGCAGCTCGCAGTCACTGAACGTGTATGGGTTGATAATGTAGAACTCCAGACAAGTTTTCTTGCACGCACCCATTTTTTACACGTCTTGACCTTTTTTTTGGTTTTCTTTTACACCAGTAGGACATTAAGGACAAACTGAGACCACAGGTGGCATGATCAAGTACAATCAACAAGTACAATCCTAAAGGACTTTTAAAAATCGCACAGTGTGAGCCCGGCTTAAGACGATAGGAAGTCTAGTAGACCAGTGCGCGTTATTTCACTGCATGATTCAGTTTATTAAAATACATTTTGAATGATCACAAAATTCAAGATATGGCGACAGAAAGTGTATATGTTTATATAATTTCCTATAGTTAATCAGTATCACACTAAGACGTTTTTTCCACAAAAAAGCAGCATGATTATAAATATGATATTGATTTTATACAGCAGTTCAATAAACAATAATTAAATATTAAGACACGTTTTAGACACAATATTGACTGTTCTTGCTCTATTTCGGTATTCCAATTTGCGTCTCTGAGCAACATGATGGTGTTTTGTTCTTGAATGAATCAACCGTTTAAAGGATTCGGTTCAATCGCAATGACTCACTATTAACAGTGACTTGCTGCCACCTACTGGCAGTTTTAATTTTACATTTAAAGTATCTTTTCATTTTTAAAAAAAATAATTTCTAATATCAGTATTCAACGTTTTACGTTTAAAATATCAAAACAGTATTAATGCATTTGTAACTGCAGGTTAAATATCAAATATCAGAATATCAAAAACTTTAGGAGTCAGATGTCCACGGTGTGTAACAGTGTTTGTGGTGACCTGGACTGGCCACTTGAGGGCGCTCTTCTGTTTTACGTTGTTTGTGTTAAACTCCATTTCCCATAGTCCCCTGCTCACTAATCCTGGTCTGATCGGTAACACCTGTTCATCATTAACCCAGCTATATATATCATGCCTTCTCTGTCTGTCATTTGCGTCTAGATTGTATTGTCTTCCCAGTTTGTGTTATCTGTGGTCAGGTTTTTGGATTATCTTTTGCAACGTTTTGTTCGGTTTTGTCCTGTTATTATTTTCAATAAACTGCACATGGAACTTACCTTGTTTCCTCCTGGCATTCCGTGACAGAATCCAGACGCCACTACTAGATCCAGCAGTTTGTTTTCTTTTTACCTTTTTGTTTGACCATGGACATTCGGATAATTCCTCCAGCTTCGAAGGAGCGCAGGGCTCGGCTCCAGATGTTGGCGGATCTTCGCCAACGGGTGATGGAGATTGGAGGTTTCGCTCAGACCTTTTGGAACCTTGCGGTAGGCATGGAACTTTATGACTCTGATTTAAAGAAGAATTTTAATGATTGTTTAGACAACCCCGTGCCTCCTCGGGAGATGGATGGTCTTAAAATGCTTGACTTTTGGGGCCTCATTGATTACCTTGGTTACCGCAACTTGGTGATCTCATGTCGGTCTGAGTCTCTTGCAGTGCCCCGGGAGATGCAGGAACCCGCGCCAGTCGGGGAGCTCGCTGAGCCCACTCCAGAGCCCGTTCCAATCCAGGAGCTCACCGAGCCCGCTCCAGCCTCGGAGCTCACCACCTCTGTCCTTCAGACTCCCACTAAGCGGCGGAGGGTGAGAAGGAGGACAGGAAAACACACCCCACAGCCCGCTCCAGTCCCGGATCTCACAGAGCCCACTCCAGTCCCGGAGCCCACAGAGCCCGCTCCAGTCCCGGATTTCACGGAGCCCGCTCCAGTCCGGGAGTTCACGGAGCCCGCTCCAGTCCCGGAGTTCACGGAGCACGCTCCAGTCCCGGATCTCACGGAGCCCGCTCCAGTCCCGGATCTCACGGAGCCCGCTCCAGTCCCGGATCTCACGGAGCCCGCTCCAGTCCCGGATCTCACGGAGCCCGCTCCAGTCCCGGATCTCACGGAGCCCGCCCCAGTCCCGGAGTTCACGGAGCCCGCTCCAGTCCTGGAGTTCACGGAGCCCGCTCCAGTCCCGGAGCTCACGGAGCCCAGTCCAGTCCCGGAGTTTCACGGAGTCCGCTCCAGTCCCGGAGTTCACGGAGCCCGCTCCAGTCCCGGAGTTCACGGAGCCCGCTCCAGCCCCGGACCTCACGGAGCCCGCTCCAGCCCCGGAGTTCACAGAGCCCGCTCCAGTCCCGGAGCGCACAGAGCCCGCTCCAGTCCCGGAGCACCCAGAACTCACAGAGCCCGCTCCAGTCCCGGAATTCACGGAGCCCGCTCCAGTCCCGGAACTCACGGAGCCCGCTCCAGTCCCGGATCTCACCACCTCTGTCCTTCAGACTCCCACTAAGCGGCGGAGGGTGAGAAGGAGGACAGGAAAGCACACTCCACAGACCGCTCCAGTCCCGGATTTCACGGAGTCCGCTCCAGTCCCGGATTTCACGGAGCCCGCTCCAGTCCCGGATTTCACGGAGCCCGCTCCAGTCCCGGATTTCACGGAGCCCGCTCCAGTCCCGGATCTCACGGAGCCCAGTCCAGTCCCGGATTTCACGAGCGCTCCAATCAAGGATTTAACGGAGCCCGCGCAGTCCGGGAGCACACCGCTCACAGAGTCCAGTCCAGTCCCGGATTTCACGGAGCCCGCTCCAGTTCCGGGTTTCACGGAGCCCGCTCCAGTCCCGGATGTCACAGAGCCCGTTCCAGTCCCGGAGCTCACGGAGCCCAGTCCAGTCCCGGAGCTCACGGAGCCCAGTCCAGTCCCGGAGCTCACCGAGCCCAGTCCAGTCCCGGAGCTCACGGAGCCCAGTCCAGTCCCGGAGCTCACGGAGCCCAGTCCAGTCCCGGAGCCCACAGAGCCCACTCCAGAGCCCGCTCCAGAGCCCGCTCCAGTCCCGGAGCTCACGGAGCCCAGGCCAGTCCCGGAGCTCACAGAGTCCAGGCCAGCTCCCGGGCTCACGAGGCCCAGGCCAGTCCCGGAGCTCCCCCCACCCCCCCCCCCACGAGCCCAGGCCAGTCCCGGAGCTCACCGAGCCCAGGCCAGTCCCGGAGCTCACAGAGCCCAGGCCAGTCCCACGCTCCAGTCCCGGAGCTCACGGAGCCCAGTCCAGAGCTCACAGAGTCCAATCCAGAGCCCACTCAAGTCACGGAAAAAAAGGGGCCTTCGCAGAGTACAGGTCCGCCCGGAGCTAGAAGCGTCCAGTCCAGTCCCGGAGCTCGCGGAGTCCGGTCCAGTCCCGGAGCTCGCAGAGTCCGGTCCAGTCCCGGAGCTCGCGGAGTCCAGTCCTGTCCCGGAGCTCGCGGAGTCCAGTCCTGTCCCGGAGCTCGCGGAGCCCAGTCCAGGCCCGGAGCTCGCAGAGTCCAGTCCAGGCCCGGAGCTCGCAGAGTCCAGTCCAGAGCCCGCTCCAGTCCGGGAGCTCGCAGAGTCCAGTCCAGAGCCCGCTCCAGTCCCGGAGCCCACAGAGCCCACTCCAGAGCCCGCTCCGTTCCGGGAGCACACAGAGTCCGCTGAGACTAAACTCTCTCTGCTTTTGTTTTCAGGTACTCCTGAGTGTCTGAGAGGGATTTCAGACCAATGTTGCCTGACAGGATTCTGGCTCTGTTCTGGTTGCCCGCCTGGGTTCTGGTGTGGCAGCAGCCTCACTGGCTCATTCCTTCGGCTCCGTCCTGGCCATCTGCTGGGAGTCCTGCGTGGTTGGGGTCTTGCTGTTCCATCCTGCCGGTCCCGCCTTGGCCTTTCACCCTGCAGGTTCTGTGCTCATGCCTTGGTCTAGCTCTGTCCCCTGGTCCTCTTCCGTTGTTCGGTCCTGGCCCGCCATCCCTCCCCCTTGTCCGCCTC
Organism: Sinocyclocheilus anophthalmus; assembly: GCA_018155175.1. Classification (NCBI taxonomy): domain Eukaryota; kingdom Metazoa; phylum Chordata; class Actinopteri; order Cypriniformes; family Cyprinidae; genus Sinocyclocheilus; species Sinocyclocheilus anophthalmus. Next base: position 69,105 of record JADLZN010002584.1, read on the forward strand.
TATTCCACCTCCCTCCTGAACTTTTGTGTGTCTGGTGGAGCGTCTGGTATCCGCTCCGTAGAGAGGGGGGTAATGTCACAGTGTTTGTTGTGGTGACCTGGACTGGTCACTTGAGGGCGCTCTTCTGTTTTTCGTTGTTTGTGTTAAACTCCATTTCCCATAGACCCCTGCTCACTAATCCTGTCTGATCGGTAACACCTGTTCATCATTAACACAGCTATATATATCATGCCTTCTCTGTCTATCATTTGCGTCTTGATTGTATTGTCTCCTCAGTTTGTGTTTTCTGTGGTCAGGTTTTGGATTACCTTTTGCAAACGTTTTTGTTCTGTTTTGTCCTGTTATTATTTTCAATAAACTGCACATGGAACTTACCTTGTTTCCTCCTGGCATTCCGTGACAGGTAGTCCTTAAGATATCAGCAAAATAACACACTCAGCAAAATATCATCTAATTATCGTTATCGATAAAATCTCAGGAAATATTGAGATCGATCAATCGATTTTTTGGCAATATCGCACACCCCTGATATATTTAATCTTTTGTTTAGAAAAAAATTTAAATAAATATGAGAAGTGCCTTTTTTTCCACTTGAGCCCCTGTCCCTCAAAATGTCTGTGCACGTCCCTGCTTTGGAGTCCCCTATGATTAAACTGAACTTTCAGTCCTACAATCATCACTTTTCTAGCCAACTCTTCTCGAGTTAACCACTGGAGCCATGGGTGAGTAAAGAGCTCCATCTGAGTCCATTTGACTTCATTTGACTTGCAAGTAAAAATTTGAACACCTTTCAACAGTAGCATAGCACTTGCTCTTTATCGTGACCTGTGCTTCATTCATTATTTCTTAGCCGCGTTCCTGGCTAATGCAATGTTAATGCCTGGTATGGGTAGATTAGGCCCTGAGACACTGGGGCTCATTACTACATGAAGGAGAGAAAGGACACCCCATTTATCTGAGTGGAGCTCACAGACACAAGGATGGATGAACTCGAATGGGTTTAGTCCTCAGATTTGGCTCCCTTGTTCTGGAAACCAAAGTGTTTCTGTTTAGATGCCATATACACAACGTATCTTTAGGCATATTTGTAACTAAATGTCGATCTGTCTTTCTCTTTTTCAGCTGCCATCCCCTGACAGGTGAATGCTTGTGTGTAGCAGGATGGACGGGTCTATACTGCAATGAGACCTGTCCCCCGGGTTACTATGGAGAAGGATGTAGTGTGCAGTGCCAGTGTAATAATGGAGCAGACTGCCACAGTCTCACTGGGGCCTGTATCTGTGCCCCAGGCTACACAGTGAGTCCATGTTTATCCTTTATCATTGTCTACAGTCATTAAATACTAGTAAATCCTGCCATGCTGAAATATTGTATCATGAAATTGACTGCTGAGCATTGATGATTATAGCTGCTAATGTTTGGAACTAAAGGATGGTCTTTTTTCATATGCCCTGACATATAGGCCCCCTATACACCTGGCATTAACATCACTCAAACCTCTTATTTGTTGCGTAAACACAGATACAGGAATCAACTTTAATAGACACCTCACGTGAAACAGTAGAGAAAACAACCAAACATAAAATATAAATTTAGACGGACAAGGACTAGAAGGAACTAAGGATATTTAAACACTGGGATTAATGAGATAATTAACAAGATAACAGGTGAGCAGAATTAACAAATCAGAACACAGGAAAACTGGGGCACAGGGAAAACACAATGGAACACAAAAAGACCATACATGTTTCAGCAGTAAGTAAGAAGTGTAGTAAGTTTATACTTACAAAGTCAGTAACCCTCCCATCAAAATCCAATGACAGGTGGTCACAGGAGACACATTTGTGACACAGGTGCAAACAGTAGTGTGTCTTGGCTCACCATTTGTGATCGGATGACCTAAGATAGAAGATGCCTCTAAACAAGGCCATTGATGTGACATATGAAGGTGGCAAAACTCATTATTACGTAATAAAAGTTTTTGATTGTGGATTTTAAGTGAAAACTGGAAGCATCTTTCAAAGAACATTTCTAGTCAGCATTTCCCTTGATCTTTCTTTGAAAGTTTTTGTGTCCTCATACTTAAAGCAGAAGTGTCAGCGAATACAGTTTATTGCTTTGAAAATGATCTGTGCCTCTCTCTCTCTCACACACACACACACAAACACATCACCTTCTGCAGGGAGGCTGGGAACAAGGTGAGAGTTTCTTCAGTGAGTTCAGTAATGCTACTTTCACAATGCTTGTGTCTTATTACACAGCAGGTTTAGACTTAACACAAAGACCTTACCAAACACAGAAAGATGTGCTAGATACAAAGACTCCAAAATAGATTGTGATTTCTAGGCAAGACTCTATATGACATAAATAACAAATTGACATGAAAAATGACATAACGTTTTGTTACCCAGTTGGTTGCACATGGCACCCAATCTACCCGGCTTCGTGTTCTGTTATGAACAAAGGGGATGCTAAAATGAAAGTGATAAGATGCAAGGAAAGAGCATGAGAAAGTTGAAATGTCAGCTAGAGAGATGATCATATCAGTAATCGGAATTTATTTTAGAGAGATGTTAAAATAGATGGATGACTCGTTCTTTTGCTTCACTGAATGCGTCATAGTATTGCTTACAGTCCTGCTCATCTTGTTCGTCCTCAGAAACAAATATACTTTCATTTAGAGCTAGTAGACTTAGGGTTGGGGAACTAAGAGAAACCAAAATAATTGTTTGGGAGTAACTAAAATTAAAAGTAGCACTAGCAACTTCACTCAATTAAAGGGAAAGTTCACCCAGAAATTACAGTTTTGTCACCATTTACTAACTTTCATGTTGTTCGGCTAAAGTGAAAGTACCATTTTTCTATTTGTCACTATGTTTTTGACTTATATTGACTATATTATATATGTTTTAATGTTGTCACCCTAAATGAGATATGTATTGTTTTCTGCCAGATAAATACTGCTGACTGTATATAATGTTTTCTGATAGTTTTATTGTTATAAAGATATTGCATCTTTAAAAAGTTTGGGATTAGTGAGATTATTTATTTATTTTTATGTTTTTTATATACTTTTTTATATCAACAATGCATTAAATTGACCAGAAGAGAAGAAGATATATTTATGATTTTACAAAAACTTTTCTATTTGAAATAAATGCTGTTCCTTTAAACATTCTATTCATAAAAGAATTCAGAAGAAATATTTTTGACAAATAATTAGCAGCCCAATTTTTCAACATGGATAATAAGAAATGTGGAAAATTCAGAATTGTCATTACTGTAATAATTTAAAAATATACTTTGGTTAAAAAATAAATATATATATATAGATATGTTGTTTTTTATCAAATTAAGGCAACTTTGGTGAGCATAAAATATTTTTTCAGAAATATAGAGGAATACTACCGACTACAAACTTTTAAATGGTAGGGTAGCTTAAATGTAGCTAGCAACTTTCTGCTAACTTGTAAGTAAGCGTACATTTTCAGTAGCATCACTTAAAGTTATGAGTAAGTTGTAGCATGGAAAGTTGTGGTTTCAGTTATCTTCCCCAGCACTAAACTGATTTCACTCCTGCATTCAGAAACAGCAGAAATATTGCAAAGCAGATCAAATAAGATAGTGCCGCACGTAAGGACTAGAACGGCAGTGATGATTAAGACAAACTCAGTACCAGAAGCTATAGCCAACTCCTGTCTTGGCTGTAACTTTTGCTGTGTCCTGTGGCAGATCTACTACAATGATTTGAACTAGCAGGCGGAGGCACAGACTGTATCTTAATTTTCACCACCTGCTCTTTGTGTTGGATTTGAGGGGCCTGCTGCCAGTTCTATTAAACACTGCTCGAGGAGCTTTGGCCAAGGAGTCTGGCCGAGATGCAATGGAATTGGGGTACGACGCTCGATTTCCAGGCCAGCTCTTTCATTTGAACCTATGGAACAACAAAGGTTAACAATTTGACCGCAGTCTGGTCGAAAATAAGAGGGGCAATGGCCACCCAACTCTCATCTGTAGAGCTCTGAGAGAATGATATTTATAGGGGTGGGAAAGGAACATATACAGTATGCTTGTGCTGCTGGTACTGGAGAGAGCACAGGTGGGTAGATGAGGGACCAAATGTGCTGGTAGTACCACGTTGAAAGCACACATGCCACGTTCATGTGTGCTTTCATGACAATTCACTAAAATGCACAGATGCACTAGTAAGAATTTCAATGCTTTAAAATAACGTTTATTACCAAAACACTTGTAGATACTGTATGAATGACCACTAATTTAGCGTTTTTCTAAATTATAAAAATATAATATTATTATGGTAACACTTTACAATATGGTTCCATTAGTTAATGTTAGTTAATGTATTAACTAAATGAACCATGAACAGTACATTTATTACAGTCATCCATTGTTACTTCATGTTAATTCGCAGTGCATTAACTAATATTAACAAGCACAACTTTTGATTTTAATAATGCATTAATACATTTTGAAATTAACATTAACTAAGATTAATAAATGCTGTAGAAGTATTGTTCATTCTTAGTTCATGTTAACTAAAGTAGTTAACTAATGTTAACTAATGAACCTTATTGTAATGTGTTACCATTATTTTATGATATTATATTATATTATCAACATAACTATTTCACTGCAGATTTTAACTGAAAAATTAACATGATTTTAAGAATGTTCATGTTGTTTCCAGCATGATCTAAGAATTATCCAAAGAGCATCATGTGCTTCAGTGGACACAAAAACATCTGACCTTTTGTATAAAGAAGAGTCAATGATTATGTGTTAAATTTGCATAGTTGGGAGTAATTGATTAAAAAATATATATTTTCAATTTATTATGCTGAATCCCAGATTTTCAGTTTTTTTTTTTCGTTTTTTTCGCCCTGAATATGAAAATATGCCATTTGATGCTTGAAAACATTTCTAGCTTGTTGAATGTACTAATGATTTGTGTTAATTTTATAATAAAGTAAATATTTAAGAATATTTAACCTCTAAACATAAGTCTTACTTTAGCCTGCTTTTAGAAGAGTTTAGTCACCCAGTTGAATGAGTGCTCTCAGGCCTGTGTCAGTGTAATCTGGAGCATTCACGGGTCTCACTAAATCCCTGTGGTCATTTGTGAGCCAGAGACTCTTTTACCTCCTCCAACCCATTCACCAGTAAATTGCAGGTCTGCTGAAAAGTCGAACAAACTAACTTTCTTGCCCCATATTCGGCTGCCTGCATCGATAGTTTTAAGTATTTTTCTGTAGAACAGAACTGCCAATGTTAGCAGTCTGCTTCCTGTCACTTTTGAGCGGAACAAAGATAACTGCATGTAGATTGATGAAAAATTAATCCACAGATGTAAGCTTTTCATGTGGGGAGTGGATGGACGAGCGAAGCAGATGGAGAGGTAGAATATTTGAAATGGGGAATACAATGGGGGAATGTGGGAGAGAGAGAATGAAAAAGAAAGAGAACATACAAGAAAGAAAAGAGTGGGAGTAAGAAAATTTTGGAGATGATTGTATCAAAGTGAGTGAGCGAGATAAATGATGGCAGATTGAAAAAAGGAAATAGAGGGGAGAAACAAAAAAATATATAGAGAGAGAGAGTGAGAGTCAATCCCTCTCAGTGCCCATGGTGTCCTGTGGCATATCTTATACTGCCTTCCACTCAGACCTAGTTCCAGATGATAATTAGAGAGCGGGTCCTTTGCTGCTCAATCCCGGCACTGGGGAGACGGAGGCAGGAGGCGCACAGCACACTGCCATTACCCCACTAATTGGGAGTCTAAATCATTTTGTCAGCTGTCAGTCAGAGCCAGGGAGGCAAAAAGACGCCGATGATGGCCGGCTCTGGGATACAGGTGACTCCCCTGCTGAGCCTGGTAAAGCACAGAGATTGTGCTGGTGTTGTTTGGCTGGGGAACAGGGTTTAAGAACACAGTGTCTGTCAGTCATCAGCAATGGTTTTCTGGGGGATGGATGGAGGTGCCGAGGGCCAGGGGCTGTCAGCTCATTAATGCAGCTGGGATAAGCGGGCCTTTAGCTCTGAGCATCCGCTGCCACACTTGGTGCGATTGCGACAAGGACACAACTACACACGGACTTCAGGTTTGTTGCTCTGCAAATGTGCTCTCCACCTCTCTACTTGCTTGAAACTGTTTCTAACTCATATGCTGCCCTGTTGCAGAGAATGTTTTGTTGGAAATTTCCTGTTGAAGTTTCACAGACTCCTCAGATGGGATTTAGAGTCACACTTCACAGCACAGTGCTCATGTTACATTGTAAAATTACATAAGTACGTAGAAAAAAATTCTGATAACTAAAATCTTATATTTTCTGAAAGAAATGTGTGCCTGCCTGAGCAAATCCCTGCTCCTACAATGCTAGGGTGTTGTTAGTGGTTGCCATGGATGGTGTTGCTATGTTATTGCTAAAATGGTCTGGGTTGTTTTGCACATTGTTGTAGGTTGTTGGGTGATTGCCAGGCTGTTGCTATGCAGTTGCTAACAATATGGTTGCTAAGGTTTTTTGGGTAGTTGTAGCATATTGCTGTTCTGTTGCTAGGTTATGCTGGATGCGGTTACCAGGGTGTTGCTATGTGGCTACTGGATAATAAGGTGTACTGGGTGGTTTCACAAATTGCTCTGCAGTTGCTACATTGTTGTAGGTGGTTGCCAGGAAGTAGAGAAATTCTAATAAGTAAAATCTTATATTTTCTATAAGAAATACGTGCCTGCCTGAGTAAAACTTTCTCCTACGATGTTAGGGTGTTGTTAGTGGTTGCCAGGGCGTTGCTATGTATTTGCTAAAAAGTTCTGGTTGGTTTTGCATTGTTGTAGGGTGTAGCGTGTTTTGGGTGGTTGCCATGGTGTTAGGGGTGGTTTTAGCACATTGCTGTTCTATTGCTAGGCTATTGTGGGTGGTTGTCAGAGTGTTGCTATGTAGTTGTTCAAATGTTCTGGGTGGTTTAGCACATTGTTATATGGTTGTTATATGGTTGCTGGATTGTTCTGGCCTGGATTGTTCTGTTGTTATGTGGCTGCCAAGGTGTTCTGTGTGGTTTTATTACAATGCTATTCTTTTGCTATGCTACTGTGTGTGGTTGCCAGGGTGTTGCTACAGTTGATAGCAGTTGATATATTGTTGTAGGTAGTTGACAGGGCAAGATTTGTTTAATGTATATTTCTTGAACAATTCATCTGTGTGTTTTTCAGAGTGACGACTGTTCCCAAACCTGCCCACCTCGACTATATGGTACTAACTGCACTTCCACCTGCCACTGCCACAACCACGCATCCTGCTCACCAATCGATGGCTCCTGCATCTGTAAAGAAGGTACGGCATAATGTGCTCTCCTTCTTCTTTGTATCCTTACGCCCCCATTTTTCTTATAGACATGAATAGTGAGAGAGCCACGAAAAACTGTGGGTTTACAACCCACAAGATTATAGCTTGACCTGTACAAATAAATCAATAAGCAATCAATGCATGCAATCATATGCTAAGGAAACCTCATAATCTTTACAATCAATTACTTAATCATTGATTGTAATTAATCATTTTCTAATTCCCTTTAAAACAGATGTCAATGTTTAGAGAATTAACCCTGTCTATAAATTGAAATTTGGAATGCCTAACTAGACAATACTCCAAAAACACTTTCTGGGCATCAGACACTCTCAAAAATAGTATATAAAATCCCCATCCGTTCTCCATATATCCATTTCTGTCATTATGGAAAAATTGGTGTTTCATTATCAAAGGATGCAAAGTCTCTCCAGGTCACTTTCAAAGGATACATAACCATTTAGTACTTACATGCACATATGGCTGTAAAAGCATAAAAAATGCAGCATGAATCCACAAGAGCCCTGTGAGTGCTGAATGCAGCTAACCGTACCTGCGGGACGGCCCTTATTGTTGCATAAACATGGACTCGTCCTTAAAGGCCTGCACTAGCAGAGTATTCGTTCAGGTCCCTTCAGTTTGGAAGGAAGCTCATTAGAGACAGTACCTTTAAAATTCTCATCCCATTCATAATGCAGAACCCCAGTGTGCTACACAACTTCTCTGCCTATTCCACTCTGCTCTTATGTTGACCTCAAACCATGCATATATTCAACTCATTGGCTGCTTTGCGGCGTGAGCCGATGGAGACAAGAATCCTCTGGCTTCTGTCAAGATATGACCTCACTTCCCCCTCTTCCCGCTCTATTAATTTAACACTGTTATAAACTAGAAAAGGTTTGGCTAGAACTCAAAAAGAGAATGTTAAACCCTCAGTTTTTAACAAATAAACAACTGAAGGAACCAGTGGTCGAGTAGACAAATAAATTAATGCATGTCTGTACCATTTCCTTTTGCTTTATAGGTTGGCAGGGTGTAGACTGCTCAATCCTGTGCTCCAGTGGGACTTGGGGATTGAGGTGTAACCAGACTTGTTTGTGTGCCAATGGTGCAGCTTGTGACCCAATCGACGGCTCCTGTACTTGTACCTCGGGCTGGAGAGGGGAACGCTGCCAGCAGCCCTGCCTCGTGAGTATCTTCCCGGGACTGGTTCCATTGTCTCTTTGCTAGAGGCTAGCAGGACTGGCCATTTGATTTATTAATATTTGTCATGACAGGGCAGTTTAAGCTTAGCAAGATGGTTTGTGTGTGTGGTTATTTAGGATGGCACATATGGGCTGGAGTGTCGCGAGCGTTGTGACTGTAACCATGCTGATGGATGCGACCCTGTGAGTGGATTCTGTCGCTGTCTGCCAGGATGGACAGGTGAGTGTAAGACCAGTGACATAAACACATCAATATCTTAAAAATGGGATTTTATGAAGCAACATAGCTGCTGGAGTGAACTGCTCACCCATTGTTGAAAGAAGAATTGATGCAATTTAAACACGCAGTGCCAGATTTATGAAAAGTGACAGTAAAGATTTTCCACATTGAACATTCTATTCATAAAAGAATAAAAAAATGTAAATAAAAAAAAATGTATCAAGGTTTCCAAAACAAATTTTGCTGCACATCTGTTTTTAACATTCATAATAATAAAGACGTGTTTTTGAGCACCAAATCAGCATATTAGAATGATTTCTGAAGGATCATGTGACACTGAACACTGAAGCAATGACTGCTGAAAATTCAGCTTTGCCATCACAGGAATATATTACTGTGATGAGTGAAGCGGGACCGAGAGCCGTGGGAATCCCGCCTCCTTCCTCCCGGGTTTAGGCACCATTGTAATAAAGTTCGTAGTTCGGGAAGAAGGAGGCGGGAACCGGAAAACATTTAAACATAACTTTAATAACAAAATCAATACAAAACTGAAAATAGCGTGACAGCCCCTCACGGACGACTGCCGTGCACAAACGAAACAACATAAAGTCCAGCCATCACGATGTTAAGCTGACTCAGATCATTTCATTTCATTTCCAGAATTTGGGTGTTATAATGGATTCAGCTTTAGTTTTAGATAAACAGGTTACTAGGTTGTTTTTGTTCTTTTTTTTTTTTTTTTTTTTTTTTTTTTTTTTTTTTTTTTTTTTCTTTCTGGAAGGCTGCCTTTTATCAACTCAGAATTATTTCTAAATTGAAATCAATTCTTTCTTTTAAGGACCTGGAGACTATTCATGCCTTTGTATCATCACGCATTGATTACTGTAATTCTGTATATATATAGGTATTTCACAGGGTCAATTATCTCGTCTTCAATTAGTTCAAAATGCTGCTGCCAGACTTTTGACTTGCACAAAGAAGAGAGAGAGAATTACCCCAGTCTTGGTTTCTTTACACTGGTTGCCTGTAAAATTTAGAATTGAATTTAAGGTTTTGTTGATGGTTTTTAAAGCGTTGCATGGCATTGCCCCAAAATATATTGTTGACCTTTAGATTCTTTATCAAAATACAAAAAACATGAGATCTTCGTATCAGATGATTCTTCATGTTCCTAAAACGAGATTAAAATCAAAGGGTGATAGGGCTTTTTCAGTGGCTGCTCCTCGATTATGGGACCCTGCATATTAAATCTTCCCCATCTGTGGATGCTTTTAAGTCTAGATTGAAATTGTACCTTTTTAGTAGAGCTTTTAGAATTGATTAGAGGGATCATGTTTTATATTTTAATGTTTAATTTTGTTTGTGTGACTGTATGTAATAATGCTGGAAAGCACTTTGGTCAATGGCAGTTGTTTTAAATTTGCTATAGATATAACATTTGTATTGTATTGTATTGTAAGTACAAATTATTGGTAGCCCATTTCATATGTCATGGCCATTGTTATAGGAATACTCAGTGTGGTAAGCCAGAAATGACTTTATATTCTGTATAGTGCTGCAGTTCTGTTACGCTGCAGAAACACTGTCAGTGTGAAAGTACAATGAGACCCTGCTGTTACAGTTACGCTGCAGCGCTGCTTGCTTAAGCTGTGTGAAACAGACTTACTTACTAGTAGTAATACGACTTCTAATCATTATCAGCTGGTGGAATTTTGAAGATTTTGAGGTCTCGCAAGATACCACAGTGTGTCTTCATGAGGCATAATATATAATATCCACACAGAAGCATCTGCTGTGGTTTATTGTTAGAATGTAATGGATTTTTCAATAAAATATTGCAGTATTAATTTTTTAAGTAATCCGGAAATAATAAAACCAGTTTTTATTAATCTTTCAACTGCCTTCATCTTAAAGGAAAATTCATTATTTTTTTAATAATTATGAAATATTATTATGAAACATATGAAATCCTATTTTATTTCAATAGCAAAGTAATAGCACATTTTTTATTTCAGCTCCTGCCAATGTTGTATGTTAAATTAAACTGATTCTACATTTGTGTGTTTATATTGTTCAGATTATTCTACACGGAACCACCATGCCTCCAAAAGATGTTATCATAGGACACATAGCCTGCAGGCAGATTAATATGAGATCCCTGAAAGCATGAAGCATTTATAATAACTGTTGCTGAACATGTTACCTAATTAGATTGCACTGACCCAGAATGAAGCAATCGTTCTGCGGTTTGCATATATGGCTTTCACACTGCGCTTACACCTTCTGTTGCAGCGGTCTCAGCACTGTGTGTCCAAGAAAGAGATATGAGAGGCAGTGAACATGTTTGAGTATCACAGAAGGGCTGTGTTTACAAGTTCTTCAGCATGTGAACATGTTATACAAGAACCGAAATGGAGCAGGTTGAGATGGTAGATGTGGCTTTGCCTGCAGGCCCTCCATAACTCTCTCCGTTCAGGTCTTCAAATTCTGACCATGAGTACTGGAAAATGATGTAGCTTTCATTATCTGCAAGAAGGAGCCAGCTACGCAGAAATCTCACGCTCTGTATCCTGCCCAGGTCTCCGCCATCTGCCAGGCCTAATGGAGTCACCAGGGTGCAAATAGGCCTCCGAGACTGCGAGCATCTGAACAAAGAGAATATGCGGAGCAGTGATTTATTGAAGCTATCGAGAGAGCTAGACGTACATAGTGCATATGTGAGAAGATCGTGTCAGGTGTAAGACTTGAGAATGAGCTACACATGACATGGAGAGAGAGAGAGAGAGATTGCATAAGAATGTATGATAAGGAATCTCACGTGGCATATACGCAGAAGGCTTAATAGTACAGCAGCAAAAATAAATAAAATAATTCCCATTTAATTCTAAGTGCCAGAGTTAGTGTGGAAAATGGTTGTGAAAAAATAAATAAATGATCACAAATAAAATATATGACTCCTTTAATTATGAACTCAGTAAGGTAAGAAGGTAAATTTACTGTCTTTGAAGAGCAGTAGTTGGAAGATTTTTGTGATAAAAATGAAAAGTATTACTTAAGAACACAGGAGTGCAACATAAAAACAGATATTCCCAAGGACATACAAGCTGAGAGTGTGTTTTATCAAAAGAGAGAAAGAGAGGGATGTGTGAGATGGGAATTAAATAATCACTTTCAATAAAACTGCGTACGCGTCTAATGGACAAAATAACCGGGGGAGAGATAGAGTGAGAAAGCAAAGAAATGGACGTGCGATATTAGGTGCTCCATGGGCACTAGACTGAAGGATCGTGGGTATAACAGAGAGTGTCCTGCAGACCTTTGCATTACGTGTGCAGGCATGTGCGCCCGTGTGTCCACTCTACATGTAAAGTGCAGTGGAAAGTGATGGTGTATGATGGTACTTGCTCTTCATCCATTAATTGGCTGCCGGTCCCCCTGGCAGTTCTCTTCTAGAAAAGGCTCATATGCAAACAGTCACTTCTCCTCTTCTCCTCTTTCTTCACCCTCGCTCTGCTCAAAAGCCCCTCTGTTTGTCACCATTTGGCTTTCAGGGCACTCTTCTATTCTCATTCATTGCTGACAATAAAGGAAGCACAGGACTTTTTTTCTGCCCAGCCCAGCAGAAGCTCAAACAGGCTCGCCTCTCCTTTGATGTGTGGTGGCTGGGCTTGTCTTATATGCACATCCATGTTGCCTCCCCATCCGACCACCTCTTTGTTCTGCCACAGAGGTGAAGCAGGTATGATGCCGGTCCCTGAAGTTTAGACCCGGTCTAATTCAAAGCCCTGGGACTAATGCCATTTTAATGGGTCTTGCCACTCGCTCAGAAAATCTCTGTCAAAAGAAATTGTAAATGAGGTTCTTGAGCTGCAGCTTGAAAGGATGTGTGTGAGAATATGTGTGCACATCATTTCTCCCTTCTATGCCATCTTGCTTATGGAGTGTGAAATATATAGATGCTAATTTAAGTTGTATTATAAAAGCAGTAAGCCACTCGAGGATGAATATTACACTGATTTTTCAAAGGTAAATGGTGTACTTAGGCATAACTGTGGTCAGGTCACTTCATAGCTCCAAGTTTTTGGTTTTTTTAAACTAATGCAGCAGCGACACCAGTCGTCAATATATCTTATATATAATATATATATTATATAGATATATATATATATATATATACTGTGGTGTGTGTGGGTTGCTACAGTTAGTAATAGTAATAATCATAATAAACAACTCTGCCCAATTTAACCTTCACTAAGCCCCTGATGAGATACTATTCTTACATGAACAGAAATGAATTGTGACATTGTTAAAGTATGCGGTAAAATGATTAAAAACTGTGGAGATTTGACACTACAATTACCTGAATAAATTTGCAATTGAAATTCATATTCATGGTGAGATTTGCATTATATATTATATATACACACACACCACACACCACACACACACACACACTGATGTTCCAACAATAGTTTTTTAATTGCGGTATAGGATTTTTTTCTTACCGCGGTGAAGAAGCAACAAATCACACGGTTTGGTCAGGCTAGGCTATAGTCTGTACAAGTGTACAAGTGTTCGGCTGTTGTACAAATACTAGGGCCCCCCCCCCCCCCCCCCCCCCCCCCCCCCCCCCCCCCCCCCCCCCCCCCCCCCCCCCCCCCCCCCCCCTCCCCCCCCCCCCCCCCCCCCCCCCCCCCCCCCCCCCCCCCCCCCCCCCCCCCCCTCCTCCCCCCCCCCCCCCCCCCCCCCCCCCCCCCCCCCCCCCCCCCCCTCCCCCCCCCCCCCGGGCCGTCAGTGCTTGAGGGGGCCACTAAACACCGCACCCTCTCCCCGCTACGAGGGAGTGCTCGTAGCGCATATAGTCAAAATGTGCCCAAATAGGTGAAACAATATTTGGCTTAGGCACTAGATTCGTGGCCATTTTTTGAATAATGTCGTCAACTGTAAATAATAGCCTATACCACATAAGAGAAGTATCGTTATAAGCTCTTGCAATTAAAATCTAACTCCAACTGTTTACGTTATGGTTTTGTCTTTTATGCCTGTGTTTGTGTGTATTTTATTGAACATTGTCTGTAGATCACAAGTACTGAAACCTAGCATTTAATTAATAATAATCAGACACACACGCAAATTAAATCCCCCATATGTTTAATGGACTGTCCCTCTCCCTTGCGCAGGAAGCTGTTTTTTTTCTTCTCCTGAAGCCTTTGAACATAGGACAGACGACAGTAAATTATGATAAACAGTGATTATTGTGTTTATAGTTCATATCACACACCATATGCACTCCTGTAACTTTTTAAATACAAAAAAAAAAGTGCATTGATGACCTCAACACAGTCGGCATCTCATTACTGCAGTAATGTGGTTATCGTCACAGCCCTATATGTAATTTATCTAATATAATCTATCTATATGTGGTAGAAATTCCCCTACACACCTGACTTAAGTTAAACCGGGTGTCTCCCGACACCAAAAATGATCTTTTCTGACCACTAATCGCAATAGCTCTGACCACACTGGGGAACCAGGCCAGAGACAATTCAGCTAAGAATTACAGCCACCTGACGATGTCTCGCCCCCTATGATCACTATCACTTGGATCTCTAGTTTTCCACTACACCTACTACACAGCAGTAACCAGACAGACTCCGGACAATGCCTTTGAATATGCTTTAATCACGGCCGAGTGGACCTTATACCAATCAAAAAGAATCCCTCCGACAAAAAGAATACAACAGTTTATATAGCATAGGTGCATGGCAAAGATGACGTGATTCATATAATTTTTCTCTAATGTAATTGGTTCTTCATAAGTGAAATTTAGCAAACCTTCCCTTTGTTACTGGCAAAACAAATTTGGTTTTTGATTACTTCAGCTCATTACTCAAGTCATTGGTTGTTATGGTTATTTTTATATTCTGACAGGTGTCTAGCCATCTTGTCCATATGCATCTGTTATTGCAACACACTAATTAAAGTGTTAGTACATTTTGTTCTCAAAAGCATACAAACATTAGGCCTGCAAGGAAAAGACTACTGTTAAGCCCACAAGGAAGAGGAATGTTAGTTATGATTAATTTAAAATGTTTAATTTAAAAATTACCTTCACACTATCTTTCTATCTATCTACATATAAACACACATATATTGTGTGTGTTCTATATTTCATTATGTTACATTTTATATGTATTTTATTATTTCGTAGTATTATTACATTATTATCTGTTTTATAGTAAATATTTAGCTCTTTGTCTGCTGTGCTGGTTCTGTGGTAAGCTTGTTTATGAGAATTTGTGTCCATGTGCCTTGTTGTTTTCCTGTTTTTGTTGTAACCTCAGCATGACCAGCTAATGACATTACAGTACATTACAACACTTTAAAACTATATAGTATGTCTCTTCTTTATATATTTGTGTATGTGTGAGTGTGTGTACTTTAGCATGTCCCTAGTGGATCTCTACACACAAACCAGCTGAAAGAGAATGGGAGAGGAGGCTCAACCACTCGAGGGACTTGGCCCTGTTAATCAACACTCTGCACTGGCAGGGAGCCCCAGTCTGATCAAAAATACATACAGAGCACAGCACAGAGCAGCCCAGTGCTGCGGCCAAGAGATGCCTGAACCTACACACACCCCACGCTTTTGAAACCAGGACTTGTGCTTTCAGAGAAGGCTGCTTGGTACTCTGCTACTGTCCCAATAGAAAATATGATACTAGCTTACTATAAAAGCAGTGCCCTTAAGGTTCAGGCATCCCCCACCGCACATGCCTCTTTTCCAAACAAGCATCTGATTTATTTTGCTTTTGATGGTTTCGCTTTCCTGCATCTATTCCCACTTCTGTTTTCTGCTATAATAGTAAATATGGAAGCACATTGAGAACATGCAGTGATACTTCCCTGATTTGTTTTAACAGGCATCCACTGTGACAGCATCTGCCCTCGAGGCTTCTGGGGGCCTAACTGCTCCATGACCTGCTCATGCCAGAATGGAGGCTCCTGCTCTCCTGAAGACGGGACCTGCGTGTGTGCTCCCGGCTACCGCGGGACTTCCTGCAAGAGAAGTAAGCTTCCTGTCAACTTCCTTTCTCCTTCCAGTGGCACTCTTTACACAATGTCACCTTCTCAAAGCCTGTCACATAAGTGGTTTATTTGAACATACTTCAGCCAAGATGATAAACAACTGGTGGGAATGAGAGGGGGGGTCACGACTGTTACATCCAGACGGTGACCCTCTGGGAGTGGAGTGGGGACAGTTGAAGAGGGAAGCACTTAATGAAGAGTCATGAACATGTAAGAGCAAAGCTTTAATCACACACGTCTTAATCACTTCAGGCCTGGATCTCTGTAGAGATGCAGTGTCCATGTGGGGCTCTCATCAGTGTTTACTCGGCCTCTCAAGGGTCTGCTTCTTAAGACACTGTTTTGCTCTTGCTGTTTCTCTTTACCACACCGTGCCCTCAACAGAAAAGCTGATTGATTGCTGGTCATTTTCAAGGATCAAATGTAGTCTGTATAAGATAAAGTTTGTATATGGCAGGAGACAGGTGAATATCAGAAAAACATGTTCAGGTGTTTTTGTCTTTATATGTATACTCTTAAAAATAAAGGTGCTTCAAAAGGTTCTTCAAGCGATGCCATAGAAGAACCATTTTTGGTTCCACAAAGAACCATTCAGTCAAAGGTTCTTTAAAGAACCATCTCTTTCTTACCTTTTTGTAATCTGAAGAACCTTCTTTAACCACAAAGAACCATTTGTGAAACAGAAAGGTTCTTCAGATGTTGAAGGTTCTTTATGGAACCATTTAGACAAAAAGGTTCTTCTATGGCATCGTGAAGCACCTTTATTTTTAAGAGTGTATCTATCTATCTATCTATCTATTGTTCTATCTATTGTTCTATCTACGTTTAGGATCATCTATCGATCTGTCTATCATTCTATATATCGTTCAATGAATTATAGATCTGTCTTATCTTTCTATCGTTCTATCTATCTATCTGTCGTTCTATCTATCGTCTGTCTGTCTATGCATGCATCCATTGTTCTATCTGGTTCTCTATATCTATCTATCTTTCGTCATCTATCTATCTCTTATCATCTTCGTTTCTATCGATATATCTTTATTTAATCTATCTATCAATCTATCTATCTATCATCATCATCATCTCTATCGTTATGTCTGTCTGTCTAGCTATCCATTTTCATGGAATATATTTTCAATAAATAAAATGGGTAAATATATTTGACATAAAAAAAATGTGTTTTACTAAGCTAAAATGTACTATGTTTTACTTGAGGTTTTTTTTGTAATGTTCAGGGGTGCACATTATTTTTGATTGGTGCTCACACTGCACATAGTGTGACTAAATATAACTATTAAAAAAATAATAATAATTAATAACAGTAATAATAGTTTATTGCACTTTATGAGTTTTTTTAAAATAAATAAACCCAAATTTTAAAATTAAAGTGGAATAAATATAAAGTTTGAAAATACTATTATATTTTAACATAAAATATGAGTATTTAATAAAAATAAAGTTGTTTTTATAGTACACTTAAAAATTACAAGCCTACATTTTCTTTCCCCCCCCCCCTCAAACATTTTCAAAACCTAATCAGCTTCTTGTTGTTTTTTTTTTTTGTTGGTGGTGCGTTGCCAGCAGTATATGCACTGTTGATTTTCCACCCTGGTGTTGCCGAGTGAAGCACGTCAATGAATGAAATATCACAGTTTTATGCTTTGCTCTGAAACGGGCAACACATAGCCTGGATTTATGCCTTCAGTTTTAATGGGAATCTTATATAGTATTACAGTTAGTTGATCTTAAACAGTGACTCTGCATTAACAGCTGTCAACCTCAAATGAGCAGTCTGAACCTTTTTTTTTATTTTGCAGCTGCGCACCACTTACTTTATGTGCACCCCTGATAATGTTCCATTATTATCATTGCATCTCATTATATTCTCATTTTTATTTTAATAGTAAGTTTTACTGTATTACTATAAATAAATTGAATAATACATTAGGTAAACACTGGAATGCAATGATATTTTTTAAATATTAAAAACTGCATAAAGACAGTACAATATGTACTGACCTTATGCATAGTATAAATACTTCTAAATAGAATTGAAATGATATATTATTATTATTATTATTCTTTTGTTTTCACATTACAGTAATGAGAATGGGATTTTCAGCATTAAAGTGAGGAGAATTTTGGGTGTCAATGCAAAAAAATGTTAATAGATTTTTCTTTAAGCAAAATATAAAATATATTCTCTTGATTTAGATTTTTGGGTAAAATATGATCCGGACATGTGTCATGAGATTCACCCGGTAAGGAGACGTGTGTGCAGATGTGTGTTCAAAGATTACAGCGAGAAAGGAAAGGGAATGCGATTAATCTTCACCGCACTGTTCGTTGTTGTACAATTATCTTAATTACAAAGGCCCACCACCCATGGTAGAAAGGTCAGCATACACTACTCTCCTGCATTACACAAAGCTGCAGCAATTAAAGCGAATTAAGACTCTAGTGAAGAAAAATGACCCACAGAAGCTCCCGTCTCGGACAGAGCTGTGAGACAGAGACAGACTGGGCCCTCATGCTCTGTGAAACAATGAGCCTGACCATGAGGATGACAAAACCCCCTCATTATTTCTGCCTATATTAGTTGTACAGGTGACAGTGGCTCCGTGGTTTAGGGTTAAATGCTAGTTTGTGGAAGAATGTTTCAAACCTCAAGTGGCCATAGATTGTAACATTACTGTAATGGTTTCAGACCTGTTAAATGAAGTGCTAAAGCATATTTATATTCATTGCCATTCAAAACTTTGAAGTTGGAAAGATTTCCTAATATTTTTGAAAGAAGGCTCATCAAGGCCGCATTAGAATTTAAAATAACAGTTTTCTATTTTAATATATTTAAAAAATGAATTTATTCCTATGATGAAAATCTGAATTTGAAATAGAAATATTTTGTAACATTAGAAAATACTGTCACTTTTAATAAGTTTAATGCCTCCTTGCTGAATAAAAGCATATAGTAATTTATTAATATATATCTATATATATATATCATTTATTTTTTTAACATTTGAATGGTTGATATACAGGTGGCATCTCAATAAATTAGAATGTCATGGAAAAAGTTCATTTATTTCAGTAATTCAACTCAAAATTGTGAAACTCGTGTATTAAATAAATTCAATGCACAGAGACTGAAGTAGTTAAGTCTTTGGTTCTTTTAATTGTGAAGATTTTGGCTCACACTTAACAAAAACCCACCAATTCACTATCTCAACAACTTAGAATATGGTGACATGCCAATCAGCTACTCAAAACACCTGCAAAGGTTTCCTAGCCTTCAAAATGGTCTCTCAGTTTGGTTCACTAGGCAACACAATCATGGGGAAGACTGCTGATCTGACAGCTGTCAATAGAAGACAATCATTGACACCCTTCACAAGGAGGATAAACCACAAACATTCAATGCCAAAGAAGATGGCTGTTCACAGAACGCTGTATCCAAGCAAGTTAACAGAAAGTTGAGTGAAAGGAAAAAATGTGGAAGAAAAAGATTCACAACCAACCAAGAGAACCGCAGCCTTAAGAGGATTGCCAATCAAAATCGATTCAAGAATTTGAGTGAACTTCAAAAATGAATGGACTGAGGCTGGGGTCAAGGCATCAAGAGCCACACACACAGACGTGTCAAGGAATTTTGGCAACAGTTGTCGTATTCCTCTTGTTAAGCCACTCCTGAACACAGACAACGTCAGAGGCGTCTTAACTGGGCTAAGGAGAAGAAGAACTGGACTGTTGCCCAGTTGTCCAAGTCCTCTTTTCAGATGAGAGCAAGTTTTGTATTTCATTTGGAAACCAAGGCCCTAGAGTCTGGAGGAAGGGTGGAGAAGCTCATAGACCCAGTTGCTTGAAGTCCAGTGTTAAGTTTCCACAGTCGTGATGATTTGGGGTGCAATGTCATCTGCTGGTGTGGTCCCCAATGTGTTTTTTGAAAACCAACGTCACTGCACCCGTTTTACCAAGACATTTTGGAGCACTTCATGATTCCTTCTGCTGACCAGCTTTTTGAAGATGCTGATTTATTTTCCAGCAGGACTTGGCAACATGCCCACACTGCCAAAAGCACCAAAAGTTGGTTAAAATGACCATGGTGTTGGTGTGCTTTACTTGCCAGCAAACTCACCAGACCTGAACCACATAGAGAACCTATGGGGTATTGTCAAGAGGAAAATGAGAAAAAGAGACCAAAAAATGCAGATGAGCTGAAGGCCACTTCAAAGAAACATGGGCTTTAATTACCACCTCAGCAGTGCCACAAACTGGTCACCTCAATGCCACGCCGAATTGAGGCAGTAATAAAAGCAAAAGGAGCCCCTACCAAGTAATGAGTACATGTACAGTAAATTAACATACTTTCCAGAAGGCCAACAATCACTAAAAATGTTTTTTTTATTGGTATTATGAAGTATTCTAATTAGTTGACATAGTGAATTGGTGGGTTTTTGTTAAAATCATCACAATTAAAAGAACCAAAGACTTAAAACTACTTCAGTCTGTGTGCATTGAATTTATTTAATACACGAGTTTCACAATTGAGTAGAATTACTGAAATAAATTAACTTTTCCACGACATTCTAATTTATTGAGATGCACCTGTAAGATTTCATTTTATTGAATAACAGGACAAAAATATTGATGTTTCTAAATGTTATGTATGAATGCGAACGGCTTTGTACAAAATTTTTGTAACCATAGTTGCCTGTATGTTTGCTAAATCCTTCTACACTCTTAAAAATAAAGGTGCTTCAAAAGGTTCTTCAAGCGATGCCATAGAAGAACCATTTTTGGTTCCACAAAGAACCATTCAGTCAAAGGTTCTTTAAAGAACCATCTCTTTCCTTTTTGTAATCTGAAGAACCTTATTTCGCCACAAAGAACATTTTGTGAAACAGAAAGGTTCTTCAGATGTTAAAGGTTCTTTATGGAACCATTTAGACAAAAAGGGTTCTTCTATGGCATCGTGAAGCACCTTTATTTTTAAGAGTGTATGTGATAATACAGATTTGTATTTAATATTTTTCATTTATTAAGTGTCTAATCTCTTAATTTGCCGTTCCTTGCTTTCCCACTTTATTTTTCCTTCCATATCTCTGTTGTACTTTCTGTTTTGTTCTTCTCCTCCACTTCCCGTCCTTTGCCCCTGTGACAGTTTGCCCTCCTGGTTTCTATGGGCACCGCTGCAGCCAGTCATGCCCACAGTGTGTACACAGCACAGGGCCGTGCCACCACGTCACGGGTCACTGTGAGTGCCTGGCCGGCTTCTTCGGCTCGCTTTGCAACCAAGGCAAGTAGCTCTGTTTTTCTGCTTTCTTTCTCTATTTTTCTCTCCTTCTCACCCACGGACCCTACAGATCCTTGGAGGCTAGTTCTGCTTGGAGAGAGGTACGAGAGAAGTATGGTCACATCACTGTCCAAGTACCTTTACTATAATTACAGTATTTTTCAATTGGAAACACACTATGACTGAATCAATACACTAAGGCATCCATTTCTCATGATAATGTGCCAGAAATACGCCGTTTCTGCAAAACTGTTGACACATTCTTGTTGCTAACACACAATTTTCAGTTCTGGTGAACGTTTTTGCTTTTTGCACAACTCTCAGGGGCCAATGTGAAAATGTTTCGGGCCAGCTGATGGAAATGTTGCTGTCAATAATTATTATGCCTTGAAAACTTTTTTGTGTATTGAACAATGTTGTTGCAAATTCCGCTTTGTCACCAATGTCATTGTCTAACTGTATGTAGACATTGTTTAGACAATGTAACATTGTCTAACTGGCTGACATAGATTAACAAAAGTTTTGTCGAGACTGTGAGAATGACTTATAGTGATAGTCTTGGAAGCATCAGTAAAAAGTCAAGTTACAAACTAGTTATTGTTTTACAGCAACAGTGTGTTAATAAATCATAGCTGTTGTGGAGTTTCCTTGTAGCTATACAATATGCATGTTTTTTTTAAATAATAATAATAATAATTTAAGTATTTGTTTTTAAGAAAACTGACATTTCTAAAACTGAAATATATATTTATAATAGTTTATTTATCAGTATTTATCAATATTAAAAGAAAATATTCACTGGTACATTTAAAAATGTGTGTAAAAATGCATTGCTTATAATGAAATAATTTATTATCATTTTGTGGTGGGGCCAGTGATAATTTTGGCTGAGAATATTTTTTTCCTCACATTTTAAAAATGCATGATTCAAACCCATATAAGCAGGGAACACTTCTGGAAGCAATTCACACAGACTGTAATGACATCAAAGTTCTTTCTTTCTAGTTGCTACTTCCCCTGCTGATGAACCAGAGTGAACCAGAATCGATTGTTATGTAGATTAAATAATGCGGCTGGATTGTGCACTCTTTAGGAAGCATAAATGGATAGACACTGCCATTTATTGTTGACATGTATTTTGATTGGTATGTAATGACGATATTGCGGTTCAGTTGGAGATTATATACATAAATTATGCACATAAATAGCGGTTTACCCCTCTCAACCTACCTGTCACTAAAATGAGCTGTATTCGACCTGCATGGCATGGTATGCCATTCTGTGCGTGTGCGTGCTCTGCAACGGGCAGCATGCCCATCCACAGAACGCCACGCTGACTCTGCGGCTCTGCCGTACTGAAATAATTGGCATTATCACTGACACTCTGACAAATAACCTTCAGAGGAAATCTGAATATTGCTGAGCTCGTTCTTCTGAGCGAGACAAACACTGAAGAGTCAGGTCGATATCACCGCTTTTCATTTTTGTTAAGCTCCTGTGGAAAACCAGAGACAGCGTAGAGACAATAATTTGTTAATTTCCACTAATATACTTCATGCTTCAAGATTTACATCTAGGAGGTCTATAATACCTGGAGAGAGCTATCCGTTAACATTCCCATTCAGCTGTGCTGCTTATGGATAACCCCCTCCCTGAGAAGTGCACAGTTTGAAATCTGCCATCTCTGGCTGATGGCAAAACATCTACTGTAATATAATGACATATCTGCATATATGTTGCTAGAAAAACTAATTTATTTAGTCAGAAAGTATGGCAACTTTCGAATGGCTGTTAATGGAGAAAGATGCAATGAAAATATCATACTTTCTACCAGCAGGTTTTGACCGGAATAAACCCTGCATCCCTGATATACTTTTTTTTAAGGGATCGTTTCTCTATTGTGATTTTCACTTTTTTTAAAGTTATTCAAATGAAGCTCCTCACTGCCCAAAAGGAGTGCTGTCAATATTGACTCCATGTTGACTGTTATATACACTTATACATAGTTATGGGATTCTGAGTTAAGTTTCAAGTCAATGAGGCAGATTTTCAACTCAAACTAATAAACCCTAACACTCACTTTCCACTCCACAGCACCCAACTGAGAGGTCCAGATGAAATATAGATAGACCATCTCATAATAATTAACCAGTCTTTTCATGAATTAAGGAAAGGCAGCATGAATATATAGAATTCACTTTCATTGCTTTCAGAGCTGTCTCGTGAATAAATATTTAATATGTTAAAGCAGAAGAAGAAGAAGGTTCGAGAAGGCTTGTTTTAATTTGTCCAGATCATAATTACTGGAAGAAAGGCAGGCCTCGGGGGGATTGTGGCTAGCCCACATACCTACTTTTTTGTAGTTCGGTCTATGTCGGCGTCCTCCGATGTCTTGAGCCCACGTTCACCCATCTCAGAACGAGCTAATGAACTTCTGCTAGTCACAGCTGGAATGAAACGGAGCCTGTGACATGAGGGGGCCACTAGCTAATAAGAGGAAGCTTTGAGTTAGTTGAAAGAGTTTCCACAAAATGAGAAGAGTGTGGAAATATAATTATTAAAAGTCAGTGGCACAAAGATTTAGCTTCAGCTTCACCTCAATGGACGAACCATCTGATTGGAACATCTGACTCTGTTGTGTGGCCGTATTTCGACTCTCATGAGAAGCTGAGGACGTTTATGCTGTCTTCCACTAGGGAGACAATGGGGAAGCATCTAGTTTTAGGTACCTTGCTGTGAACTCACTGAAACTAGAAGAGAGAGGGGTGGAAAACATGACATTTCTAATTGAGGCAAGTGTCAGAGAATGGTGATATATTAATTTTATTAAAAAGGTACACAAGCTCTGTTTTTAATTTCGTAGTACATCAGTCGACCCTATTCCTATGGATAATTGGACAGTGTGACAGAAGCACATGTTTGAAGGGTGATTCAGCTTTGAAGTGCACACAGACACGACTTACAATCACTCCAGCATGTGTCACTCTGGTTTATCATCAGTTAATACTCATGCAGAACTATCATAGAACTTACTGTCACACATTATGATCTATGAAAAGTTTTAAAGGTGAATTGCAAGATGTTACAGTAAAGTTTAATTCAGAAACTATAACTACATTAACCCTTAAATTGCTTCATGTGGTAACATCTAAATTATTTTAAGTCAAAAATATCACTGCATCAACAGTTCAAAAGTATGTGGTCAGTAGGATTTTTTTATTTTTAAAAGAATTTAAATCTTTGATATTCAGCAAGGATGCATTAAATTGATCAAAAGTGACAGTAAAGACATTTATAATGTTAAAAACTGTTCTGTTTTCTCATTTTTTTTCACTGTTTTTAACGTTTTATTCATCAAAGAATCCTGAAAAAAAAACTGTCTTGGTTTCCACAAAAATATTACGCAGCCCATAACTATTTTCAAAATTGATGATAATAAGAAATGTTTCTTAAACACCAAAATCAGCAAATGATTTCTGAAGGATCATGTGACACTAAAGACTGGAGCATTGACTGTTGAAAATCCAACTTTGCCATCACAGGAATAAATAAAAATTTTAAAATAGAAAACTGTTATTTTGAAATATATTAAAATAGAAAACAGTTATTTTAAGTTGAAACAATATTTCACAATATTACTGTTTTGTACTGTATTTTTAATCAAGTAAATGCAGCCTTGGTGAAAATAAGAGCATTTTGTCTTTTCAAAAGAACTGGGTGGGGCTGTAGTAGAGTTTGGGAAAGAATCATTTTTATTTTTCATCATTTCAATCACAAATTGTTCAGTGCCGCTGCTGACACACTTCACCTTCATTTCACTGAAAGCAAAAGCTATTTCAGAAGGATATTTCATTTGAATGCAAATATTTAACTGGAAAACACAATAGCATTACTGTGAACTAAGATCAGTATTAGGAGGAGTATTCATTGTTAGCATCCTACAGATATGCTGTGATTACCATTGAAAGAATGACTCACAGGATTAAATGTTGTGCTTTCTGTCTGTGTTATGTCTATTTTTGTCCCGTCAGTGTGTCCCAGTGGCAAATATGGGAAAGCCTGTGCTGAGATCTGCGTGTGCACAAACAATGGCACCTGCAACCCCATTGATGGCTCTTGCCAATGTTTCCCAGGTTGGACTGGAGACGACTGTTCACAGAGTACGAACCAGTTTGTCCTTCTCTTTGTTTACGTTTTCAGTTTCACCTTCTTTTATTTCTCCCACTCTTTTAGTGTTCTATCCTACTACTCTTTCCCATCCATTTTCGCCCCATTTCTTTCATGGACATCTCATGTCATAGTGCCATGTAAATCATGACCATGTCCATTTTTCTTTGCCAAATACCTCACAAGCACGGCTGATGGAGACCAACAATTTCTTCAATAAATTACTTGATAGCACACTCTCAATAATTTACACAGTGCAAGAGAGTGGCAATATGAAATAGAGATGAGAGCAACAATGTCCCGGAGAATTTATCACTCGCCCTCACGTCCCCCTCCCCTCTCACGCTGTTAATCTAACACTGTTTGCTGTAAGTGAAGAGGTGAGGATTGGTTGGGGGATTTCAATTATTAATTCCAAACAGTGACATTTTCAGCTTAAACTTGACTAAATTAAAACATTTATACTGTAGCTATGGCCCTCATTTCAATGTGATTTCCTCTTTATTTTGGCTGTACCACATTTTATTTGCAAAACATGCAAATTTTACATCAAATGCATCATTTTGTATACATGTTATGTCAGTCAGGGGCCTGTAAATGTGCGTTTGGACGCCTGTTTTATATTAAAACACAATACACATGTGTGTTAGTCTTCATTTGACGGTGTCTCTGGCTCCGCAGTTTGTCCCATAGGCCAGTGGGGCCCTGACTGCTTGAACTCATGTAACTGTCACAACGGAGCCCAATGTAGTGCCTACGACGGAGAGTGCAGGTGCAGCCTGGGCTGGACCGGCCTCTACTGCACACAGCGTGAGTCTCTCTCACACACAAATACACACACATTCACAGTTATTAAATGTACAAACAAGCCTCTATTATACACATGCAAACACTCTCCCACACACACACGTAAAGTGATACAGTGACATCTGTTGGCAGTATTTCAGAACTGCACCAGGGAGTTGTGAAATCTCATGATGTTATGATGCCACTGAGTGGTCCTTAATAATAAATGCACGTTTTTTCACGTCACTCATTTAACTCATTATATGACTTTGCTCAAGGCTGAAATCAAAAGCCATCAGCATCACGCCTGCAAAAAAGCAGAATCCATCTTTCATTCATTACGTCAATCATTTCTTGATCCCTCCTCTGCTGCCACTCTGTTTGAAACTGTTTTTTTTTATGATGGCAGTGATATAAACTCTTTCTTGAGGAGTGATGAAATCAGTTTGTGTTTTGGTGCAATGTTTGCTCCAGTAGGCTTGTTATCTTTGGTGGTCAGACTGTCTTTGCGTGTTTGTGTATTTATGTACTGTGCGTGTTTGTCTATGAATTGCTATTAGTGTACGAGGCTGAAAGGGGAAAAACTGCCATGCTAATATAGTTCAATTTGAATGCTGCGGCTTCTCTTTCACTCTGGGTTTCCTGTTGCTGGCGTCATCAGCGTACACCAACTGTGTGTTGTAGGTTAATGTGATGTAGAAGGATATCTCTTTCCTTCAGGCTGTCCCTCAGGGTTTTATGGGCGAGACTGTGCAGAGGTGTGCCGCTGTCAAAATGGAGCTGACTGCGATCATATCACTGGCCAGTGTGCCTGTCGGACTGGCTTTATTGGGACCAACTGTGAACAGAGTGAGTGTTGTAGCCTCTTTAAGAATTGTGTTCTTATGTTAGGGGGTTGTGAGAATGTCAATTCGAAAGAGACGTTTAGCAGCCCCGATGGTGATGATGATGGTGGTGACTGATGATTTGTGTCTGTGTTCCCCATCCACCATCCCAGGCAGTCGATCACAACGTGTGTTTAAGTGTTTGTTTTACATGGTGTTGGCCTGGGATGTTTGGTTAATTGTGTTTGCGTATGTGTTTTTATACAGAGTGTCCTCCCGGGACATTTGGCTATGGCTGTCAGCAGCTGTGTGAATGTATGAACAACGCCACCTGCGACTACGTGACCGGAACGTGCTACTGCAGCCCGGGATACAAAGGAATCCGCTGTGACCAGGGTAACGCTCTCTTTCTTTACGTCCTTTTTCATCTGGGGTGAAAAAAAACTATGGAAAAATCCCATAGGTTTATACTGAACGAAAGAGCCTGATATATTTTAGAGTTGGGCCTCTAAGTAACCACATAGCAAGACGCTAGCAACCACCTAGAACACTGGAGCAACCAATTAGTAACACTAATAAGTACGCAGACCTTTAGCAACTACATAGAAACACACTAACAACCACTCAGATGTTGAGCAACCACACAGCAACACACTAACAACCACTCAGACCTTTAGCAACCACATAGAACACTGTAGAAACTACAAAGCAAGAGGGGTCCTGTCGCAGGACATTCTAAAAGGCATTCACAAGTCACACAGAACGTGCAACCCCTAGCAACTAAATCCCAGCATCCAAACGACCGCTCAGACCCTTAGCAACTACATAGCAATACATTAATAACTGTTCAGACCCTTAGCAACTACAAAGCAACACATTAACAACCATATAGACCCTTGGCAACTATATAGCAGCACATTAACAACCACTTAGACTCTTAGCAACCAAATAGCATCACAATAACAACCAAGCAGACTCATAGCAACCCCTAGCAACTAAATAGCACCATGCTAACAACCAGTCACACCCTTAGCAACCCAAATAGTAGCACACTAACAACCACTCAGACCCTTAGCAACTCAAATAGTAGCACACTAACAACCGCTCAAAACCTTAGCAACATACGGACAAATATTCAGACCTTTAGCAACTACCTAGCGACACACTAACAACCACTCAGACCCTTAGCAACTCAAATAGTAGCACACTAACAACCGCTCAAAACCTTAGCAACACACTAACAACTACTCAGACCCTTAGCAACTACATAGCAACACACTAACAACCACTCAGACCCTTAGCAACTCAAATAGTAGCACACTAACAACCGCTCAAAACCTTAGCAACACACTGACAAATATTCAGACCTTTAGCAACTACCTAGCGACACACTAACAACCACTCAGACCCTTAGCAACTACATGGCAACACGGTAACAACCACTTAGACCCTTAGCAACCAAATAGCAGCACACTAACAACAACTCAGACCCTTAGCAACTACATAGCAACACATTAACAACCACATAGAATACCCTAGGAGCTGCATAGCTACACACTATCAACTACTCAGACCCTTAGAAACTGCATAGTAATGCCCTGGCAACCACCCAGATTACTGCATGATGCACCACTCACATTTTCTTCATAAGTCTTAATTATTGTAGTTTTGTTGTGTCTGTCATCATATGTGCAACAAGAGATTAGCATGCATAATAATTATTTTGTACCTGTACAAATTAAGGAATTAAGTACCTGATCTACTCCACATTGATTTCAACATAATCATATTCTGTGTCTCAGCGGCTCTAGTGATGGAGGAGCTGAACCCCTACACTAAGATCAGTCCTTCTCTGGGTTCAGAGCGCCAGTCCGCAGGTGCTGTCATGGGCATCATCTTCCTGCTGCTGATCATCATGGCCATGCTCAGCTTGTTTGTTTGGTTCAGGCAGAGACAGAGAGACAAAGGCCGGGAAATGCCCAGTGTCTCATACACCCCAGCCCTCCGTGTCACCAACACTGACTACTCCCTCTCTGGTGAGAACCTCCTTTGAGACTAATCATCAAATATTAAATAAGCTGCTATGAACAACTTCAGATTCTCCACGAATGTTTTTACAAGTATTTTGAATGGTGTGTAGCGACATTTTTGTCTGTTCAGTAAGTGACAGTAAAAGCAACAGTTTCAGCACTGTATTATGGTTATCACAGTGCTACCACACTTTTCATATATTGATAACCTTCGCTTAAGTATTCAATTCATATTTTAATTATGTGAAATTACGCATATTCGTGGTCATTTTTTATGCCAGCTGCATGGGCTAGTTTTGATGATGTGGCTATAAATGGCTTGACCAATTCCATTAAGTATCATGAATTTCGGGCCATTAAACTGCCCTCTTCTTCTCTGTTATTGCAGGAACAGGATGTTATGCATTATGCATTATCAGACAGGAGTTTCATAAGTTTGTACACTGTGGTTTGTAGAAGTTATGAACACTTCTGTCTTGCTCTCTCCTTTAGAAACATCTCAGAACAGCAACAGTGGCCAGTGCTTCTCCAATCCCAGCTACCACACTGTGGCACAGTGCAACATCTCATCCTCCATCACAAACAACCTGGATGGTACTCTCACTCTTAAGGTGAGGACATAATGTAGACACGTTTGCATTACAGCAGGGGTTCGCATCCTACCTCATGGTGGTCCGACAGATAAACTATTTTTTTTTTTATTGTCAACATCACTTTGTATGGCATGTAGCGCTTGGAGGTTAGAATATACATAAAGCAGCTCACATGACCCCTTTTTTAAGAAATTAATACTTTTTTCAACAAGGATGCATTAAATTGATCAAAAGTGACAGTGAAGATATCTATAATGCTATAAAGATTTCTGTTACAAATAAAAGCTGTTCTGTTTATCAAAGAATCCTCAAAAAATGTTTTGAGTTTCCACAGAGTTATTAAGAAGCACATCTGTTTTCAGCATTGATAATTATGAAAGATATTTCTTTAGCACCAAATTATCATATTAGAATGATCATAATAGAATAATTTCTCAAGGATCATGAGAAAACTGAAGACTGGAGTGATAACTGCTGAAAATTCAGTTTTGCCATCATATGGCAATTTCATTTTAAAATATATTAAAATTGAAAACCACTATTTCAAATTGTTATAATATTATTAATATTTAACAATTTTATTGTTTTTTTAATCAAATAAATGCAAACTTGGCGAGCATAAAATTCTAACTGAACACAAACCTTTAAACAGTAGTGTACATTAGACAGGATTAGTACCAATAAAGGCTAACCAAACAATGTGTTATAGTTACGACAGTGTCAATAACAATAAAATTGACTTATAAAATGTGTTGTTCTTAAAAATATAATTTTCTAGTTAGGAAATCATGCTTGTGAGATACATTTTATAGCTTAATTCGGGCTCAATTCAATTGGCGTGTGACATTGCAAGAACATTAGAACATAAAAAATAGGTCGTACCCCAAAAAAGGTCAAGAATCCCTGCATTACACTGTTTCATCAAGGCTATCAGGCCAATGATCTTTCAGAGTGTCTTTTTTTTCCCTTTTAGAAAGGAGACAGGAACAGTTCAGAATGGAGAGCGTACTGCAATCTCAATGACCTGGGTCAGTGTCCTCACTTAATTTCTTATCTCACCCCCTATTTAAACCATCTTCTATCTGATTCCCGTCAGACAAAGCCTAAAAAAGTACTCATGCAATTTGAAATGGATCAAATATATAATTCTTTTCTCCGCTCAGCCTATTCCACAAAACAAATAAGACATTTGTTTTCCGTTGAAGCACCAGAGAATTAAACTACTTACTCATTCCTGGGGGTTGTAAAGAACACCAGACGGCGCTTCTGGCACTAGAGGAAGACCTCCGCCTGCTGCGTTTTTAATAAGCCCTTACTTTAGGTGGTACATGCACATGGTGGAAGGTCAGACTTTGCCTATATTATCCAAGGTCACTCAGACTAGGGGGGAGAGAGTTCATTACCTCTCTGGCTTCCCATCCCAAGCCACCTCACCCCA
Source organism: Sinocyclocheilus anophthalmus (assembly GCA_018155175.1). Lineage (NCBI taxonomy): Eukaryota > Metazoa > Chordata > Actinopteri > Cypriniformes > Cyprinidae > Sinocyclocheilus > Sinocyclocheilus anophthalmus. The sequence goes on from JADLZN010002584.1 coordinate 100,108, forward strand.
TTATGTCTACCTGCAGGTCTGCTGATAAGGCTTCAGCAGAGCATACGAGGCCTCAGACTCTGGTTGGAGGGTGGGTATTTTAATCATGTTCTGTTGCAAGCCAATAGAGGAAGTGAAATAGGGCCAGTGACCACAAGTTCAAAGTGGGACAGTGATTTCATCTTTTTATAGGAAGTTTTCCTGATTTCCAGTCACATTGTCGAATGTTAACTTGTAGATGACCACCTGTTTATAAATGCAAAGTTATTTCAAAGCCTGGGCCAAACATTGTTACATTCTGATGAAGATTACAAAGACATTATCTTCTCTATGAATTCTTCACTTTAGGAATCTGTGTGAAATGAGTGAATGAGAACGATTTTGATTCAAGTCAAAACAAGTGAAAGTACAAACTGTCCTTTTCTTTAACAGACTAAACTACATCACATTTCTATAAAGGAAAATCCCAACTGAACAGTGAGCGTACACTGTAACTCTACTGCTGTCATGGAGACTATGTACAGAGACAATCCTAATTAATATTGCACTGGCTTTATCAGTGTGGGGTGGGTGTTATGTTTGAGCATTTTCATTTATAGATCTTGACGTCACCTTAAAGGTATGTCAGTATCTCTGGGTAGTCAGCTGAGAAACGTTATTTAGAGATGTGATTCGTTTAAAGTTTAACTCAGAATACTCATTAGAGTGTCAAAGTTGGGTATTGCGTAAGAGCCTGACTTTGCTTTTATATGTACAGTGGGGAAAAAAAGTATTTAGTCAGCCACCAATTGTGCCAGTTCTCCCACTTAAAAAGATGAGAGAGGCCTGTAATTTTCATCATAGGTATACCTCAACTATGAGAGACAAAATGAGAAAAAAAAATCCAGAAAATCACATTGTAGGATTTTTAAAGAATTTATTTGCAAATTATGTGGAAAATAAGTATTTGGTCAATAAAAAAAAATTTCATCTAAATACTTTGTTATATACCCTTTGTTGCAATGACAATAAAAAAAGGTCAAACGTTTTCTGTAAGTCTTCACCAGGTTTTCACACACTGTTGCTGGTATTTTGGCCCATTCCTATATGCAGATCTCCTCTAGAGCAGTAATGTTTTGGGGCTGTCGCTGGGCAACACGGATTTTCAACTCCCTCCAAAGATTTTCTATGGGGTTGAGATCTGGAGACTGGCTAGGCCACTCCAGGACCTTGAAATGCTTTTTACAAAGCCACTCCTTCGTTGCCCGGGCAGTGTGTTTGGGATCATTGTCATGCTGAAAGACCCGCCACGTTTCATCTTCAATGCCCTTGCTGATGGTAGGAGGTTTTCACTCAAAATCTCACGGTACATGGCTCCATTCATTCTTTCGTTTACACTGATAAGTTGTCCTGGTCCCTTTGCAGAAAAACAGACCCAAAGCATGAGGTTTCCACCCCCATGCTTCACAGTAGGTATGGTGTTCTTTGGATGCAACTCCGCATTCTTTCTCCTTCAAACACGACAAGTTGAGTTTTTACCTAAAAGTTCTATTTTGGTTTCATCTGATATTATGACATTCTCCCAATCCTCTTCTGTATCATCCAAATGCTCTCTATCAAACTTCAGACGGGCCTGGACATGTACTGGCTTAAGCAGGGGGGCATGTCTGGCACTGCAGGATTTGAGTCCTGGCGGCGCAGTGTGTTACTGATGGTAGCCTTTGTTATTTTGGTCCCAGCTCTCTGCAGGTCATTCCCTAGGTCCCCCCTGTGGTTCTGGGATTTTTGCTCACAGTTCTTGTGATCATTTTGACCCCACGGGTTGAGATCTTGCGTGGAGCCCCAGATCGGGGGAGATTATCAGTGGTCTTGTATGTCTTCCAGTTTCTAATAATTGCTCCCACAGTTGATTTCTTCACACCAAGCTGCTTACCTATTGCAGATTCAGTCTTCCCAGCCTGGTGCAGGTCTACAATTTTGTTTCTGGTGTCCTTTGACAGCTCTTTGGTCTTGGTCATGGTGGAGTTTGGAGTGTGACTGTTTTGAGGTTGTGGACAGGTGTCTTTTATATTGATAACGAGTTCAAACAGATGCCATTTATACAGGTAACCAGTGGAGGACAGAGGAGCCTCTTAAAGAAGAAGTTACAGGTCTGTGAGAGCCAGAAATCTTGCTTGTTTGTAGGTGACCAAATACTTATTTTACCGAGGAATTTGCCAATTAATTTTTTAAAAATCCTACAATGTGATTTTTTTCTGGATTTTTTTTCTCATTTTTGTCTCTCATAGTTGAGGTATACCTATGATTAAAATTACAGGCCTCTCTCATCTTTTAAGTGGCAGAACTTGCACAATTGGTGCTGACTATACATACTTTTTTTTTTTGCCCCACTGTATATGTGGCAGGCCTTCTTGTGTTGTTCTTTTTATCTTGCTTACCTGCCTTCCTATATGTGTTTGATTTTGTTGGTGCTTTAGATTCACCATTAAGCCTAAAAAGCCATCCATTCAATAACAGTAAATTGTCGTCTAAAAAGTTATTTAAAGTATAATCTAATTTTGGTTAGACACTAGGAAATGGCATTTGTGCTAGAAAATTTACTATCAATATATTGAAAAATATATATTAACATTTAATTTAACAAGAGACTATATACTGCATATATTATAGGCTAATATTTTACAACATGCTATTTGATAGTGCAGCTTATCTGTTCCCATCACTATATCATTATGACTTTTCTGCGGAGATTTCCCATTACTGATGTTTATCATTGACCATTTATACTGTTGTTGAATCATGAATTACTCAGAATGTGTGTTCATGTGCCTCGTTAGGAGTATCAAGAGGAGATACACTTACACCGAGAGACAACAAAACCACTCGAATGGCCAAAGGTAATAACTATGAAGGACATTTGCTCTTGTAATAAGAATATACCACGCTATACACAAGAGGTCCTTTTCCGTTTTTTCTCTGGTCCCTACACAAGGACCACTGCGTTCTCTCAGTAAATTAAGAATGACTTTCAAAGATTATCCAAGTCAGTGAAGTGAAACAATATAGTGATCACACTGACCTGGATGTGCATTTGCCTCATTCGCAAATACTTTACATTTCAACCATGTAACTGATTTGTAAATAGTCTGTTGTGTCATCACTGCCTTCATTCTACAGAGCACGACTTTATCTCTTCCTCTATATTTCTGGATGATGTACATAAGTAATACATCCTGCAAATCTTTTACTCTCTCTCCACAATCTCTTCTTCAGCTACATTAGATCTTAGCTTAGTAACAAGATTTTCCAGTGCCATCTAACAGGATTTCACTGTGAAAATCTACCCTGGGATGCTGTTTTTTAAACAGTACATCATGGAAAAGTGCTTATTTTGCATCTTTGACTAGAGATAGTCTTGAATGTAACTTAATTTTTCATATAGTTCTTTGTACAAATAATAACATTTATTACATTTTTGTCTCTCCCGTGTCTGTTCTCTCCCAGAGGGTGATGTGAAATGAATATGTGAGTAATATCTCTTCTGTAATGTGTGTAGATTACATAAAGGCCTCCATGTGTAGCTCCAGCTCGTGCTCCCTAAATAGTGAGAACCCGTACGCCACCATCCGAGATCCGCCCAGCCTGGCCTGCAAGCACACTGAAAGCAGCTACGTGGAGATGAAGTCACCTGCTCACAGAGACCTGACCTTCTGCTCCAGCACTAGCACAACCCTGACCACTGCCAGCAGGAACGTCTATGACGTGGGTGAGTCTCATGTATGCAGATGGATACTTACTTCTTATGTGAAGTTTCCAGCTCTCTCATTTTTGTCTTTTTAAGCACAACATTGTTATTAATACAGTGTTGTTAGTACGATGTTGCCATATGGAAACATTTTCCTTCACTTTCTCTCTAATGAGAAAAACACACTGCTTTGTAATTCCTATAGGACAGACATATTCTGTGATTTTGCATCTTTTTGCTGAATCTTTAATAAGTACAATATATATGTTGCCATGTGTCATTCATAAATAAATTAGAAAAGAGAAATTACAACTGCATAACTATTTATTCATAAATAAGTAAGCCTAATTCTGAGCTGTCAGGTTATGCTTTTTATTTCTTGATATAATTAGTAATTCAATATTCAGGTGTGTTTACTTTTTATTTTATTTATAAATAAAATAGGTTTGCATGTGTATATGTTTTAGATAGATGTTATTATATTATTTTAAAATATTTACTTTGAAGTGTAATGAACAAAAAAGAAAGTATAAATATTACCATATTCCATATATTGTACAAATAATATAATGAATACATAAATCTATTTATATTTTTACATGTTTATATTTATATATTAGTGTTATTCTGTATTATTTATATGCTATAATGGTATTTATTAATATTTTGAATTAGCCTATATTTTTATATTTTCAGTTTTCATATTTTTATTTTTATACATCGTTTTAGTATTTTTTTCAAAATAGTCCTTTTGTCAATTTGATATTTTGTTCTATATAGCTTTAGTTTATTTTTATTTAATTTTATTTTTAGTAATTGTAACCTAATTTATTTCAGGTAGTTGCCAAGGCAACATTTTCATTTTTTAAGTTTCATCTAATATTTATTTTATTTTATTTATTTCAGCTTTATTTGAATTACCAAAAATTTGAATTGCTTTAGTTTTAGTTAAAAATAACAACTGTTGTTACTGTATATATAAAATATATGAAATAGTGCTGTCAAGCGATTAATCGCGAATAATCGCATGCAAAATAAAAGTTTTTGTTTACATAATATGTGTGTATACTGTGTGTATTTATTTTGTATATATAAATACACATGCATGTATATATTTAAAAAAAATATGTAATGTTTATATGAAATATATTATATATAAAATATAAGAATATAGATATATAAATGTATATACATGTCAATATTTTCAAAATATCTACTGTATGTGTGTATTTATATATACATAATAAATATACGCAGAATACCTACATATATTATGTAAACACAAACTTTTATGTTGGACACGATTAATCACGATTAATCGTTTGACAGCACTAATATGAAATAACAAAATGTATACTTTTTTTTAAAGGTTTATATTAATATAATTGTGTTTATGCATTTTTTATTATGATACAAGTTTGCAGTATTGTATTACAATATGGCAATATTCAGTGTCATTATTTTCCCCAAATTATGTCAAAATATCAAATGGGGAAATATTTAAATCTAGATTATGTTGTAAAGATTCTTTATAAAATCTTTAGAACATAATGTGCTGTATACCATAGAGAGAGCTACAGTGCGTGTTGAAGATTCAGAGAGTTTGAGAAATCGAGCCGCTCACCTCTCTCCACCCTTCTTCCTCAGAACCGACAGTGAGTGTGCTTCAGGGACCCAACGGCCTAGCAACCGGATTCTCCCAGAGTCCTTATGACCTCCCGCGGAACAGCCACATTCCCAGCCACTACGACATCTTGCCAATGCGCCACAGCCCAACACACACCCCACCCCCTTCCGAAAGCCCCCCGAGCTCCCTGCTGTAGAGGCCAGTCCAAATACACAGACGCAAGACCGGCAGCTCCGGGACCTTGTTTTTTAAAATCTCAGTCTGTCTCACTCCTCATCTCTCTTTCTCTCCAAAACTCTCTCAATTACAGATGCATGACATAGGTGGAGACCGCATTCCTCTTTCCGTCGAGTAAATGAGGATTGTGGGAAATGGACTGTACATCAAAACAAGAACAGATTTGGACACCAGCGATTATTCATCATCCATCTCAGAGGCGTTTTATAACAAGCTGTGCTTATAACACCATGAAATACTGGCGTAAAAGAGCATTCTGGTTATAGGTCTATGAAAAGACTTTTAGAGGGAATAAAGGAGCATTTGAGACGGTTTCATGGAAACATACCCAATGATATGTTGATTCTTAAAAACTAGAGCTCTAAATGCGACTCAATGATCCAGAACTTTTCATTTGGAGTTGGCATCGATCTTGCAGTCGAGAGCCAAGGGTGACCATGAGGGAGCAATCCTCTTTTTTCACCCCCCAAAGTGTTTAGTCTGGACTTCAAGGCAATGGTGACAAAGCATGGTTTCAATAAGAAATAGTAAGACTTATTATTGCATAAAGGTGGTTACCAAAACAGTATGAGATGAGCGAGAACTGATCAGGACTTTATAATACTGTACATTTATCTACCACTTATAAACCTACACAGAAATATTTATAAAAGTTTATGTGGAGAGCCTGGGTCAACATGAGCTACACTGCTCATTCGTGCAACAACCTGGTGCTTTCTACTGTACATAGGAGTTTATGACTGTTGCTATCATTTTATTTGGGTGTGTATGTTTTATGAACGTGGGATTAAGTTTTCAAAGCTATCATGTTTAGTTTTTCTTCTTTGTATGTTTACATTTTTTAAAACATCTGTTAGCAGGCCTTGAAGGGTTTTTAATTTGTGGTTATGTATTTATGATGTTTATTTATACCTCGTTTGTGCAAGTGATGTTTTTCTTTATAGTGTAACAGGTAAACATATTTAAAAAGGAAAAAAGTAGCATGTACAAATGATGATACCCATAGTGACCAATTATTTTTATGTGCTTGTGCTATTTGTGCACAGTATTAATATATAAAATCGACATTATATGTTAGCTCTTATGTCATTATAGAATCCATGACAGGACGAGACCTCATTCATGTCCTAAAAAGTACAGTATAAATAGATTTGGAGACTTGTGTTTCGGTTTGTTTGATGACTACAGCTTTGCAGCTTTTGATTTGAGTTTGTTGTGTGGCTGCATTCCCATAACATAGTGACAATCATTCATAAATAAAAGGGGGAAAAAATGCATTTCATCAATCCTACCAGCTCTACATATCAATAGTGGTTATTCTCACACTTTCAAGATTTGTCCCCAGTTTTTAAATTAACTTCTAAAATTATAACATTCTATTTGTTGTTGAAATATATTCATTTGCACAGTGGCTGTCATAACTTGTTTCATAACAGATTTATTTAACCATACATTAAATAATTGAGACATCGCTAACAGGTTAAGTAAAATATAATGAGTATATAGTCTTAATATTTAGTGAAATGCTCTTCTCTAGACTTCATTTCGCTAGTGGTATATGTATTATTTTAGATGTATATATATATACATCCTGTATATATACAGTGCCTTGCGAAAGTAGTCATACCCCTTCATTTATTTCACATTTTGTTATGTTGCAGCCTTATGTTAAACAGCTTTAAATAACTTTTTTTCCACATCAATCTACAATCCATACACCATAATGACAAAGCAAAACCAGAATTGTCACAAACAATACACGATTCACTTTGTACATTTATTAAAAAAACGTAAATAAGTACATTGCATAAGTATTAACTAAATATTTAGCTGAAGAACCTTAACAGCCTCAAGTCTTTTTTGTTTGATGCGACAAGCTTTTCTCATCAGCATTTTGCAATTATCTGCCATTCTTCTCCTCACCTCTCCACTTTTCAAGCTTTGTCAGGTTGGATGGGGGCAGATGCATCATTTTCAGGTTTCTCCAGACATATTTGACTGGGTTCAATCCCAGGCTCTGGCTGGGCCATCAAGGACATTCACAGAGTTGTCTATAAGTTGTCTGTGTTTAGGGTCATTGTCCTGTTGTAAGGTGAACCTTCTGCCCAGTCTGAGGTTCTGAACGCGTTCCTTCTACTCTGATGAGTCCCTCAGTCCCTGCCGCTGAAAAACATCCCCACAGCATGAGGCTGCTACCAGCACACTTTACTTTTGGGATGGTACTCTGCAGGTGATGAGCGGAGCTGGTTTCCTTCAAACATGATGCTTAGAATTGAGGTTTCATCAAACCAGAGAATCTTGTTTCTCAGAGTCTGAGGGTTTTTAGGTGCTTTTTTGCAAATTCCAAAGTGTGTTTTCTTGTGTCCTCACTGAGGAGAGGATTGAGTTTGGCCACACCGCCATAAAACCCAGATTGGTGGAGTATTGCAGTGATGTTTGTCCTTCTGTAGATTGCTCCTATCTCCACATATGATCATGGAGCTCAACTAGAGTGACCATCAGGTTCTTGGTCACCACTCTAGCTCTAGGAAGAGTCCTGGTTGTTTCAAACTTCTTCCATTAAGGTTAACAGAGACTACATGCTTCTGTGACCCTTCAATGAAGCAGATTTTTTTTCTGAACTCTTCCTCTGAATGTGTGGCTTGATACAACCCTGTTTCTGAGCTCTACAGGCAGTTGTTTTGACCTCTTGTTTTTGCTCTTATATGCATTTTCAGCTGTTAGACCTTTTGTTGAGGGGTGTGTGCCTTTCCAAATCACTCATTCAATTGAATTTGCCACAGTTTAACTTCACTTGAAGTGTAGTAACATCTACAAACAATACGAATGCTCCTGAGCTAAATTTCAACTGTCCCAGGGTAAGAATACTTATGCAATGGAATCATTTTAGTTTTTTTTATTTGTAATAAATTTGCAAAGATGTTAAAAAACCGTTTTTTTTGCTTTACCGTTATAGTGTATGGAGTGTAGATTGATGTGGGGAAAAAGTCATTTAAAGCAGTTTAACATAAGGCTGCAACATAACAAAACGTGAAAAAAAAATTAAGGGGTATGAATACTTTCGCAAGGCACTGTATATGTACTATTATGTATGTATATATATATAGCCTAATTTTAAAAAGCCTGTCTTCGGATATTACACATACTTCAACGGCTAACCATTATGAAAATAATCATCGCCACATCTGTACTGAACATTATCGGTTACATTATATAACTGCTTCCTTTTGAATAAACCAACCACTTTCACCAACTTAAAAAAATTAGGACATAGTGGTCATGCCTTAAGGAACTGAAATAAAATATATTAAAAAATAAGAAGTAACAGCATAACATAACAGCAGTGGTTAATGAGGTAAAAAAAAACTCTTACATGACAACTCTGAACTTTCAAACAAAAGTTAAAGGAATAGTCCCCCCAAAAAAATTAAAATTAGCTTAAAATGTACTCACCCTTAGGCTATTCAAGATGTAGATGTTTTTATTTCTTTATGAAAACAGATTTGGAGCCATTTTTAGCATTACATCACTTGCTCACCAATGGATCCTCTGCAGTGAATGGGTGCCGTCAGAATGAGAGTCCAAACAGCTGATGAAAACATCACAATAATACACAAGTAATCCACACAACTTCAGTCCATCAATTTTATCTTTTGAAGTGAAAAACTGGGTGTTTTTAAGAAACAATTCCATCAAGGATTGGATGATTTCTGTTCAAATATGAGTCTTCTATCCATAATATTGCTTTCTCCAGTAATCTTTCATCTCATTTGAATCGGGAGAGAAATATGCACAGATCAAGCACTGATTACAAGCGAAAACAGTCCAAAACAGTTCTAAACAAATATGTTGGAAGATTTTGATGTGAGAAGACAACAGGGGATGAATTTTTCACTGGAGGAAGCATAATTATGGATTACAGACATTATTATGTATTTTGGCCTACTACTACTTTAAACACAAAGAACAGTATAAGCCAAAATTTGAATTAACTACATATTTTATTTGCTCTTTTAAATTGGAATTACAGTGGACAGAGTAATAGTATAATCATAACAACACAAAATAAATCACAGTACAGTGCAGACAAAAGAAACAAAAAGAAATAAAGTTCTCGAGGCAATACGTGAAAGATCTGGGAGTCAGAAAAGAAATATCCAGGTAATCTTACTAGGACACACTAGCTATGTGCAGTGCATGGGCAGGTCATAGTTGTGCCATCTGTACCCTCACATCATTGGCACTGGCCCCCGTTAGCACCAGAGACCCCTGCCTCTAAAGAACAGTCATACAATCAGAGTCAGGGTCCTAAAACACAAACGGACCCTAACGTGTGTATAATCACAAGGTTTTTTCCTTTTAATTGCAGGAAGTACTGTATTACCTCAATGTGATGCTTATAAAGACCTAGAGTTTTACCTTATAAGATACAAGAGACTAAAAACAGTAAAATGACTCGCATGCACTTATGCAGTAATGTCGGTTCAGTCTGATTCACTAATTACACTGCAGCCTTTAAGAGCCTTCAATTCCACTTGGAATGTGTCCTGATACTGCTGAGAATGATCGTAGTAAACTATGTTGTTTTACCTAGGGCTGGGGTAATTAAAGTCAAGGGGATCGATAAGCAAAATGAATTTTCCAGCAAATAAATGACTTCAGGGTTGCAGACTATGATGCTGAGGTCTACAGTATTCTTCCACTCCGAGGTCACCTGTGGTGACCGTTATACAACATGCATTATTAGTTCAGTCTTTACTGATATTTTGTGTCACACTGAGAAAGTTTTATTAGACAGCCATTAAGCGAAGATGAGCATCACAGCTTGTGGTAGTTTCCCCATCTGCTGGACTCAAGACAAATACTTTTTTTTGTAGGCTAAAACACATAATACATTCATAAATTATCACACCGTGTCTTAACATTTAAAAGTCTCACCACTTCGCCACGAAGATTAAAGGCTAACAACTCGATTTAAATGACTACCACAGAATAAATACAAGTTACAGGTCTTAAGATCATTAACTGTAGTGGCGATAAGTCAAACCGGGAGAGATATTTTACATTCAGTGCAAAAACAAAAAGAGAAAGTCTCCAGTCTATTCCCTAGTGTGCTCTCATGTGATGTGGCCGTCAGCTGGCCGCTATTCACTGCTGCGTGTTTTTCCTGTTCAGACTTTAACGACAGAGCGTGAGCTGCAAAAGTACAATGAGTTTACGTTACTTTTAGAGGAAGTCTCTATTCCCTTGTTTCATATGGAATAGGTCTGTGGTAGTGTTTCAAAGAGAACTTGTGCCTGTTTGCTAAAGTACTTTCCCCTCTTTTCGCATTATGACATCAATTATTGTTTTTACAAACTGAACTTTTGCTATTCGAAGACAATAACTAAAAGGGCTGGAATACAAAAAGAAAGGATCCGTGTTAGACTACACTACAGCATAATTCTAGTGTGTGATGAAGGCCTTGCTGCACTGGCACGGGTAGCTGAAGAGGTGCAGCGTTTTAAGCACATGCGTGAAAAAAATAAAAAAAAGTTAAAAAAGGCACTAAAACCACTATTCTACCTCGAAGCACGTGATGGTGAAGAGAAAACAGCGTGGTAGCTATATGCCTTAAGGCCTCTTCCACTGGCCTGATGGTGAAATCAAGAATGCGATGCACCCCGTGCCAAGTGCTTGAAGGAAATGTACATGCAATGTAAATCATACTTGAAAGATGGCTGAAAGGTGAAGACTGTGGTCTTTGGGCCCTAATCGTCATCTAACATCTATCAGGTACATCATCTCTCTACAATCACAACATTAAATATAGCAAAACCTCCAATACTGCACGTTTTCTCCCTTCCAGCCCAGTGACATGACAAAGGGGCTGCTACTGAAGACATACATGAGCGAGCCTCACACGTTTGCGAATGAAATTATATATTAAGACATTTCAGTGAAGATCGACACAGATGATTATTAAAATTCTGCAATATAAAAGCCTACCATGGCAGGAAGGAGGAAAACCAACTTTTAAAAAAAACAAACAACAAGCTTAGTCCAGACTGCAGGTGGTGACCCTTTGAGATTCCAGCTTTTGGAACCAGCCTCTGTGCTCAAGCCTAGTTGTGCAGCTGCATCTCAGACCCAAAGCAGTCTTGAAGAGGAGGGGAGGAGGGGGTGTTGCAGGTGGGTGGTTGGAGGAGGGTACGGGACAGGACTGGTGCCGCTAGATGCTCTGGCAGCACTGCATCTTTGGTTTATTCTCAGTAGGTTGCACCTGGATGGACACCACATTGTTGCTAGGTGACATGTCATTGTCTCGGCGGTCAGACATCTGCTTTTGGGACACGATCCGGTAGATTTCTGCAGGACAGAAAGAGATATTGATGCCAAGACAATGTACGCTGCCAACAATCCAGGAACTGGTAATACAGATGGACTTTGTGTTGCCATAAAAGCCTTTAAACCCTACAGTTATTACTGGATGTCAGGGGCGAACGCAGTTATAGCATTGCAACGAACTGCGATGCTTTTGAAACATTTCTTATTTGTTCCTCCTCTGCAGATGCCAAGAGTCGAACAGAGGAGCAAAAGAAGATGGAAACTCTCTATTGCAGTCACGTCAGGCTAGAGAAACCTACCCGACCAAAGCAGGGCTTTTGATGAGTCATTCATAAGGATATGGCTTTCAGCCAATCATTTACAATCTTTCTTTTCCTTTTAGACAAACCTACAGTCATTTCCTGTTTAGTGTGTATTTCCTTATTCATGCATTCCTCATTAAAAAAAATTCAAGTTTAGCATCCTTAAACTTGCACTCCAAGTATCCCATGCGTGCGCTGAAACGCACTTTTTCAAAGCACACTCACCAGTCAGGATGGTCTGAAAAGCGGTCTCTACATTAGTGGAATCCAAAGCTGAGGTCTCTAGGAAGGACAGGCCATTTTTCTCTGCAAACATGAGAGAACATACATTAACAGTCATGGTAACAATTAACAAAGTATGCAAAAAAACTACAGAAGCCCTGGCTATACACACTTCCTGTAAATCATCAAGAGTTCAAAGTCTACTTCTAAGCGTTGTGGATCTAACCTGCAAATGCACGTGCTTCATCAGTGGGCACGGCCCGAAGGTGACGCAAGTCACTTTTATTGCCCACGAGCATGATGACTATGTTGCTGTCTGCGTGGTCTCTCAGCTCCTTAAGCCAACGCTCCACATTTTCATAAGTCAGGTGCTTGGCGATGTCATACACTAGAAGGGCCCCAACAGCTCCCCGGTAATATCTGTAGACCAACATGAAGAATAAATCAAAAGTAGATGGAAAATTGAAGCATATGCTCAATGAGTACACTTAAAATGAATATGAAATGTGAATAATTCAATGGTTATTCCAATTAAAATACAAATATTTGTCTTCATAATTGTTTATTAAACTAGAAAAACTTCTGAAACAACTTTAATTTTTGGGTGATGTCACAAACCCCTCCTAAATTTAGGAATACCTCAGATGATGCTAATATGGGTTGGGAATGCCATTTCACATTGACTTTGAACTGAACACTGAGTTTACAATTTTCTATAAAAATAACTATAATGTTAACTACATCACATTCACACCAACTCACAATAACTTTATCATCATTCTCAGCAGTTATCTCGTCTGCCATTTTAAATGCTTAACCTCTTTAAAGTCAGGTGGATTCTGACCATCACATTCCTCAACTGGACAAAAACTGTTCTGAAAGCGATTCTACAATATATGTTGTTATCTTGATAATTATAGTTTGGACTTCTCTAATCTAAGAATTAGCATGATTATTAAAACGTAGTTATACTTAATGTCCTTGGTGTGAATCGATTTTATCAAACAGAAAAATAAATCAAGAAATGTCAACTGGTATCTGTTATATGAGGAATGACACTTTTGACATCTGAAGAACCTTACGCTGAAGTGATGGCCCGGTAGCGTTCCTGTCCAGCTGTGTCCCAGATCTGAGCTTTCACCGTCTTTCCATCCACCTGAATGCTACGTGTAGCGAACTCTACTCCAATAGTGCTTTTGCTCTCAAGGTTGAATTCATTGCGGGTGAAACGAGACAGCAGGTTACTCTTCCCCACACCAGAGTCTCCAATCAGGACCACTTCAAAATAAAACAAATCAGGGTTTTATATCCAACATCAGATCAACAACATAACCTCTTTTAAAAGGGTTAGTTTACCTAAAAATGAAAATCCTGTCATGCATTTCCAAACCCATCAGAATTTTTTGCATCTTCAAAACACAAATGAAGATATTTAAATGAAATCTGAGTGATTTCTGTCCCTCCGTTAAAAGTTAATTCCATTAAAACATTGACAGTTCAAAAACAAACATGTTCTGTGTTTACCATAATTCCATGTACTCTATGTACATGCATTGATTGATGTCCAGATATGAATAAAAGCCTCAATTAAATCTGTTCATCACATAAAGCAACTGTGTGTTTTCAGAAGACTTGGAGTCTTGTTTTTTTGAACTGTCAAAGTTTTGATTACATGGACTTTTAATGGAGAAACAGAAATCTCTCAGGTTTCAATATAAAATATCTTCATTTGTGTTTCGAAAAATGGGTAAATTACAATTTTCATTTTGGGGTGAACTGTCCATTTAAATAGCAGTTTAAGTGATAAAGTAAGTGATCAAATCTAAGACACTAAAATTAAATAAAGGAACAACCCTCTTCACATTTGGAAACTGAGTGCTTATGTCACAACCATATGCCACAGCCTAATTTGAAAGTGAAGTGCATTTAAATAAGTGGGGAAAAAGTCATTGTGGCAGTGATGACAGTCAGTGATTTTTGGTAACATTGTTGTGACTCGCACTTGGGCTTACAGAAATGTTCTACTCTTATCTTAAGACATGTACACTGAACATCACTAAACAGCTAGATTAGAGGTAGTTTACTACGAATCACATGTCAGCGCGTAATTTCCTAACTGATGACACATGTCTCAACCTCAAGCTGCTAGAACAATGCATTGCAAAGATCACTAAATGGGAAAACACAACTTGTTTCAGGGATTTATCCCAAAAAGACAGACATTTCATACGCTTCATGAAGGAAAAACAACGATAAAAAACATACGTACGCAAAGAGAGGCCGCGTCACCTGACACCTTATTGTTATTGTCTTAGTAAATATAAGCTCACACAAACAAATGTCATTTTTTTAAAGACAATTCGTCCAAAACATGTAAATGCCTTCCTTATTCATGTTGTTCCAAACCCGTATTACTTTATGTTTGTCAGTAAAACACAAAAGGAGATGTTAAGCGGAATGACAAACCTCAATCACCGTTCACTTTGACTGTATTGAAGATGAAATAATGAAAGTGAATGGTGATTATAGTTGTCCCAAATATCTCCTATAATGTCATCCACAGAAGAAAGTCATACATGCTTGGAAAAACAATCGGGAAAACAGGCCGTTTCCAATCTCCGCCTGCTCCGTTAAACTCCTCCAGCGACAGTCTCGGCTAACTTCAGCTAACGCTTCAAGGTGTGGTCCGATCTACGGTAAACTGAGTTTATGTGAAAACCATCACCCATATGGACAAAGTGTGCCGTAACTGAGCAATATTTCACCTAAACCCACAAACACTAAAATGATACTATTTCAGCTGAGGAGCAGGAGTTTGTTTGGGCTGTTCGAAATCAGCTAGCCGGTTAGCTGGCCTTTAGTGTTTAATATAAAACCACACTAACTAACAATAACCGCGATTATCAGAGCCGCTTTAACTTGTACGCTCGAGACAAATATATTCTGTGCTCACCTTTAAACAAGTAGTCATATTCGTCGTCTCGCGTCCCCATCTCGACTAAAACAAAAGCGCAAACAATGGAAGAATGTGAAGGAAAAGTGGAACAGACCCGACCCTATCCTCTCCGCTGCTGCACTGCAGTGTATTTGTGATTAGGTAGTAGCCATGCTAACAAGTTAGCAAGCAGCCGAACCAGTGAGCATCTCCCGAAGTGTTCCGGGTTAGCCTTTACAGACTATCAAAATAAAATCCTTGTTGTAATATTAATTTGATTTGATTTGATTTTTAAACGAAAAACTTTCATAAAGTTGAAGATACCATTGTAACGTAATATGTACTGTTGTAAATTGTGTAAAATATTGTGTAACGTTACCTTGTTGATAATGTGTATCTTAATGCCCTGTATTCATTGTGTTCAGTGTGGTATTTTCTGCATACTGTACAGTGTTATTGGCTACAGTAGCTGATGATGCAACCTGATTCTCACACGGGATCTATCGCATTATAAACAGCTATAATAATGGTTGTGTGGTCGTGCTTTCATGTTGTGTTTTCATTTGAATGTTTTTAAGGGGAAACATAGCAAAGAGAGAGACTTATGTCCTTTTTTGACCTGCAGTGAGATATGTGGCATACCGTTGTGTTATTATGAGTTATTTTAAAGTAATGTTTTTAAAAGTGGGTTGTTTAGGTCATATTTCCTGGTGATGGAGATTACACGCATCTGCAGGGCGGTTCCATGGTGTAATGGTTAGCACTCTGGACTCTGAATCCAGCGATCCGAGTTCAAATCTCGGTGGAACCTAGCTTTTAACATTTTTGGTAAGAAATATAAGAATCTGGGTTTACCAATGATAGTTAACAGGAGCCTGAAACGTCTGTTCATAAAAGGACAATAATTATGCGCAAACATCCGTAAATTCTCAAACATTGTGATAAATAAATTTTTTAACGAAAGATTACAATATTATAAAGATTAAAAAAAGGTGTAATTCGGGTATGAATTGTCTAAAGTAAAATTAAACTGCGTTTTCTAACAAGGTTTATTCGTAATAAATTGAAGCTTTACTACGACCACTAGGGTGCAGTATTGTGCGTGTTTTTGGTTTTAGGTCACACAAAAAATGGTTGAAATATACTGAACCTGTGATTGCATAGACATAAACAAGGGGCTTTCTAAATCCTATCATTTAGTAATCTAAAACATACAGTTGTACCTTCTTTAGGACGCTAGATGAAAGGCAAATGAATTTCAGTGGTGATGGGAAAGTCCCCATGGCTCACACTGAGTCACATGTACAGTAAGACAGATATTTCAGATTTGAAATGATGTACATTCATCTCATATTTAGCCACCTATATTTAATTTATTTTGAGTGGAAAGTCTGGAAATGACAAGGACAATGATGCCACCAAAGGTATTTAGTCATTCTGTAATTCTTAAAAGTATCAAATGTCCTACTTAGTTGCTCAATCATAGCAACCAAGCCTGTGACTCATAATAGACAACAATACGCATTTCCTGGCAATGCATACCAGACATATTTTACTGCCAATTATATGGGATACTCTGTTGAATACAGATTAATTTGTCTAGATTATTGTTTTTTTTCAGAACTTTATAGTTTTTACATCAAAAGCTTTTTTTTATTATTACACAAAAAATGGTTTACAGCTATAAGAATGTTTTGTACTTATTATATTCTAGTTCAGAGAGCCGAATAAAGCAGCATCCAAACATTCCTTGACTATTCCAACATATTTAACAAATAAAGTTGTGTGATTTAAAGTATGGCTACGCCCGTTTTGTCTTATTTTCTCTTATTACATTACCCAGACTCATCTAGCAGGAGGACTTCGTCCAGAAGTTCTAGGGAATATCCCATGGTGCTTTGCAGCAAACTTTACAAGACTGTAATCAGAGCTGCATTTATATTCTGTATGTCTGCCAGTAATGTACTCTTGTTGCTGATTCATCTTTGAAAAGAATCACCTGCTGGACAGTTAGGGGGTTTCCTTCACTGCAAAATGTGTTCTTATCAACCAATGGGCAATGTAATGCCTTTCATTTTTGCCACTATTAAATATTCTAATATTTTAGGTGTTTTCCTCTTAGAAAAGTTTTAGTTGAAAAGAAATAAGTAAAAATACATAACATACATACATACATACATACATACATACATGCAAAAATGCTAGAAATAAATAATATACTAGAAGAATAAAAAATGAAGGAATGGAATGAAGGTTTACTACCGTTTTTTAAAGCTTTTTTGAGCTTACAGTTGGACACTTAGTGTGAAAGTGCTAGTTTTGCAAGTGACAGGTCACTAGATGGCTTACATTTTAGAATATCTGAAATGGAAAATGGAGACATTTCCTAGTTCAGTGATCAAAATATAATTGAAATCTCACTTGTTATTATCTATGAATAAAAAAAAAATGGGAGCAGTACATTTTTGTATGTTTTTGATTTTTTATTGTTGTGGTTCCATATACTATTATTTTAATTAATAATTATTATGATGTTTGCGATTCAAACTGACACTAACTGATTTTAATACAATTCAATACAATTTAATACAATAGTAACCATTGCAAATAGCAAAATTATTACTTTAAAAACATAAAACAAAAATTAAAAAATAATTATGAGAACATCAATAAAAAAAATAATACAACTGTAACAAGTTTGCTAGGTGTTTTGAACGTGCTGTAAAGCATTCAAAGCAGTCAGACACAGGACCCCAAAAAATGGGGGCGTCTGATCCCCCTACTGTAGAATTCTCTAGCATCTTAAAATGCTTATTAAGTTTTTAAGTGCTCATTTGCCATATGTTGCATGCATTCAAGCAAACGATGTCATCCACCTGAATTCAAATTTCAAGTTTGGGTTTATTAGTTATTCTAATCATACACAAGCACACAGTGAAAGATAATAACATTACTTCAGCCCCACAGGGAAATTAATTTAGAGACACTGAGGTAGACACGAACAGAAGACACATATCCAACATATAAATATAATTTTTGTGCAGCATGGTGGAATAAAAAGTAGGTACAGTCATCTTAATTATTGCCATAATTTTGCAGTTGTACCTTTCAGTGCTTAGATAAATCAAGATGGCATATCTATGGCGAACTGGAGTACTACCACAAGTGGGCTGTGTATAAATTCCATTTCAAACAAACACAATTTGTAAGCTAACAAACATAATTGCTACATCTAAACAAATGGAGAATCCTGTGAAGTTGTGATGAAATGTGCCGCATACTGAATATCATTGAATCTAAAGCAATGATTCTGGCAGACCCCAGCGGACATCATCAAACTCTGTGGTATAGGCGCAGGCGGAGATGAGCGACAGCAGCCTTCAAGCTCTAATCAGTTTGTTCAGCTGCTCCCATGCCAAATGTATTTAGCCCAACTCCAGTCTCAGATTTATATCCCAACATTAAAACTGAAAACTTCTCTGTAACGACGTAAAGGCTTTTACAGAAATGAAAAAGAGCAGAAATGCTAAATGTTGTACTCCACACTCCACAGCTCACTGATATACTCATAAGGCAGGCAGTGAAGTTCCAAAAACCTTACCAAAAAGGCCCTTCTAGGTTGACTGTTGATGTCTGAAACTCTAGCCCTGCCATTTGGGTGGCCGACGTTTGGCCTTTGGAACCACTAGGACTATATCACGAGGGGCTGGTGGATGTCCTAATTCTTCTGATGTTTATGGCTTTGTACAGCCAGCTGGGTGGCCAGCCAGCATCCACATAAAATGCTTCATTCATCTGGTTTTAAGAACTGTTCTGAGTGTCTTCTTGATGAAGAAACCTGAAGCACTTTGAAGGCTTGCTTTCAGTAGTCGTACTCTCTCGGGTGCTTTGCAGCAACTTTATTTGATCTCTGAACCTTCTAAACATTCTCTCACGGCACATTTACCCCCACACATTTTCAAGATTAGTACATATGTCCAAATATATATAGTTTTTTCAAGTTCACCTTCTAAAAAGTCTTCAACTTTAGTCAGTGTATATCAGCCCTATTGTTTACAGATCCTGCTATTTTTTTGTCTGGGGACATGATGCAAGAAAAGACTTTATGCTACACCAGTTGAGACACAAGCTGAGGAGCTGTAGTTGAGGATGAAGTTACAGTGGCAATCCGCCCTCATCAGACCACCTAGAATGGCATGGAACATCTGAGTCAGTGGCACATTTTGTTGGCACTCACACCATTAACTAGAAAAAATGCCTGCAAATTCTCTGTCTGGTAAGGGCTGCATCTCCATTTTCAAAGCCCTGCTAGACCAGCAGTGCAGGACCAGGTTTTGCAAACAAACTTAGGGAGTCCCCCAGGGCCTGTTCTCTCTATAGAATTTGTCCTTGTTTCAGATGTGAAGGAGGTTGTCTCCATAAACTGAACCATTTACATAGTGATATTTCCCTGCACAATGACTGCTAATGGGCATCAGCAATAATAATAATACAAAATGGAATGAAATACATTGACTTATGTTACAGTGCCATATTATGACATGTAACAATTAGTTCGATTGGAATTTATTTATTTATTTATTTATTTTAATGGCTAAGGGCAGTATCAAAAGAGCATGGTAGTTGAAATAATTCTAATAGTCAGGCCCAAACGAAAATGCGTCTGTTTTGCATTATTCTGTCATTTAATATAAACAGATTTTGCAATACAAAGAATATTTTCAGCGTAATAATAAAATTACTAAATAATGATAATAATAATAAAATATTAATCGAATTATTGATAGCAACAAAATGCATATATAGTGCGCATTTTGTGTTTTCCAATATATATATTTTAAATATTGTGTTATATGTTTATTATACATTATATTTCAACCTATTTAATACATACCTGTATAATATAACTTAACTTGTCTAATTTTATACAAGTTAAGTTGTATAAAATTATACAAGTCACTTAAATGAAACATTTCCAAAGTCTTTGAACAGATCTTGAAGGATTTGCTATCCTGTGGCTGCTTTTTTTCCCCACGAATTGCCAAAGACTCATTTCACATTTGTATTTAGCCTGATTACTACACTTGATGTACTATAAGCACTCCAACTGACATCAAAAGTAAAAAAACTGTTAAATTGACAAAAACACAACAAAATTACTCAAATGGTAATCAAAATTAAGATGAAAAAGGAAAGTATAAAAACGAATTCAAACTATTAATAAAACTGTAATAGTGCCTCACAGATACTAAAATAACACTACCACTGTTCATTTAGATTAACTGGGAAAATATCTGCGGATCTAGTGTACTCTAGTCTAGTCCACTGTCTATCAGGCAAACACTGCACAGTTTAGCAGCAGTGAGGGTGGAGATTTACTTTAGTTTTTAGTTTGTACCTCTCATATAATTCCAAGGCTTTTTGTGCTTGTTATTTATCACGGACTGTATCTTTAAATCCAACTTCAAGTCCAACACTTTCAAACACATTCTGTCAATAACATTCAGCGCCACAGTCTTTATATGGACTACCTGTCGTGTCGGGTTGGGACGCCCCCACATTAAATCAACGACGGTCCCCGGAATGTTCAACTGACGTCACGGTTTGCTGGCAGTCACGTGGCCCGGTGGCAGGTCTTGATAAGCGCTTGCGCGAGTCTCGAGCTGAGCGCGTCTCTGAAAGGGTATCGAGAAGATGAGGCACAGCCCTCCCGGAGGGAATGTTAATACGCGATAGAGGAACCATTTATTTGTCTGATGAAAATGGATGGAAATACATAAGGCCCTTCTTCAGTCCTGTGATTAATAATCAGAATAACGGTGCGTGTTTCAATGAGTGTGTCCTAATCGTCGTCCTACTGAAACAGTGAGTGTGCTATGCTCATATCTATTTATTGGTTACGTGCATTAATTTTCCTTCTGTTAGAAATAGAAAACGTTCAAATATGTGATAAACCATACATTTGAAGCATTTTTAAATTAGCATATTTTATAAGTATATAAGGCTGACCGGCGATATAGAGTGACTGCTGTCATCACGCGTCGGTAATTGTGCGCTTGTTTTGATTCTGATCATATATTTACACACCATGTGATGATAGTCATCACTTACAGCATTAAGCTTGTTAGAAACATGTTTCTGTTTATATCATTCAGGATTTTAAGCTTCGGATGTTAAAATGCCATGGTCCTTATGATTTATGAGTTATTGTAAGACTGACCCTGCCCAACTGTCTGGATGCAGTATCATCTTCCTATTTATTTCACCATATTTGTTCATGTTTGTTTATTAGTATAGCTTGCATCCTTGCATTAGTATAGCTTGCGACATGCAATGTGTTATCTTTACTGCCAACTAAAATGGATCTATAATGGAACTGTCAGTACTGGTGTGATGTGGTCTGCAGGGCCATAACAATCATAGGTATTAAAGGGAATGTGTGCTATCAATATATGGATTAATGGTTGACTTATGTTTATTATTATTATTATTATCATCATTATTATTTTAATGATTGATTGTATATTAGTACATTTAGTACCTCCCAATCCTGAATATGTGGGTTAAATCCTTGGGTAGCTATTCAACAGGGGGGGGAAACAACTGGTTGAACAAAGCATGGAAAATGAAAAAGGTATTTCGGAGAGGTTAAGGAAGATTTTTCAAAGCATCCATCATGTATTGTGGTAATTTGTCTTTGATCCTGGATTTAGAGTTGGTTGTGATATGTAAATGAATTCAGATAAAAATGTGGGGGATTCATGAGCATGTCTGAAAATTGAAATGTGATATTAGCCAGTGTGTCCTTTATAAATTAATTAAAGCATGAATGTGATTTTTAAGTATGATGCATCTCACCAGTTTTTCTGGTTTATTGCATTTCAGCATCGCTCAACTGTAGTTAAATATTTTGCAATATAGGTTTAACAGTCTGTGCTTAACCAGTTTCAGCAATGCATGCTATAGTTCAGTTGGTTGTTCCTTTAAAATGCATCATGATATTACAGTAAATGTTACATTAAAAGGAAATGTCTGTTGAAACATTTTTGCTATTAAGTCTCTTGGTTTTTTTTCATCTTCTCATCCACTTTGGAAAGCCTGCATGGGCAGAAATTGTTTTGAAACTCCAGATGTTTGCCAGAATTTGTCTCTTGACAAATACATTACTTTATACGTGTCTTTAAACGTTATAGTAGATGGAGTTTGAGTTGGAACTTTAAAGAGAAAATAATTCCTGCCTGTCCGATACCTCAGTAAAGTCTCCTGACAAAGCATTTCCACATTTTCCTGCCTCCTCCTATCCAAAGTATGCAGATGTCTGCTTGTTTCCCGGCATGGTGTAAAGGAATCAAATGTCCGCCCCATGTCTTAAGCAGGACCAGATGCTCGGCCAAATGTGCAGTATTAGTTCCCCCTTCTTGTGTTTTCCTCCAGGCCTCCCTGCTGTCCCAGAGCTGTGCAGTATCAGGAGCCTGTTGGTCCATGGAGCCCTTACTCAGGGCCACAGCCCATCTCCAGCACAGCTGGATAAGATCATGCTCATTTTTATGAGCAGGCTGTTAAATTGGCTTATTCTGTGGCTCCTACACGCCACAGGTTGGTGAAAGAAGGGCAAGGCTTATCATGTCAACAGCCGTAAGCATGCTTCCTACAGCAGTACTAAGATAATATTCTACTGTAAAAACAAAATCTTTTAGTTTTTGCAGGTGTTTTCCCTGAATTTTTAATTTTGCACTTCATTGCATTGTGTAACGTAAATGTCCATAAAAATTACTGGATAATGTCCTGGAAGAAAATTATCAGTACGTTTTCCGTGTTTCCGTTGTCATTCCGTTTTTTAAAACAGTGTATTCTTAAAATATTACCATTTTTATATTATTAATTTTATTATTTATTTATTCACAACGCATGCTCTTTTGGAGTTTATGAAGTCCTTTATGCAGCTTTAATGATAAAAATTTGGATAAAACAAAAAACCAAACAATATTTAAAAAATAAATGGACGCAATTGTTGTTTATCATTTGATAAATAATTCATTTATAATTTAATCATTTAAGTGTCTTTGTTTTTGCAGTTTTTCCTGGAATTTCTGTACTAAATTACTATTTTATTTTATTTTATTTGCTTTCTTT
Organism: Sinocyclocheilus anophthalmus; assembly: GCA_018155175.1. Taxonomy (NCBI): domain Eukaryota; kingdom Metazoa; phylum Chordata; class Actinopteri; order Cypriniformes; family Cyprinidae; genus Sinocyclocheilus; species Sinocyclocheilus anophthalmus. The sequence continues at coordinate 123,594 of JADLZN010002584.1, forward strand.
TTTTTAGTACTTCGAGTGCTAATCCTAGATCATCTCATGGATACACTCACAGCCTCCTGCAACTCTCAGATGTATGTCCATTATGTGAGGTTGTTTTCCTATTCTGTGGCATCATTCTGTTGCATTGTGCTTTCTGCACTGTGTGTACTGGAACTGTCCAGTCATTTAAACTAGAAAAGGGAACCATCGATTTCTTACTCCAGTTCTTTGGAATGACAAGTATGAAGTCGGTCAGAGATCAGGGAAGTAAAGGAGTTCCTTATTTCTCTCTCAGAAGTCTGATGGGATGGCTCAGACATTAAGTGTAATTTTCTTTTATGTGTTCTCCATGCCAGGATTTCCGCTGCGTAGGACCCATGTTGATTTGTCAGATGAAAGAGACATTTCCAACGCACTTCCGGGCGTTTTTGAGTCTCTCTTTGACATTACTATGGTGTTTCTCAATAAGAGAGTGACTTCCTATGAGTTGCCTGAAAAGTGTTGTGTCAGTGCAAGAGTCTCTATAATTGCATCACATAACAATGAAATCCGCCTTAGGGCTTTCCAGTGTGCAGTGTGTTTTATTATAATATAATAACGATATAATTCTCTGCAAGTTTATCCATATTTGCCTAGAATTTCACTAATCTGTGGGGTTATGCTGTTTCTTTTCCTTCCCAGCTGTTGTTATTGAGCTGTTGATGTGTGATTGTGAGGTCTTCATTACTGCATCATTATCTCTACCAAAAGAGTCAGCTTTCTGCTCATCTGTGACTCATTTTTGTTAGTTTTATGTAAGTATTTTCTCTCCTCCTTACATTTTTAAGGCGAATGATAAATATTCGCTGGCTTTTTTTCATGGTTGCCATGGTGAGGATTATAATTTCTCTCTGCTGATGATAGAGAGGGCACAGCCAGCCTCTGCGGATGGCGTGGTTGTTGGACCGAGAGATTACGTCTATATATAATCCTAAATCTCGCACGTAACATGTGACACATCTGCTACATTTTCTCCTCACTGTGTCTGGTGGACTTTCTGTTGTATCTGTCTATAACAATGTGGGTGTGATTGGATCTTGAGATGTTTGATTGTTTTTGCAAGCAGATTGATGTATTTATGTTTGCTTTGTGTGATGTTGTTGAGCACAATATGTAAAATCGTCTATAGTAGATACATCTGGAACAAAGTGGGCATCAGTGTCTTTGTCAGTGTTGGACTAGGGACAGAGAGAGTGTTCTAGAGACCCCTTCTTCAAAGCCCAAAGATTTATTAGGATGAGAAGGATTAGAGTTTTATGGTCTGTATTTATTCTCGGCATCTAACCGGGATCATGAAATCTGCCAATGACTTGTCACCATTTCCAAAAGATTTGGCAGAAACAGCAACTTCCCGTTTTACACCATTCAGCGTCACCAGTTCCTCATAAGACAAACTTCTTTACTTCAACACTTCGTCACAGTGAAAGAACTAGTCAATAGGTCAGTTTCAATTCCTATGCTCTTAAGCCGTGTTCCGTGACTCCGTTGGCCATTACTGTAAACCACAGAGAAGCCATTAGCTATAAAGCTGAAAGCCACTAAAAACCTTTCAGATGGTTTCTGCTATAATGATGAAGGTACTTGGTGTGTATCAGTTTACATTTCTAATGATATTTAGCTCATGATTTTTGGTAAAGTTCAATATTTGCTCAGGGAAAAAATAGGCTGCTATTTACTTACATAAGAATACTCTTTATTAGGTAAAAATCACTTTAAAAAGTTTAAACTTAAAAAAACTACTAATCTAATCCCAATTCTATATATATCTCTATATATATATTAATATATGTAGTTTTTTTTTAAATATAATTTTATTTTGCAAGGATGCAAGAATAAATGTTTTTTTGAAATGTCTAGTCATCAAGGAATCCTGAAAAATATTTATTATGGTTGGTTTTCACAGAAATATTAAGCAGCTCAACTGTTTTCAATATGATAATAATTAAACATGTTTCTTGATTATGCCACATCAGCATATTATAATGATTTCTGAAGGATCATAGGGCAATAAAGACTGGAGTAATGGCTAATGAAAATCCAGCTTTTAAAACCCAGATTATGTAAATTTAGACAGAGAAACATTAAACCCCTAGATTTCTTATTAGCCTTTTTATCATGATTGTGGGACTGTGTGAAACCCTACCACAGTAACCTGGCCCACAGTCTCCCAGTGGGTGCCATGCATTTATTTTGGTACATAAGCCAGCGAGCATCATTCACCTCATAATGTTAGAGTGAGTCATGGCCACTTGTGTTGTAAAAGCCCCAGTCCTCTTCTGAAGAAACGGGAATCTCTAAGTAATATCCTGGTTGTGTTGTTAGTATGCTTCTGGTGACAAACCTTAATTAATGCAGGCAGAAGTAATTCCCTTGTTTGTCTGACCTTTTTTAAGTACCTTTTTTCTGTGCCCTTCCTTCTTGTACGAACTCTATGATCATAGTCCAAAGCATAATAGGACAATTCCTTTAGCCCCGATCATGAACGTATTGCTTTCGTCTGTCCGTTTATACTTACAAAGATTGTTATGAGGTTGTGCTCTGCATCTTGGATGTGTTCGTAGGGTTTTTTTTTAGCTATAAAAAGGGAAATATTTATGACTAACTATAACTGGTTATGAACAATAATAAATATTTAGATTATATCTTATAATTAACTGTAGCAGAATCAATATCACAATTATTTAATCTGTTCGATAAATCGAGATGATAATAATTTATCAATTCTAGGAAAGATTATTTTCCTGACCAAGGAAGAATAAACTGTCCTTCTTTGTGCAGTGCTAGCAGTAATTTAGCAAAATTTAGCAAGGGTTCACACATTCATTGAATTCGAATTGTGAGCAACAAACAGAGACAATCCGTTGTGATTATAAGGGATTTAATAAATGAAACTATGTCTAACATATAACTAAGCAAAACACTTCTAGATACACAGAATGAAACAAAGTAAGGAAAAGAGAGAGAATAGGAAAAGAATGTCAGTATTTCACATCACTTAACCACAACCTAATGAGAATCATCAAAGAATCAAAAATCACCTTAAATGGGGCTGAAACTTAAACACGCATCTACATAATTTTAAGCGGTTACTTGCATTGGTTTTTCGATTGCTGAAGAAGAGTCCGGATGCTGTAGATAACGGAGGTCTTTTGATGAGTTTGTGTGGAGTCAGCTGGAAGTTTTTACTTCTTGTTCTTCTGACGAAGGAAAAGTCCACAGCTAAAGTTACTTGAAGATAAAAACTGGCGGAAAATAAATCTCAAGAGGAAGATCTTGAGAGTCTTCGAAAAATGTTGTCTCAAACGAAAAGGGGTTTCTGAGCAAAGATTATTTCGGGCTAATCACTTTTGAAGGTTCCTATTCTGGGTGGACTGGCCAATACCCGGGGTGAATTTTTGAGCGGGAGAAGTTTCCTTTGTTCCCTTCATGGCTCATTTGCATGTTTTATGGCCGGTCTGGAATTTCCGTAGTTTTAACCCAAAATATCATACCAGTCATATGATGCGTTTCACAATCAAATACTGTACATCATTGTTCGAGGAATTAAAAGCAGATAATATTGATACCAAGAAACAAAAATTTGGAATAGATTAAACCAAAGATACAAACATACACCTGAATATAAGTGTTTTATAGCTTTAACTAATACAAATAACGAGTGATAACTCATCTAATCTAACAAGGAAACGTACAAACAACACATGCAATATACCTGATAAAATTGTAGAGTATAATAGAGTAACGGTCTTTATGTGTGTATGGGTGTTTGTGTGTGTGTGTGTGTGTTAGTTTGCTTGGCCAGCCCAGGCCCATCGGGTCCATTTTACAGCTCTTTGGACAGTTTTGAAGTCAGTGGGAGATATAGGAGGGGGGACTGTTGAATCCTCCTTGATGGCTAGGACCATTTGGCAATTTTCAACCCCTATACAAGTAACATCTCTGAACAGAACTGTAATTTATATGCAAATGTCAAAATGCTAAAAGGGTCTCTTAAGCCATAAAACCTAAAGATCATGCATGATTCTACGCAGATGCTACAGTAATGGTCATATCCTTTTCTAAGCACATAAGGGAGAAAATGTATCCAGAGTAAAAATGGTATTAGTGTTGTATAACTCACACTGCATGTGCTGATTTTTTTTTTTTAAATCCCTCTCGGTTTAAAGAAACATGTTTTCATTTGTGAGCACCTGGCATTATTAAGCAACAGTGTTTACTAGGCTGCAGTTTCACATTTCTTCATGTGCTCACTCTATTCACATCGCTCTCTTTTTCCCAGCATATACAGTCCCGTTCTATGGGAATGATCGAAGATGGAAAACAAAAGCCTTCGTGTAGCAGACTACTTTGTGGTGGCAGGACTCACCAACTCATCTAAGCCCCTCGAGGAAGATGTCCACCCTGAGGATGGTGGTCATCGGAGCTCAGCCCAGCTCAAGGCGCCCATCACTGATGTGGCAATGGTGATTCGCTCCCTAGGGGAGGAAGTACCTCGAGGGTATACCTGCGTTGAATGCACCCCCTCTGGACTTCCTGCCGAACTAAATGGAGGAAGCCTCATGGGGCCACAGATCTTCCTCTGCTATAGGAGAGGCAGAGACAAACCGCCACTAACAGACCTGGGGTAAGACAATTTTAAGTCATCTCCTGAAGCAAAGGCTGTTCTAAACAGTTGCTAAAAGTTTTGTTCTCTTCCTTGTGACAGACTCAGGGACAAAAAGATTGTAGACGAAGACATAAATATACCCAATTATTTTCAATATTAGAGAGTATCAAGAAAAAAAGCTCAATCTAAAACCTGTAGAAAAATAATCTAAAATCAATCTAAACTCTTAAAACAGAATATTTCATTCTATATAATGTGCTTATTAAAACATCATGTAGTTATCTTACCAAAACTCAATTCTATTGAAATCAACGGTTAGTCATGTGTCTGATGCTGCATGCTAAATGGCTGTTGATGGTGCTGCTTTCCAAATCACTAATTTATGAGGTACCATTTAGGATGCTGTCTTTTAAGGTAGCTACTAATGTAGGCAGTAGACATTGAGGCAGCTAAGTTGGTTTTGGAACCTTTTGTGTTTTCACTTTTGTTTTGGAGAACATTTACTATCTTCATGTCCTTTGTTTCATGATTCTTAGTGTCCTCTTTGAGTGGAAGGAGAAACTGAAGCCAGACTGTCAAATTATACAGACCACGCCCTCTGGTCGCCCTGCTAATATCAGTAGCTCCTCCTCCCAAAGGATCTACATCACATATCGGCGTGCCTCTGAGAATCACTCTCACACCACGCTGGCTGTCACAGACATCTGTGTCATTGTTCCTGGCAAGGGAGAGACACCACCACATGCTTTCTGCAAGGTGGACAAGAATCTCAACAGCAGTATGGTGAGCACAACAGTCCTATTCTGTTGAAAAGGCCAGTTTAGATGGTGGAAAACTGGTTGACCCTGATGTTTTTTCTAATGATGCTGGTTGTCCATGGAAGTCTTGCTAATCAAGAAACCTTGTTGAAACTCAGCAGCATTCAATTGCATTAAAATCCATATTGGGTTCCATATGGATACCATATTGAATATCAGTCAATATTAGAGTTTTTTGTGATATCAGCCAATATTGGTGAGATTTTCAATAATTATCAGCTTATCGGTATTTTCAAAATTTTAATATTGGTACATCCCTGTTCAAAAGCGTTTTAGGAGGGTTGTTTTCCATAAATTATGGAATTATGAGACATAACATCAGAATCATCCTTTTACATATCTGTATAAAATTTGAAATCAACTTAATTTCTGTTTTTCCTGCATTTACAGTGGGGGTCCTCTGTGTACTTGTGCTACAAAAAATCTTTGGCCAAAAACAACACACTTGCATTCAAAGCAGGTATTGTATCTCAGCCTTGAATTTTTTTGCACAGTTTGTCTTTTGTTGTGCATTTTGCAATGAACAGCAGGAGGGTAAGGATGCGTTAGCAAGAGGCACATCAGAGCAGTAGGATACGACTGCAGATGAATGAAACCTGATACTCCCATAAAGCAAGAACAACATGATGTCATTGTTAAGCTTAGTGTTCACAGCACCGAAAAGATCTAGACTTAACCGCTGCTTGCGATTAGCTTGTCATATGGAATTAATTACAGGGCAAGCGATGCAGTGATCAGTAATAATTGTTGTCTTTGATGGAGCTCTACAGCCTAATTGAGGGTTTATATGGGGTGTGTGCAGGTCTTTTGTCCAGATACCCAGAGGAGGATTATGAATCCTTTCCTTTGCCTGAATCCGTGCCCCTGTTTTGCCTGCCGATGGGAGCGTCCATTGAGTGCTGGCCTTCTCATACCAAATATTCTCTACCTGTCTTTTCAACATTCGTACTCACAGGCGCCTCTGGAGAGAAGGTACAGACAGGAAAATTCACGCATGAGCATGCACAAATACACACACAAACATTTTGATTTTCTGCAGGTTTCCTTTCGTGTCAGCACCATCATTCTTTGAGAAAATCAGACACACAAGAATTGTCTTGTCTAGTTTAGCAATGTGCAAAGAATTTAAAGCAGCTACAAACTGCCGCAGGCGGAATATCAAAACTGCCCGTAAATAATGGGCCTCAGAAAAGAATTGAAAATAAAATGAACATGCATAATTGGCCTGTTTAATAATGCATTGCTAAAGTGTTGTTTGGGTCAGCTCAATTATGTCAAACACATCAGTACACTCAGCTCACTCTCCTTACAGCCGAACAGGTCTCAAGGCTATTTGTGCTGCAGTGTTGTATAATTTATTCATTTAGGTGAGCGGCTTCAAAGAAACATGGCTAAGCTGACATATTTCTGATCTAAAAGACTGCAAAAATAAATCTTCCGTATCACTTTCTCACTGGGTAGATTTGAGAAAAGCAGTTTTGAAATAGATATTGATGGTGATTGCTTTCAAGTAGGCTAAAATAGTTGCCATTGTGCACTTTAGAAATTTAATAACATCATGCAGGTGTTCATGAGTCTGTCTCGTGGTCTCAGGTTTATGGTGCCGCCATCCAGTTCTATGAGCCCTACCCGGAAGAACATTTGACTGACAAGCAGCGATCTCAGCTGGGCCTGCAGGCTAACGGGCTCAGGCCTGATGGATCGATGACTGTCCACACCAACAAAAGCATCTGCCTTCTCTCTCACTGGCCCTTTTTTGATGCTTTCCGTAACTTCCTGACCTTCCTCTACAGATACTCCATCTCAGGTCCACACACTCTGCCCATCGAGAAGTGAGTTCTGAGGACAATTTTGGAGGTTGCTAGGCTAGAGCATTTTGCGGCCACTAGAAAGTAATGTTTTTTTTTTTATTTGTCCTTAGGCATATTTCCCATTTCATGCACAAGGTTCCTTTCCCTTCCTCACAAAGGCCACGTATCCTGGTGCAGGTGAGTTTTGTGCACGTGGTGTCTTTGTTTGAACACTGTCCTTCTTGAATGTGTCAAAACAAATAGCATAGTGTGGTCAAATAGCTGCCAACCCTGGCCCTCATCTCACTGTGACCGCATGTTTGTGTGCTTGTTTTTCACAGCTGTCTCCACATGATAGCCTGATGCTGAGCCAGCCTGTTTCCTCTCCACTACCTCTGAGGTAAGTCAGACACAAGATACACTGACTATGTCAGATGAATGCTGATCAAAGCATGAAGTGTGCAAGTGATACTTCAGCAGGACCTGGTTAAGTGTGATATCTTTATAGCATGTTTAAAGTGGGTTAAGTCTCCTCGTGCAGTATTTGGCAATTGGTCATCTCATTGCAGATGATCATTCATGTCTAAATTTGTTTTGTTTTAGATTTGTGTGTGGGGGGGGGGTTATGTTTTGCTTTGTGTTTTTGTTTTGTTTTGTTTTATTTTGCTTTGGGATTTTATATATATTTTTGCTTTGCTTTGTTGTGTTGTGTTGTTGTTGTTGTTGTTTTTTTGGTGAGTATGTGTTGTTTACACGCCTGTTTTCTCTGCCCACAGTGGCGGAAGGATCTCTACACTGCTGTTGAACCTCGGCCCAAAAAATGCAGTGACTCTGCTGGTGTTGGCTGTGACTGAACACAAGATCCTAGTGCACTCCTTACGTCCAGCCGTTCTTACCAGCATTACCGAGGCCCTGGTGTCGGTGAGTGGAAGACTATTAATTTTCACTCATGCCTTTCCCATTCCTATTTCACAGTATCAGTTCATTTAGCTTATTCTCCCACTTTTGGTTTTGCCTTGTCTCAACTTGTTTTACATGTCCCACAGATGATTTTTCCCTTCCACTGGCCATGCCCGTACATTCCTCTCTGCCCGCTGGCCCTGGCAGATGTACTCAGTGCTCCATGCCCTTTCATTGTAGGGGTGGACTCACGGTACTTTGACCTCTATGAGCCACCGACAGACATAAGCTGTGTGGACCTGGACACCAACACTATAACTCAGTGAGTGACCTTTTTACCTCTACATAGTTCTAAGTTCCCATGAGAAGTCCCCCCCCCCCCCTCCCCTCTTCTGACATTTTTGACCTACGGTGTTGAGATAAAGTCATCTTTTACCACTTAAATTCACAAAATAAACACTAATTTCCCAGTGTAGGTTTTGATTGGTGCCTTTGTGATCTGCATAGCGTTTTTGTTCTTAAGAAATTCTAAGCAATAGCAAACAATTTTCAAGTGAAATTCCGAATAATTATGATCTTTATCTTCATGCAGATGGTTAAAAGATCAGGATGGAGATATATGAGCAGTGAGGAATGTTATAGTAAAGACAGGACCCTCAGTACCACCTTGTGTTGAACACATGCTCCTGTGTTGTTTATCTGCCAGTATGCACCTTAAAGATTACAGACATTGTAAAAGCTACATTGAAACTATAAAGCAGCCCTCAGTTCTGTTGTTCACGGATATGGACTCCCTTTGCTGTTTACTCTCTCAAATGATAAACATGTGTGGCCTATTTCAGCAAAGAAGAGCGCAGATCCCTGACCTGGAAGATCCTGCCAAGAAAAGCCTGTAAACGTCTGATCAACACCCTCAGCAATCTCCACCAGCAACTGGATGAGGGTTAGTGAGGGCGGGTCACTGTGGGGTCAACAAAGAAAGGATTTTACTTATTTTCTGTTCTTTTCAAGGTAATATTAGTTCACTTCACTGTACAGGAAATGCCACTCTAAGTGGCCTTCTACTGTCCTTTTTTGGCTATGACAGTATCATTTTTATTATCTAACAATGTTTTATGAATGCTTGACCGAGTAAGAGCAAAACCAGTCATCCTTGAGATGTGATGAGATTTAGAGATGGGGGCAATTGGCTGGATAGAGACAGAGTTAGGCACAAAGTCTTTTTTTAGTGCTGTGATACTGTCTGATACATGAGAGCTGATTGATGCTTCAGTCTTTGAACCAGACTTTGAACCCAATTATTTAATGTGTTTTTGGTTCACGAAAATGTCCTGTACGGAATGTACCAACTCGTAGAATTGGGCCTAACAGTGAGATTATTTATAGGTAAACCGTAATAGAAATGATGTATTTTTCTGTGCTAAGTGACTGTGTTCCCATATATTTTATGGAGAACATTATGTGTTCGTTGATGTGGATGTTTAATAACAGACAGAGCCTATGATCTTTTTGCTGACCTTTCTGAAGTGACGTGAAAGGAGCGTGTTATGTGCCAATATCTCAAATTGAGCCGCCTATATTTTCCCTATTGAGATATGCTACGTATATAACCTAGACATTATGAGTACATTTCTCCTTGTGTATGAAAGTTGCCTTGTATACTCTACCGTTCAAAAGATTGGTGTAAGGTTTTGATGTATTTGCTCACTACGGCTGAATTTATTGATCAAAAGTCCGTAAACAACATTATGTTAATGATTGCAACCATTCCAATTTTAATGTGTTGTTTTAACATTTTAAAATGTAATCAAATAAAAATCTTACTGACTCAAAACTTTTGAATGGTAGTTAAAAAATAGTAATTTAAGCATCAATTTTCCACAGGTTATCAGATGAGCCGTGAGGAAGGACAGATGGAGGCCTTTATGAGCGAGCGGGAACCTGGCAGTGGTGGGAAGAGTCTGGAAACCTTAGAGATGGAGATCCAGGAGGCTTTTCTGCGCTTCATGGCGGCCATCTTGAAGGGCTACCGTTCATACCTGTTGCCCATCACACAGGCACCATCTGAGAAAGCAACTGACGCCAGTTCACTCTTCGATCTGCAAGGTGAGCAGCCAAGATGGACGTAATGTTTGAATAAGCGTTCTCCTATTGTTGTTTGCGAACATCAGGAACAGCTGTGATAGAGTTGCTTCATCAGCATCAAAACGGAAAAAACATCTTGTTTTGGCCCAACCGCATGCCGAGAGTCCACTGTGGTGCATTAGTGGAATGCCGAAGCTCAGCAGCTGCTCAGAATGCTCAAACCTGGCCCTGTGCCTGTGGAGTCTGGCTTAAATCATGCTTGAAATTATTGTGGCGATTTTGATAAAGCCCCATTGGAAATTAGACATACCTGACAGGTCCAACAAACTGCAATGATTAATAGAATGTCTGTGAACACATCTGCAGCCTCTTATGTAATCACTAAGTAAAAGTCTGTTGCATCTTTCACACAGTGTACACTCAACAGCTTTCTCAATGACTAACACGTAATTCATGATGCACCCTCCTAAATTTGACTGATTAAATGTTTAATCACAACCGACAACTGTGGCGGTGAATTAAAGTAATCAATGAATGTGATCACCTTTTCTTATTGTAATGGCACCTCTTGACTCTCTGATGTCCTTGACTTTGAATATGGCTTTTTTTGCAGGCTTTTTGAAGAGTCGTGATCGATCCCATCAAAAGTTTTACTCCCTCATGACCAAGACACAGATGTTCATTCGTTTCATCGAAGAGTGCTCTTTTGTCAGCGATAAGGATGCAAGCCTTGCTTTCTTTGATGACTGTGTTGACAAGGTATGAAACCCTGGTATATGCATATTTAGTTCCCGCTAAGAAATACTTCTCATGCCTTTATCTAGAATACAGCCGCCTCTAATTAGATTCAACATAAACTGCTTCTACAATGCTCACAAAGATTTACCATTTTACAACTGCACTCCAGGCTCTTAGCAAAGAGCATGTGAAAAATTCAAAGAGTTCAAGGGCTAACGTATGTCAGATTATTAATTTTCTAAGCATTGTTCTCTCGTTTGTTCATTTCTACTTTCTGGCTTTTCATCTAAGCAGGCTGTCCTATTATTTTTGCTTTCCTCACTGCTTTCTTTTCTCTTTTTTCTTTAAACTGTTGTCTTTGCTTGCTTGGAAAGTTGTTCGGTACGGAGAAAGGAGGGAAGGTAAGTTGCTTAATTCAGTGTCTTTTAAATTCTGATGTATTGCAGAAGTGAAAACAGTCACTAGAATCCTTTACCTTGGTTACAAAAATGGCCTTTAATGGTCCTAAATGATTTTTTCACTTCACTTTAATTTATTTTACTTTACTTTGTAATCTAAAAACATAATTTAGACTGTTCTCGAAAAAAAAAAAAAAAAGCTCACCCTAGATTTTTGACCTCAGTTTACAGACATGACCTGTTTTGTTTTGGGGTTTCACCATGGGTGTGGTGATTCATAGCTGGTATTATGAATCCTGGCTTGCTGCCTTCATAATTAAAAAAAACAAACATTTCTGTTTAGATCAGAGTCTCTGCAGAACCACTAAGATCCTGCATGCATAATTAATTTTTCTGTGCCTAATTAATTTTTCTGTGCCTTACGCCGCTTTGCATTTTCTTATATTCGCAACTGTTGTGCCCTTTCTCGGTATGATCCAGACTGCACATGGATCTGAAGCTGTATCTTCAGTGAACTGCTGCAAGTTGTCTTCTTTTAAAATGCAGACAAATATATTCCCAGATGGTTATTTTGTGCCTTTGTAGTACATTTATATCTGTCTCAACAGGAGCACACAATTTATTTTTGTTTAGAGGTCCAGGAGTCATCTCTCACCTGTCCTCCCCACAAGGTTTTAGTGTGCTAGTAAAGACGAATGTGCAGCCCTTTGTCTTACACTTTCAATTATGCTGCCATCAGTGAAAGTCACACTTATCCTGCTCTGGCCTGTCCTTCCCTTATGCGAGGACCTTGGAGGACAGTTCTTTAGCACTGTGGTGGTAATGAAAATGACAGTTTGAGTTGATTTAAACTGACATGGGTTTGTGGGTTGTGTTCACAGAGGGCATTTATAAAGGAATCAGGGAGGTAAAGGACAAACCATGTACTGCTGTATCCTGAAAGCATTTGGTTATAGTGTGACACCTCAATGATCCAATGAACCAATTTTAAAGTTCATCATAATTTAGTAATATATAACCATCTTGTACCCACTTTTTGAGTTTCTGAGTGAAACTTTTGATTTTGGTGCTGCCTCTGTGATACATGTATATTCACTAATTTTAAAATTGATATCATGAAAATGACAGGCTGTTAATAGGCTGCTAATATTGCATTTACTTTGACCTCCTGAGGTAGACAATTTTTCAGCATTTTCTAAAGGTTAGGCACCTGCTTTCACTGACTATTTGTTGAAAATGGACTTTAGACTTTTTTTGTACCGTATTCATGGAAAGTGCCTTTCGGCATCCTGGTGCATTACAGAGAGCTCTAATTGACACCACAGTCATCAATGCTGTTTTTCTCTGGTAAAAAGAGCCACTGATTGATCTAAAACCTTCTCAGGGAAACTCATTTTGCAAGTCCAGGGAGAGCTCGATTCTGCCCCATTGCTCTTGTTGTCTGTCTAATAATTGTGTAACAATATGATCCAAAACCCTTTTGCTGAAAATGCTTTACAGAGACTAAAACTGATTTTCCCTCTGTCGATAGATATAAAGTCATGCTTTATTTGATAGCTTTCCTTATTTCCAATATAGTACAGTGCATGGGCTTTATATGATGCATTTATGGTCCATTTACAGGGCTTACAGACAGACTTTGTCTGAAGGCTAAATGCACAGTGCCTCCTCAAAGCCTTGCCTTGCCTATAAATTGCACTGGAATATTTTCGCACCCCTCGAGCAATACAACATTAAGTGTTAAGTCCAGGTCAGTGCATTTGTAGTGCGTCTGTGGCAGATGGGGAGGATTGGATGAAGACTAGGAGGATCAAAGCTTCTTGGTACAGATGTGATATCAGTTGGACACAACAATGTGGGAGATTATCAGGATCATTTACACTAAAACCAGTGCTCCATCTGATTTGAGGTCAGATCATCTGCACCTGGAGTTTCCTGGCTAACTGCAGCATGTCCAGACAGTGGAAAATCCCTTGGCATGGTTGTATGGCAGTATGTGTGTCTGGTTCAAGATTCAGTTCCCAATTCTGACCAAAATATAGCTTGGATTGACATGTGATGAGTCCGTTTGACAATATAGAATTTAATAAGTTAGCAAATTATAAAAGACAAAAAAAAGCCTTTTTTTAAGCCTTCCAGTTGCCATAAATATTCTCTCCAGTTCCTCTTTCTGCTTTTTACTTTCCTCTTTTTATTCAGAGACCTCAGTGACCAGTGTTGGCAAACATATATCCTCTTAACTACAACCTGATCTTTTCTCAGTCATGGGTCATTGCTTCTTCTATGTGTTTTTGTGGAAACGGAAGACAGTCTGTATCTGATAAAGTGTGTTTTTACTCTAGGTGGACAGCGAAAAGCCAGAAGACACAAGGCTTATTGAACTTGACAAATCCCACCGCAGCGAGCACACGGTCTACATCACACCTCCGGAGCTGCCAGCACTTCCAGAAGGAGAAGAGGCTCCTATGGTTTATAGGTGGTACTGGGGAAAGGGGGCGGGGGGGGGAGTGGGGAGGGGGGGGTGGTAGGCGCGGTCGTTCTCCCTTGGGGTACGAATCCACAGGTTCGTGTGCACATAATCCGGGTTACAGCACCATAGCTGGTCGGGCCACTGATTGCGCTTTGTAAAGTCGACTTAGTGCTGAAGGGGAGTAGAGTCACCACTTGGTTATGTGCAGGACACGCTCTCCCGCGAGGTTGCCACGGTCAATAGCCCGCCATAGGTGTTCCTGGATTTTCCGCAGAACGGCTCCAAACACTCGGACCCCTCCTCAGAACATAAGTAGAGAAGTAGAGCGGTGGTCGGCTTATGGCTTATTTGTACAATGTGCAGGAGTGTCCTTTACAGTGGGCAAGATCTGGGCCCTAATATCGACATAAGGACGGAGATCGGGATAAAGGGTGAAAGAGTTAGGTGTTAGTGGTCCCGGATTAACTGCGGTTCATATGGTAAAAGGGCACAGACTTTTAGATGGATAAGTGAGGGGAAATACATTTCCTATTAGTGGGTGATACAGTGTGTGAATGATTGTAATATGGCAATATAGGGACTGGTGAAGGGGAATTGAATTTCACGCGAATGGAGGAGTGGATGGGAAGGGGTGTCGTGGAGCAAGCTAAGGAAAACAGCCAAAACAAAAACGATTAAGCGTAACCGATGATAAGGAGGGTGTGTTGAGCGGTTAAACGCAGCCGATAGTTATGGGGAGCTGTGCAAACGACCGAAAAGCAAGAGGGTCTTAGGGCCCGGCATTAGAGGCGGTAGCGTGGCGCTTGGGGCTTTTGTAAATAACTTGGACGGAGTTGACTATCACACTCACGCAAGAGTAACAGTAAGAAGACGGGGCTATGCTGTTGAGTCTTGGTGCAGCACAGGGGTTCCCGTAACTGAACGCCCACTCTGGGACGTCAGTGTCCCAGTCCGAAAGCCTCAGCCATGAGACCATCAGTCCCATCACCCACTGCCATTTCAGGCGCTCCCAACAGTTTGGGATTCAACCGTAATCTCATCCAAACACACCCCATGATCGCTTTTCAATCTCTCCCCTTAGCATCATACTTAAGTGGTGCGTACCTGCAACTAGATCTGTTTTTCGATTTATTATAATCCTAAAATTTCACTCATTTGCCTATGTGCTCTTTAATAAGACACTTTTTGGCCCCAAAGCCGCGCGGCGAACGCCTTCTGACATGTTTGCATGTCCTCAACTCAGAAAATCTGGGCTTAAAGTTGCATGCTTGTAACTTCATGGCATCATTCATTCCTATGCATTCAACTCAATCAAATGCAATATTTCTGATTTGACTTGAATGCACCAACACATTCTCACACTTGCAGCTAACATAGGCCATCATCCATAATATATTGGTCCTATACTGCCCCAAAATGGACCAAAACAATGTTGACCCCACCAGAAGAGGCAGAAGCGAAGAGAATTGGGCAGAATGACCAGAAGCAGTGTGAGCGGATGCCAGTTAACTCATGCTTAATGCATCGACCCGTTGGACAACCACCATCTGTCTGATTTAGCAAGAACTGATGCCCACAAACATGCACACTTAGTTGAGTCCTATCCGGAGACACGTGTCCCAGGGAAACATTTTTGTCAGCATGGAAGAGGACCTGCACCAGTTTTGGTGACAAACTTTCTAGGACCAGTTCAAAAATGTTTTTGGAATAATGGAAAATAAATAAACTGAAAAAAATCTTGACTTAAAGAAATTGAAATTTTCATGAGCCAAGTAATGAGAGGAAAATAGAATTTTGCTTCTAATCTTTTGTTTGAGCTGTTGGTGGCACTAGAAGTTTTGAGTTAGAGACTCCACACATTTTTGTGGTTAATGTTCTGACTGTCCTCTATCTGTCTGCCAAATTTCACAACCTTTACCATACGGTTCTATAGACTGCCATAGACATCCAGAGCAGAAGAAGAAGAAAACTAATGGTTACAATAGTTGCTTATGCATCTTCAGTGATTGGCCCCAGCTAATAAAGACATTTTGCACTAGAAAAATGCACAAGATAATTGGCACAAATTATGCTGCTTAATTCTGATTTTACATTATTAGCATCTCTATTTACCACTAAATTAAAACCATGTTTGGAGGATATTATATCTGTCACCCAATAAGGATTTATGAGGGGAAGAAATATTTCAAATAATATTCGACCAGTGTTAGACCTTTTAGACTACTCCATGAAGAAGCTCTTATTTTGTTTTTAGTTTTTTAAAAGGCGTTTGATACCGTTGATCACAATTTAATGTTTCAGGACCTCAATCATTTTGGTTTGGCCCAGCCTTTACAAATATGATGCACACATTTACGATAATATATCAAGTCATATATGTTTGTCCAGTGGTGGTACTTCTTATTTTGTGGTTCGTAGAGGCATTAGACTGGGATGCTCTATTTCCCTTTTTTATTTTTTAGTAGCTGAAATTTTAAATATTTACCTTGTACTTTGCTCACAAATTAAAGGCATTGAGATTGGAGATTTCACTTTAACTATTTATCAGGGTTCTGTCACTTCAGTCTAGTCTTATTCATGATTTTGTGACAGAGCCCTGACACTCCTGTCATGTCATTGTTTTCATGTGAGCACGCGGCTTTAAGAGTGCTCGAGCCATGCACTCTCGTCTGCGTGTACTGTTTCATGCTGGAGCGTGGTGTTCAGATCCCGGCAATCATGTCTTGAGTTTCGGTTTCGTGTCAGGGTCCGGACACTCACGCTCCATGTTCTGTCTTGTTGTGGAAGCATGTGGTCTCGAGTTTGCTCGGGCCGTACGCTCTTCTGTCCACGTGCCTTGTGTTGTTGTCCACATGTCTTTCATGTTATGTCTTGTGCTGTGTAGCACGCAGCTTGTGTTTTTCATTGGCTGCGTGCTTTCATGTTGTCATGTTTTGTGTGAACGCGCAGCTTATGAGTATTCTCATTAGCTGCATGTTCATGTCTTGTTTTGTTCAAGCACATGGCTTGTAATTGTTTTGCTGGCCATGTGCTCTCATGTCAATTGTCTTGACCCCACCCATCTTGTTACCTGTTTATTGGTTTATTTGCCCCACCTGTCTTACCTCGTTACCCTCCTCATTTGCTTCCTATTTATTCTCCTTGTGTTTACAGTTCTGTGCTAGTTTGTGGTTGTATGCATCCTGGATGTGTCCTGTCTTGCCTAGCCAAGCCTTGTTTTGTTGTCAGCTGTGTCTTCCCCCCCCACGGGGTGGTTTTTAGTGTTAGAAATGTTATGACAAGCTCTTTGAGAAGTTGGACATTGAGGAAGGGGAAAAGGACAGGGACAGAGGAATGGAGCTCGGAAGGATGTGTTACAGGTTAGAGTGATGAAGGATGCAGTTGGAAATGTGCTGGCAAGTGAGGAGATTGTGTTGAGAAGGTGGAAGGAGCGTTTTGAAGAATTAATGAATGTAGAAAATGAGAGAGCGAAGGTTGGATGATGTGGAATTAGTGAAGTGCAGGGGGTTAGTGAGGGTAACTATGAAATAGATGAAGTGTGTAAAGGTGGTTGGACCAGATGACATACCAGTGGAGGCATGGAGATGCTTAGGAGAAGAGTGTCCGGAGTGATTTGTGATAGAAGGGTACCTGCAAGAGTGAAAGGGGAAAGTTTACAAGATGTTAGTGTGACCAACTATGTTTTATGGCCTTGAGACGGTGACACTAACAAAAAAAGACAGGAGCAGGAGATGGTGGCAGAGTTGAAGAGGTTTTTAATTTTTTTTTCCTTTTGGGAGTGATGAGAAATTAGCATATTAGAGAGACCGCACAGTTAGGATGTTTTGTAGACCAAGTGAGAGGCGTGAAACTAGAGCCCTATTCGCACGGGATTAGTATTACTTGGTGACCTCTAGTCATTTGTAATAATTGTGGAGGTTTTCTGTGATCTTAATCCTGTGCGAATCGGCCGTGTCTGTAATTTGGCCAGCATTTGGCGGGCCGTATATCATTTTTCTAGGTTTTTGTTTGCGGTGCGCCTTTTTATCCCTCTTGCGTGAAGAATGGAGCTGCGTTGAGAGTGTTTGATAGTATTTTGGGTGCTGTCATATCGCTACACCATACAATTTGCAGAAAGGGAAAGCTAAAAAGGTTTTGAGGTCAATGTGTTACAAATAAATCAAGCATAAAGCGAGAGATATTATTTTAACCTGGTAAAATGTAAATCACACAGGGCACGAAACTATATTGGTTTCTTTGTTTTTAAATCCTTCTAACCGGACCATTGAACGGGAATCTCCCAAAGCCTTGACGTCGTCCGGGAGATAAATCAGTAAAATCACAGGCTTCGCTTATCCCGTGTGAATGCACCACAGGGAATTCAGATGTGGGGGTGATTTCAAAATCACACAAGGTCCCCAGATAATACTAATCCTGTGCGAATAGGGCTTAAGATGGTTTGGGCATGTGCTGACAAAGGATGTGGGGCCACTGGGCAGGAGATTAGTGAGTACAGGAAGACCAAAAGGAGGTTCATGTTGTTGATGGAGGATATACAGGTGGTTGGTGAGACGGAGGAAGACGCAGAAGACCGAGCAAATCTGGAGATGGATTTTCTACTGTTATCTCTATTAATATTATTTCAATTATTGTAGCTTTTGTTAAAGTAGTCACAAGATGGTCGCAAGATAAATATTCAGATATTTTCCTCAGTAGTCGGTTTTATTCAAACAATTATGAAAATTTTTGCATTTAGATACAGAAGAACTTTGCCTGTTGAATATTAAAAACAAATGAACAAACAAAAAATCTGGATATCCATGTCTGCCATGAAAATCAACTGTTCCTGTTCATCTCCAGACTGGATCTCTTCTCTCCACTTCCCCTAATGGCAGATTCAATAATTAGATCTGTCAGCATTAATATTTTAATACTTAGATTTTTTGGGGGATCAAACTGTAACACCGTGTGTCACAACCAGACCAGACACGATAAAAAGTCTATTTTCCATGTAGTTTTGTCCTAACAACCCGCGACACGTGACAATAGCGATCCGGCGGATTATATTTAGAAATGGTTTGTATTTCTGCGGACGTCTCGGCTCGGACGATATGACAAAAAATAGGACTGTATGATCTCCAGGTAGCCCGAAGGATTATGTGCTTTATTTAATGTTAAAAGTGTCTAATGTGAGTTTTAATATCATTTTTGTGACCTTTATAGCCATACTGAAAGCAATGATAGATATTTACCTCAGATCTTGAAAATAAATTAAGGCAAACTTGTACGTTAAAACTGCGAAGTCTCTGCGAACCAACACGTGGATTTCATAACAAAGATGGTATCAGTCACTCACTCAAAACTGTTCAGTCCATTCACATCTGAATCATCTATTTTCCGTGTCCACTTTTCTTCACACTCGCCATGTTTTGCGGCACATCGTATTTACACTGGACGCGATAAAGTGACCTTTGAAAATCATTTGAAATTTGTGTCAGTGCGTCATAAATAGAACGCAGCAGGTTACTGTCTGGGGTTTGTCGCGCCGCATCCAGTGCAGCATCACTGATTATAACGAGTTCTATAGTATTTTGTAGCGTAGAGACACTTGGTCCGGTGTAGGGACAGCGATGAATTTATGTCGATTCTGATGATGCGTTTGATTTTCCGATTGTGACCCACAATTAAAAAGCATCGGTAGCACAATCGAAGAAAAATGCTACCTATCAGATTGTCTACCTACTATGCATTCTGATTCAGGGGTTTGAGGCCTTTTTAATGTTACCTACCCCTACCCTAAACCTACCAGTCCATACCTACCCCTACCCGTCCATACCTACCCTTACCCAAACAATGCAAATATATTTTTGGTAGCACAATCTGATAGGTAGCATGTTTCCTCGGTACACTGGATGTGGCCACAATAATCCCCAGCTGCAGAACCCCTTACATCACATCAGGTATTCAGGACCATTAGTGATGTCCAGTTCACGAAAGAATCGTTCGATTTAACCGGTTCTTCTTAGTGAACCGGTTGAACCAGTTCACCAAATTGGACTGAATCGTTTGAAACGGTTCGCGTCTCCAGTAAGCACTAATCCACAAATTACTTAAATTATTCACTTTTTTAACGTAGCTGGCACTCACAAACAGTAGCCCCTTGCTGCAGAACAAAGATCCAGGGGGCGGGGGCGGGGGCGGATCCACATCTAGGGGATGGAGATGGTAGGTTTAGGGGTGGAGACAGGTAGGTTTAGGTATAAGGTGGGAGGAGTTGGATTTGGATCCAACCTCGCCCCCTGGATCTTGTGTTCTGCAGTGAGGACCATCTCGAAATAAAGTGTTAGAAGTGATGATGAAGCTGATGACAACTAATTTATTTACTTTATATCTTCAAGACTTAAATCCTTGTATGCACATCACTGCCTATTACTGTATTTACTGACTGAAGTTATGAATACTGACATTATATATTTAAATGTGTATTTTGCAACATATATTTATAGATTGCACGCTTCCCAGCCGAAACAACCCCCCACTTGAAACTGAAAATAATAACCCGTGATATAAGACTTTATTTAACTTTTCTTTGTATATTTATTTACTTATTTTTGCTTTTTTACATTTCTTTATACATTTCTTTTTCTAATTATGGATTGGCATTCCATACTATTGCACCTTTAAGTTTTTGTGCATAAAAAAGTGCCTGTAAACAAACACGTGCCTGCTCTCACCCACACTTAACATACAACATAAACACACAAAATTGAAAGCATGTGTTGTTCCAATAAAAAAAAGAAAAGAAAAGAAAGCATGTTACACACACACGCACACTATGGGGTTATGGTTTACGGGGAGTATCCATAGGTGTAATGGTTTTTATACTGTACAAACTGTATTTTCTGTCGCCCTACACCTAAACCTACCCCTCACTGAAAACTTTATGCATTTTTAGATTTTCAAAAAAACACCATTTTGTATGTTTTTTTAAGCCTTTTGAATGATGGGGAACAGAATGTGTCCTCATAAACCCACCGTCACATTGGATACCTATATCATACCCATTCATTATACTAAATAAATGTGTTGTCATGACGCCACATTAAAACAGCAACACACACTTAGAACCCAGTCTATACAAACACTTACAGTACACACACAGGAGCAGGCACATCATAGATTAAATCATGGCATTTTTATACTACACAGTGCATTGTACTTCTGTTGAAATGATTCATTTCTTTGCTTTTGTCCTTTTATTGAAGTGTTTTAATTGTTTAAATTTGTACTTCTTTTGGACCGCTTTAATCTTAAAATGTATGCTTCTGCTGACATTTTTGAAACGTTAAGTGTTTATGAGTTCACAATCAATAACACAATCCACTAGTATGTCTATTTTTGTAAAGTTATTCTTTTGAATTCTGAGGATTTTCTATTGCAAAAGATTATTTCTACAATGTCCTGCAGTGGGACATTGTATTTTGTAAGCACAGACTACATAATTGTTTTTACCAATTTACCTGAAAAGGTCCAAAGAAAAAAAATGGGTACTTTACATGTTTGAATCTCTGTATGTTTAAAACGACAACCAATGTTCCTTAAAAAAAAAAACAGTGGGAGATACAAGAGACTTTCAGAATTTGTTTAGAGCATAAATTGTGTTGGTAGAATAGATTTATTTGTATGTAATACACAGTTTACCAAAAAGTTTCCCACATTTGCTGACTTCACCCAATGACTTTTTATATAAGATTGAAAAGCTTTGCTTCATTATTTCATTGATTTATGCTTGCTTATGACTCATGTATTTCAAAAAAAAAAAAAAAAAGAAAAAAGGGAACAGTAGCCTACTTGGGCAACGACTAACGACGTTTCACAAGTTCACTCACCAACCTTCTTAGAATGTGTCTATATTCGGTTCATTACGGTAGTGACACATTCGTGATACAGTCAGCAGCTCACCGGTTTACCTCATTTTACACTAATACCTGCTGCTTACAAAGCTTTAAAGGTGTGTTGTTTTCTTTATTTTTTTTAGTCACACCACTGAATGAACCGTGTAGCACGGTAATAATCCAAAATATAGTGTATGCGTTTATTTTCAACAGTGTTGCTCTGCAGTGTCAGACAGGACTGTCTACTTCTGTGTTCTTGTTTGTGCACATTTATGACCATAAAGAAGTGGTTGTAAAAATAGAGATAAGGGAGTACTGATGAATCTGTCTTTTATATATATGTGGCAATATGGAAAACATTACGAAGACAAAGTTTGTTCTTCATTTATTATCAGCTAAGTAAGAGGACTTTGTCCTACACTCAACTGTCACTAGGTGCGTCCCAATTGACCGTAAGTGCCCTGGCTGGAAAGTGAACTTTCTGAAATGTAATGCGATTCCAATCGGAAAGGAGCGTACGTGGTTGGAAGGACACTGCAAACGGCAGCCGCAGAGGGACTAATAAAGGTAACGTTACATCGCAGTGCAGAGTTCCAGTAAGGTCGGTGCGTAAAGAAGCTGATATTCAATAAACGCGGTGAAAAGGAGTGGAGGCAGCGTTTGATTTTCCACGTTTGTCTACATTTGTTGTTTGCATAAGACACACCCATGCTTGTCAACGCTAGTGATTCTTGAGTACTGTACTGAATTCTGGTGTTGTTAGCTGTAATGGGCCTAATTAAAAAGAGGCAAATTATCTAAAATCATAAACAGTTTCTTTATATTACTATTTGTGTGCCAGAGTAGTTGTATAGTTGTGACATGTGAATTACTTAAGATTATATACAGAAACATAAAACTCACCAGAGCTTGTATGATCTTGTTGAACTCATAAAAAGGTAAAACATGGAAACAGACCTTTAAAAAGTGTGTGTGTAACCAGGATATAGTAGCCTTTTATCTTTAAAAAAATATATGTACATTGTTGTTTTGCGGGTGTACTGAATGATAGTCATAATTTTAATGAAATAAAGAGAAAAGCAAATGTTAAGAGAAAATTTTTGTAATCATATCTGACTCATTGCAGTTCAAATTTATTATTTTAAATCTAGTTTGAAAGAAAAGTTGTGGGACATATTTTGTACACTTTCTCAAGAATCAGTTTGGTGCTGTACTTTTAGCATTTGCGATGTCTATGGACAAAAACACAGGCCCTGTTCTGTGTTTCTCCTTCCTTCAGCCAGGCAGACATGAAGGCTTCGGCTCCCCTTCAGACTGAAATGAAGGCGAACACAGATGCCAGACTACAGCGAAACTATAGCAGGTCAAGGCTGGAAAATCGCTTTCTGGCTCAAGCACCCTCAGTATTGTCTCAGCATCAGCACACATCTCCATCCTGGGCCAAGCAGACCTCCATCTCCTCACAATGTCCAGCACTCCAGCCAACCAGCCTGTCCTCCACCATGGCCACCTCCTCTCTTCTGTCATCCACAACGATGAGCTCACGATCCTCTTCCTCCTCTCTGCTGAGCACTAAGAATACCCTCCTAATGGAGCCTTCACTTCATTTTCCAGTCTCATCCTCTTTAACCTCCTCCTATTCCCATAATCCTTTACTCTCTTACTCCAAAATGTCAACTCCCAGTGCTGCCCCACCTCTCTGCTCCTATCCGTCACCTTCAATGGAGAATAAAGCGGGCTCTAATGAAAAGAGAAAAGTTGAAGACATGCTTTTCTCACCTGAAGGGCTGCTGGGATCTAGTGAGGAGCCTAGACAGGTATAGAGTGATTTCTTCTATTGCTTTGTAAAACTGTATGTGAATTAATGTAGCATCTCTTTTTTCAGATTTATATTTTAAGTTATTTTTTTCATCTCCCCAAGTTTTTATTAGTATTTATTAATTAAAACAACACAGTAATTGGCAATAATTTGACTCAAGCACTAAACATACATGATTTATTTTATGGATGATTCAGTTTTGAGGTCATACATCTGTTTCACCACTTTTAACAATTTATCTTTCCAATGCTGCACAGAAAGCACATTATGATTAAGTCAGCATGAAATAGCATTTCATTTAAAACTTTGTTTCTGCATAAACTTACAAATACCTTGCAATGACTGGTATTTCCTTTGGGAAATGCAGATCTGGTTAATTATATTCTCTCTGTACATCTTAACAGGATGCAAGTCATGAAAGCTTGGAAGAGGATGACCAGAAGCTGTCTTCTGAGATGCCTGTTCTGAATATGAATTTAGATGGAAAGGGGGAGCAAACTCTAGCTCCTCATGAGGAGTTTAGGGTGCTTGAAGCAAGTGAGGATGAGCATCTTGTGGAATTGAGGGACAGAAAGGTGAGTCGAGTGAGCACACTTCTAGGGTTTCTGTGAACCTAAGTAATGGTTAGAAATGTGCTTCTAGCCCTACTTATTTATTTTTAGCTTTATTTATATGTATTCTTTGGTGAATATATTTAGACAGTCAGCACACAAGTGCATGTTAAATTTAGTCTTTTGTTTTTACAAAGGAAAATATGCTCTGTATAATAAAGGTGTAGATCATTCAGATTGTTAGGATTTTTCACAGTAACAGTTGGGTAACCTGAAGAAGACTTTGTTACTTAAGATTTGGTTACTTCCAATGTAGCCTAAGACCCAGGTCTATTTTATTTTTTAATGAATAACTATGGAGTTTTTGTGAAATTACATTCATTTTAGGAATATATACCTCTTCTGGTTAATTACAGAGTTTCTTTTTAACTGAAAGAAGTCTCTTGCATGCTTAGCCTCTGAGCTGCATTTATTTGATAAAAAAATATCCAAGTAAAAAGTAAAGTACAGTAAAAACAATAACATTGTTAAAAATTATTACAATTTAAAATAAATATTTTCTATTTTAATACATTTTTTCATTTTATTTGAAAATTTTAATTTATTTCTGTTAATTGTAAAAGCGGGATTTCAAGCAGCCCACCTCAGTCTAGTAATATGCGAATATGGTATTTTTTTTCAGATTATTTGATGAATAGAAAGTGGAATAGAATAGAAATGAATAGAAAAAACTTATTTGAAATACAATGTTGTTGTATAACGTTATAATTGTCTTTATTGTGACACATATTGATGAATTTTAATGCAGGGTACTATTTTCTTTAAAAAAAAAAATTTAACTGACCCCAAACTTTTGGAACGATATATGTAATATTTTAAATAATTCTTACACCAGATAATGGATAGACAAATTGGTAATTGTAAAATCAAACAAAATGTGACAGTTCTTTTGTTTAACCTTCAGAACATCCTGCTGAATATGGTGTGCTGCTCCCTTGTCAATAAGAGCTTTACCCCGGGCCAGAAAGACTGGGATAAGAAGAGGAGTGTGTGGGCCGTTATTAAGGTTCTGGCCACAGAGATTACCACAGAAGACCCCGAGTTTCTCCTAAAGGTTGGTGTTTTTGTATGTATGAGTTTGTGTGGGTTATGTTGTCAGGTGTTAACATGTATGGTTTGCATATTTGCATTGGTTTTAGGTTGCAGTCTATACTAGGCAGGAACTAAACCTTCATATCACAGCCAACTTCCTGCTGGCACTGGCGGCCCATCTGCCTGGTTCTAAGCCACATTTGAGAAGATACTTTTGTGCTGCTGTACAGCTGCCATCTGATTGGCTGGAGGTGACAAGAATCTATAGCACGGTAAGTGTTAATATTAAATATCTTACTCATACCATATTCATATGCCGATTACGGTTTTAACATAGTTGATGTTTAAATAAGGATTTTATTTTGCTCCTATTGTAGTATTCTTGCTTTTTCATGCTTTTTAAATGTTTTTGTGCAGTGTTTCAGTAAATCTTTACCCTCCTGCCTGAAAAAAGCTCTAGTGGATAAATTTAAACAGTTCACTGAATATCAGCTGGCCAAATACAATACACGGAAGCATCGCTGCAAACACAACAAGAAACTAAAAAAAGGAGAGGTAATATGTCAAAACCGCTTATTTATCTATAATATTATAGACCCAAATATATACAGTGGGCTCCACAAATCTGAGACCACAGAACATTCTTCTTAAAAAAAATATTTAAGTTTTTTTTTATTTTGTATTTCTTTATTTCTGTTTATTTCAAGATTACATTTTTTTAAACATTTTGAACCCCATATTTTCAGTGTTGCACACATCCTACCAACATACAATAATGAACGCATTATTTCTTTCTAGATTTTTCCATTCCACATCACTTTTAAAATGCTTTTGTTTTAAGTAAAACAATTCCACAGAGACAGCACTGGTAAAAGTTCTGAATGATATTTTACTGACTCTTAATTCTGCCAAGTCTGTTGTGTTAGTGCTGTTAGATCTGAGGGTGGCATTTGATACAATGGACCACTCTGTTATGATCTCTTGTTTGGAGCACTGGGTGGACATTCAAGGAAATGCTCTCAAATGGTTTCAATCCTATTTTAACAATAAAAGGTTCTTTGTTAGTGTTGATTAATTTACTTCACATGCAGCTCCTCTTAAGTGCGGTGTCCCTCAAGGCTCTATTATCTCTCCAATGGTATTCTCCTTGTATATGCTTCCCCCAGGGTCGCTCTTTAAGAAGTATTGTATCTCCTTCCATTGTTATGCAGATGATGCCCAAATTTATCTGCCCCTGGGATCTAATAACAAGGGGTTGGAAGCTCTGTTGGCTTGTCTAGCGGATGTTAAGGCCTGGATGTCCCTACATTTTCTTCCCCTTAATGAAGCCAAAACTGAGATTATAATTTTTGAATCATCAGAAGTCGCTAGTTCCCCTGGCTTAAATCTTGGCCACTTGTCTTCCTGTGTGAAACCAGTAGTGAAGAATTTGGGGGTCTATTTTGATAGTGCTCTCAAATTTGACAAACAAATTAGTACGGTAGTCAAAACCAGTTAGTCTTCTTAGCTAAAGTAAAACCATTTCTTTCTTTTAAGGACTTTGAAGGGGTCATTCATGCTTTTATTTCAATGAGGCTTGATTACTGCAATTCCCATTATATGGGTATTAATCAAGTATCTCTTAATCGACTCCAAATGGTACAAAATGCTGCTGCTGGGCACCTTACTGTTGTGTGTAAACGAGAGCACATTACCCAAGTACTAATATCATTACATCCCAATTCATTACAGAATTGATTTTAAAGTTCTGGTGCTGGTTTTTTAATTCTATGAATGGGTTAGCTCCTGTAAATTGGTTTGATTTATTATCTGTTCACAATCCTTGAAGGTCTCTAGGTCATCCAACCAGAGACTGTTAGACGTTCCTTGGGCTAAATTAAAATCAAGAGGAGATCAAGCCTTTGCTGTTACTGCGCCGAAACTCTGGAACAACCTACCAGTTTTTATTAGAACTGCCCCTACACTGTATGAGTTTAAAGCAAAACTCAAACCCATCTTTTTTCTCTGGCTTTTAAGTGTAGTTAACTGTGCTGTGTCTGGTCTTTTCTGTGCTGTAATTCATGTTGTTCATGGTGTTAATGTTGATGATATTGGATTTATTGTACAGCTCCTTGGTCAACAATTGTTGTTTTTAGTGGTGCTATATAAATAAAGTTGAGTTGAGTTTGTTTTCTACCCCTCTTCTTTCAGAAAATCTCTGCTGCACAGTGGAAAAAGTGGGGTAATCTTGTCAGAGTCCGCGACTCCATTCTCAAAAAATATGTGAGCTTTGTTGTTTAATTAGATTTTTTGATATTACATAACATTATAAATTACTATTGCACATCATGTCACTACTGAACATCTTATGATGCAGTTCTGCATGTTTTGATACAGTTGGAGAGCCAGAATCGTACTGCAACTGATAAAAAACAGAGTGAATTCAGCCTCAAGAAAATGATAAAGCGCCTTCACATCAAAGAACCTGCAGAACATGTCATGGCCATTCTGGGAAAGAAGTTAGTCCTACAAGCTGGCATATACATTTTTTTAGCCAAATATTCCTCAGTCCATTGTAACTTCCAGCCATGAGTGAGCATGTTTGTTGTCTGTCTTTGCATGCAGATACCCGAGTGATCTGAAGGCCTTCTCTCGCAGTGGTCTTAATGGGGTTTGGGAGAGAGAGAGAGCTGGAAAGCCAATGAAACTTAAGCAGCCCGACACGTGGGAATGCAAACTTAGTCAGGAGGGAAACAAAGCTGCCACCTGGGAGAAACTCATCGGTGTGAATGAGGGACATGCACTGGGTCATTAACTGGCTTAATTCTTGAACATCTACTCAAACTTAAGTGTATGTTTTTTGTAATTGCAGATAGAAAGTCTCTTCCTTTTATGGCAATGCTGAGGAACCTGAGGAACATGATCTCTGTGGGCATCAGTGAGAAACATCATACTAAGATCCTCAACAGACTGACCTCGAAGGTGAGCATCTCTTAATTCAGTCTTTTGCACACTGAAATTTATGTAGCATGATGAAGTAATTCATGGGTTTATGGTGTTTGATCTTCCAGAATGCTGTAATCCAGAGCAGGCAGTTTCCTTTCTGTTTCCTGTCTGCATATAAAGTCATTTTGGAGCTCAGTAAATTTGGTAAGTTTATGTATGAAGGATGTTTGTCAACCAGTCAGATTTTATGGTTAAGTTTTCAGGTTGATGTTGGAGTTTCAACAACAGTTTCAAGCTATAATATAATGTTCCTTGATTTTAGAGGTCAGTAAAGGTTAGGACTGTATTTGTTTAGCAGGAAAAAGATACTGATCCATAAACTTGCCCTGCTTGGCAATATCATATTAACAGTTCGGCTATATGCGATGAAAAGTAAAATATACACTATTATTTTTTGTAAGAAATTCATACTTTTTTTTTTCCAGCAGCAAGGATTTATTACATTGATGAGAAGTGACATCAAAGACATTAATACTCTTACAAACGGTTTCTATTTCAAATATAATTGCTTTGTTTTTTAACACCTGTTTCATCAAAAGGTTTCCACAAAAAATATTAAGTAGCACTGTTTTCAAAATTGTTAATAATGTGCTTTAAGAACCAAATCAGCAAATTAGAATGATCTTTCTGAAGGATCATGTGACAATGAAACCTGACATAACCATTGAACCGTAGTGCACAATGAAATTTAGTCCTCATGAAGACATATTTATGGTATTTTTGGGAATTTTAGTATTTTAATCTACAAAACTTTGGATCTCACTGAATGTCGATGAATCCATATTAATCTAAATGAGAGAGCATATTCCTACAGTGTCTTCGATAGACCTGCGCCTGAGGAAGTTGTTCTCAACTTCCAAGAGTGACATGTTCTCCCTTTTCAGCTGGTGGGCCTGCGGTCGAGGTGCCAAGCTCCAGGGAGATCCTGCAAGGGGTTCTTAAGAAATTCCCGAAGAGCAAACGATTCCGACAGTACAGCTGGGAAACAACAGCACGCAAGAGACTGAGGATTACAATGAGAGTTCCCTTCGTCTACCGCATATTCAATATCAAACGCAATCTCCTGAAAAAAGCAAAGTGTGTATTGTTGAATATTTAGTTTAATATTAAAGAAAACCTTTACATAGTATGATCAATTTAGATCAAAATATATTAATAAATAAGTTTAGTTCATTTTACCCCTGCATTGACTTTGTTTTTTGTGATGTAATTTGTTAGTCAGAGGCTGTACACTCAGGAGCTTCTGAACAAGTACTGCTGTGCTTTGGAGAAAGCTGTGCAGATCTCCTGCAAGTATAACATCCCGCCTCTCCCTGGACGCACTCTTGTGATGTATAATGCTATAATTTCAGAGGATCGGGACTGGAGTGGCGCTAATGTTGTCTGCTTGCCCCCTGAAAGCACTGATAACATCGATGAGAATAAACTCTCAGCATCGGTCAGATAATAGCATCTTATTGTTTCATTTCTCAGCACAGTATAGTTGTACCTTTATGCATTTTTCAAAGTGACTGTGTATTTTTATTTTTGTTACATTTTAGAAATTAGGCTTCTAGTATAAATGAAACATATGGTGAACTATATTTTCTACAGGAACAGGAAGCTGCAATGCTTTTATGCTTGATGATTAACTACTGTAGCGAAGATTCCCAAGTCATGCTGTTTAGCCACCAAGGCCTCCAGGAGGTCAAAGTGAAGTCTGATGTGCTTTTGGATAATGTGAGACAAGCAATGAAGCAACTGAAGGTAAGAATTTCCCTTTTATTGTGAACATACTCTTGTTAATCTAATAGCACTTTTTCCATTTGATATTTACATTAAAATAAAACACTTAAAAAAATGAAAACAAAATAACAAATAAAATGAAACAATAATAAAATGTGTAATATAGCACTATGAAGTAAAATCAGTCATTGATATTCTACAAGTGTATTTAGACATCATGACATTGTAATCTACAGAATGGAAAATGGATATTCATTTTGAGATTCACTAAAGATTGGTTTTAACTGTGTTAAATTATTAGTAAAAAGAGTAGAAAAAAGCATGTATAGTTGCATGTCAAATATTATACTTATAATGCACTTTGATGTTCTTCTTGACATTATGACATTGTTTTCTGATGATGTCACACCTTTTTGTGTTTTATTCTCTCTGTGTCTCTCTCTGTCCCTCTATGGCTCAGGATTTGAATGCCTACTATGTACAATCCGAATGCATATCTCATGCAGCATTCTTTGCTAAGCTATCTGAAGAGAAGACAAAGGTTTTGTATTTATGGTTATTCCAGAAGGCATCAAAAATATTTTGCATATGACATGTCTGTTAAAATATCTCCCTCCACAGCTGGATCGTATAGTTGTGTTTGAAAGTTACTACACCAACGTAGATTTAATGGCGGAGATCAATAACTATCGACAGATCAACCATGATACTGTTGTGATACGTGTGCTGCTCAGAAAAATGTAAGTATTGTGAAACTTGTTTTATCTCGATTTCCAAAACTGAAATTTTATGTTTTCATTCAAATGTCTGCTGCTTGAAGCAGAAATGTCACAAAAATTGTTGTAGTTGCAAATAAGTCTTGTATGTTTGTTTGTTGAAAGGTCTCCAATTCTATACTTGATTAAGAAATAACACTGACACTGCTACCCCATTTATAGATAGCTTTGCGGGGTTTTACACCCAGACGCACTGCAGAGGCTGATAGTATAGTCTTTAGCTGAATTTTATGTTGTATCAGTATATGTTCTTATTGTGACTCACCCCCCCCTTAGATTCAAAAAGAACAAGGGGATGAAGATTAGGAGAGGAACACAAACAAATCAAAAAAAAAAAAACTGTAACGTGTTTAGTAAGAGCTAGTGTAGGAATCTATCAAGTATTATTTAAAGTATTTACTATCATTTCAAAACGTTCAAAATGTTTTGAAAAGAAGCTTTTAAATGTGGAAAATAAAAAATAAAAAAATTGTTTTTGAATGTATTTTAAAATGTAACTTTTGTGATGGCAATGCTGAATTTTCAGCAGTCACTGCTTCAGGCTTCAATGTCACATGATCCTTCAAAAAAATAATTCTAATATGCTGATTTACTGCTCAAAAAAACATTTCTTATTATTATCGATTGCTGAAAACAGTACAGCTTAAATTGGTGTAAACGAATAAAATGTTTTTTCAAGATTTTTTAGAATATGAAAAGTCAGGAAAAACACAACGACAAATCCGAAAAAAAAATTAAAAAGTCAGAAAACACAACGACAATTCAGACAAACATGAAAAGGTAGGTATAGTTTGAGACAGAGCCATTGGTTTGGGATTACTCACAGCTGACTGGACGAGACATCTGTCAATCAATATACAGGGAAGAACCAGCCGAAGAAAAGCAGAGTCGTGGTAGAAAGTTCGGATTTGGTATTAAAGTAGCTCAGTTTAAATGGATTGTATGAATTGCCCTTACTATGGAAAAAAAAAATACGGGGTGTATATTTACATTCAGTTAAAAGTGCCTGCAAAACATCAGCTCCAGTGGTGCAGATGGATAATCGTGTATCACCGACTTTTTGACGCGATCGACCCGGGTTCGATCCCTCCTTTTGCCGAACTTTTTTTTTCTCCTTTTTCAAATCTCGTATCACATCGTAAAGGGATTTATTTTCAATAAAAAATTAAGGAAATAATCAAAAAGTTGAAAATAAAGTATGGGGTAGGGTTAGGGTAGGTGTAGGGAGGGCTTTATTGTACCAATAAGGTGGCATCCATTTAATAAATTAAAATTATAATTTACACTCAATACGTTATTATTGCATACTGTTTTATAATGTACTACAATACTGAAGTGCAGATAATTGCCACTATTTGCAACAAGTAGTATACTTGATAGTAGAAACCCTGCTATTTTAAACATAGTGTAAATAGGTATTTGCACAATGTAAATAGCATATTGCTAAAAAATACAGCTATTTTCACTTAGTGTAAATAGAATCCATTGCTAATACGAGATTTGAAAAGGGAGGAAAAAAAATTTGTCAACAGCCGGGATCGAATCCGAGGTCGATCGCGTCATAAAGGCGGAGGACACACGATTATCATTGGCGCCACTAGAACTGATGCTTTTTACAGCAACTTTTAACTAAATGTAAATAGACACCCCGTATTTTTTATTCCAGAGTAAGGGCAATTCATACATTTAAACTGAGCTACTTAAATAACATCTCCGAACTTTCTACCTTTGAAAGACTCAGACTCTGCTGTTCTTCGGCTGGTTCTACTCTCTGTGTACGGTGATTGACAGATGTCTCGTCCAGTCAACGGTGAATAATCCCAAACCAATGGCACTGTCTCAAAATATATAACTACCTCTTCTGGTTTGTCTGATTTGTCGTTGTGTTTCTGACTTGTTAATTTATTTTCGGATTTGTCATTGTGTCTTCTGACTTGTTATTTTGTTTTCGAAATTTGTCATTGTGTTTTCTGACTTGTTATAATGTTTTCTGAATTGTTGTTGTGCTTTCTGAATTGTTATTTAGTTTTTTAGACTTGCATTTGCGTTTGTAATTTGTTATTTTGTTTTCAGAATTGTGATTTGTTCTGCACTTCTCGGCCACCGTACTTATGTCATTATTTTAAACTTCAGTTGCAAATACGTAAATTAGAATAGGAAATTTCAGCATTAGAATAGGTTAACAGTTGATCATAGAATCCCCCATCTGGAATTTTTCCTGTTTGTAACTACAGTTTTTATTTTTATGTGCATATAAGTAGAAATAATTCAAAACCATACTTCCTTATGTCAGTTTGTAAACAACAATGTATTTTACTTCTTACTAATTTACTTTTGAATCTATTCTGATAGACAGTGGCTGGCGTTTCAGATGTTTATTTAGAGTTGTTCTATGGTTGTAGGTTTGTCTCAGAGAGAGGCTCCTCGAGGATGCTGCAGCATGTGGAGCACATGGACAGAGTCTATAACATCCCGCCACCACAGGGGCGCAAAACTGAACCTGAGAGAACTGCTGATGTCATCTTACTGCCGGCAACACCGAAGTTAAGGTATGACCATTAAAAAATCCATAAGTTTCTTGTATTAAATTGTTCATCAAATGTTCGGTGGTTGTGGTCCAGCATATATTCCAGTGGAGACCAGACAGGCCATTAATGTATTGAAAATATATTACTAAATAAAACCTGTCTTCATAATTTCTCTTTTCTCTCTTTTCATAGATGGAAGGGTGTGCGAGTGTTCATCTCTTCTACGTTCAGGGACATGCATGCGGAGAGGGATGTTCTTGTGCGTAGCGTGTTTCCTGAGCTCAGGAGACGAGCTGCTCTGCACTACCTCTACCTGCAGGAAGTGGAGCTGCGCTGGGGTGTCACAGAGGAGGAGTCTAACCGTGCTGTGGAGCTCTGTCTGTCGGAGGTCTGCCGCAGCCAGCTGCTGCTCGGGATTCTGGGAGAGAGATACGGCCTTGTGCCGCCCTGCCCCACCCTACCTGAGCTTCCTCAATACAGCTGGGTAATTACATTTATTTGTCTGATAGATGCTTTATCAAAAGTGTGATAGAAGTGATGAGTCACGTACAATCTTGCTGCACAGCATGTAGTTTAATGTTCACCACAAAGTTAAAATTTGCTAGAAAACTGTACGCTAGATAAGAAATCGAGGATAGTGTCAAACAAATAATGTACACTACCATTCAGAAGTTTGGGCCAGTAAGATTTTTTTTTCAAAAGACACTAGATGAGACAATTCCATGCAAAAATGCCAACCTTACCTGAAAACCTTTTTTTTTTTACCAAAAGAACAAAACCCTATTTAAGTTGTGCATTTAGGTCTGTATTTTACTGCATTAACGTGCTTTAATAGAAATTTGAAGGAAATCGCTGTGTTTATCCACCACATATGAGGGGTGCACCCAGAGTAAAATTACATTTTCATTAGACTGTATTTCATGTTTTCAAATGAGAGATCAAAGGCTGCCCATTTTTAAAATTTATGTCAACTGTAAGCATTTTGTAGAAAGATGGAGACCTGTCTGAAAAAAAACCCACCCACTTTGTCCTAACAACAGTGATTTTTGAATGTATACGCTTTGCTTCGGTGCTCTGTCATGTCTGTAACAATTTAAATTGTGCAGTGTTGTCAGCTTCATTGATTATTATGGAAGTTTTCGCTCAGTCAATATGTTGGCGGTGCTGAGTTTCAGTGATTATAATAGGAACACTCTTTTTGTATATATCACATTTGT
Source organism: Sinocyclocheilus anophthalmus (assembly GCA_018155175.1). Taxonomy (NCBI): domain Eukaryota; kingdom Metazoa; phylum Chordata; class Actinopteri; order Cypriniformes; family Cyprinidae; genus Sinocyclocheilus; species Sinocyclocheilus anophthalmus. Next base: position 157,984 of record JADLZN010002584.1, read on the forward strand.
CATGCTGCTAACTGCAAGTTTCTGCATTGACAACCTTATTTAAATGGTGTATTGAATTTATACTAAACTATAATAGACTATAATAGTAATAAATAAACTATAATAGTAATAATAATAATAATAACAATAATAGTACACATTTGTTACTGCAGAATTTCATGCAATGCTCTTAATAAAAGTTATCTTTTGAGGCTGCTCATTTGTCAACTATGGTATTGATTTAGTATACTGATTCAATACAGATTCTGGTATCGTACCGAAGCCAAAATTATGGTATTGAGCCATCCCTTTGTAATAACACTGACCACCCACCTCGCCATGCCTTGGGCTCCTTGTCCTGAAGTTTTGTGAATTGTTTTCATTCTTCACTCTGCCAGCTGAACTCTGCGCCTGATGGGTTATCCAGCACTGAAATGGAGATTCGACAGTTTCAAGCTCTGTATCCAGACTCTGCCCAGAGCCGCATGTTCTTCTACTTCAGATCACCTCGTCTCACCAGGTATACATTCATTTATTATTTGTCAGCTGATCACATTCATTTTGTCTCTGTAGTTGACAGCAGCATAAAATGAAATAATGGAAAACACAATATCAACTGCAAGCTGATGTTTCTGAGGCTCTGTGATTTACATTAGATACAGTATGTCACATTATCTACATTTCATGTGTTTATGTTTAGTTCGGTGCCAGTGGCATGGAGGACAGACTTTGTGGCAGAATCCAAAGAAGCTGAAGCTAAAATGAACAGCCTGAAAACATGGATCCGGAACAATGACTTCAAAGTGGCAGAAAAGTGAGTTCAGTATATTTGTTTTGTCAGCACAGTGAGTATTTATGTGTTTATTTTTTCACTGCTTCATATTCTTTTAGTTATCCCTGTGAATGGGGTGGGGTGGTGGATGGAAAGCCCTATCTGAAAGGCCTGGAGGACTTTGGGAAGGCGGCGCTGGTGGATATCTGGGAAGCCATACAGCAGCTCTTTGTGAAGGTCAGACTTGGAGTTCCACTTTTTGGGGGCCACTCAGTCAAGGATAAATAAATATGAGTATGCAATTTAATAAAAAAATGGCTAAATTGAAAATATAGTATTCATTTTAATTCAGTACTTCCATATTTTCAGTTTGCTAGTTTAATTTACATTATATTTTCTGTTAGATTGTTAATTTATTTCAGTGTTTTTATTCAATTATATTTGCATTTAAAATTGTTTATTCTATTCATATCAATGTATTTAACATAATTTCCTTTCTTGTTTTTTAGGAGACAGATGAAGATGTGGCCTCAGAGATTCAGGAACAGGAAGTGCATCAGGATGCCCAACAGCGGCAGTTTCACGGCAGGGCAAAGCTTATTTCTATGGCAACAGCAAAAGTTCAAGAATGTCAGCAAAAAGGAGGAGTTCTGATGTTTGAAGGAAATCCTGGAGAGGGCAAAACTGTGTTCATGGTATTTATACTTTGAATAAATAACCATCGTTCTTCATGTATTCATTTTTCTGAACACTGACGTTAATCTGAATATCTCTCTGTGTCTTCTGTTTATTAAGGCTGCCCTGGCCCAGGCACTCAAAACCTCTGTCAAAAACAAGAAAGCCCCTCTGTGTGATGTCATATCCTATTCCACAGATGCTAGCCAGTCAGCTTGCAGTATTGTGCAGCTTCTTCGCTGTCTTGTTCAATGGCTGAGGAAAAGAAAAGACGATGTGGAGTTGCCTCCAAACACATATTATAAGTAAGGAAGTATCTGATGTAACATGCATCGTCATTTCAGAAAAATTATTTCATAATTATTCTCTTATTGCATCACAGAGACTTGTTGTCTGAGTTCCACTTGAACTTGAATGAGTTTAACAAAAAGAAGCCATTGGCATTGCTTGTTGATGGGGCGGACCATATCCATGATGGTCGAGGTCAAAGGGTGTCAGAATGGATCCCACAGCACATCCCTAAAGTGAGAGAGAGGAACATGCACGCACAAAAACATGCACACTTACTGTAAATAAGTGTAGTTAAAAATGATTAAACTTTCTCATCAACCTGTCACTGTGTTCGTTGTCCTCTCAGGGTGTCTGTTTGGTCCTGAGTGTTACTTCAGAATCATCCCTACGAAACACTCTTAGCAAAAGTAAAGGTACTGTGTCATTTCCACTGGGGCAATTATCTTTTTCTGACAAGAACGAGATTGTGCAGAAGCAGCTTGTTGAGTTTGGAAAGAAACTGAGCGATTCTGCTTTCAATAAACAGGTGAATTTCCCTTTTGCTGTTGGAGTAATATAAGAAAAAATTGAGACCTCTTTTTGCATATCTAGTAAATTTATCATTGTATTTCCTCTGTAGCTTCAGACACTGCTGATGAAGAAAGGCTCTGTGAGTCCACTCTACCTCCGTTTGGCTTGTGAGGAGCTTAAGAATTATGCCTCCTTTGAGAAGGTAAATAATTGTTAAAGAAAGTTTTTTAGTGATCCACATAATGTTATTTTGCTAAAGAAGTCTGAAGTTAAACATAAAATTGATTATGAAATTTGTTATTTACTGTAGATGAAGGACAGCCTCCAGTCTCTTCCTCAGTCAGTTGGTAAGCTGGTGCAGCACAGTCTGCTGAAGCTGCAGAATCAATATTGCAGAGCAGATCTGGGATGGGCATTAGCTTCACTTGCCATCAGCTCTACTGGTAAACAACATAGTATTTATGTCGCAAGAATTATTCTTGCCTGTATTAAACAATGTTCGTTAATTCTGTAAGTTAGCTCTACAGGGGGCCAGGGTTGGCCCTGTCCAATTATATATATTACACCCCTCACTCTTTAAGGGATAGTTCACCCAAAATTTTTAATTTGATGTTTATCTGCTTACCCCAGGCATCCAAGATGTAGGTGACTTTGTTTCTCCAGTAGAACACAAACAAAGATTTTTAACTCAAACCGTTGCAGTCTGTCGGTCTTATAATGGAAGTGAATGGGAATCACGGCTTTGAGAGTAAAAAACACCATACACAAACAAAACCAAATTAAACCCGAAACGATCGGTCTGTGCAAGAAACAACAGTATTTATATAGTTTTTTACCTCTGATTTTCACTGCAATGTCTGAACTGTCCTGAGCGCGTCCTCGACAGCCGGGACGTGACGCATCTTCTTCTTCTTCTTCTTCTTGCTTTACGGCAGATCGCAGACTTAAAAGTGCATTTACCGGGAGACACCTATCTCTCAAATGGACCATTGGCACTCTATCTACAATCTCAATTAGGAGTGTCAGAGGTTCCTTGAGAGCTAGGTAGGCACTCAAACTTTACACACTCAATGGTATATCACGAGACGAGCAGGGTTTAATTTGTTTTTGTTTGTGTATGTTTTTTTGACTGTCAAAGCCATGATTCCCATTCACTTACATTATATGACTGATAGACTGCAACGGTTTGAGTTACAAATCTTTGTTTGTGTTCTACTGAATAAACAAAGTCACTTATATCTTGGATGCCCTGGGGGTAAGCAGCTAAACATCACATTTTCATTTTTCGGTGAACTATCCCTTTAAAGGGGATACCATCATACAGTGACTAATATCCAATAGTGAATACTAATATAGCACTGAAAATCAGGTGTCATAACTAAGGGACAAATTGTTTTGCTAATTCTTATTATGAAGAACTGCCCAAATGTCGTTCTTACAGGGCAAGATCATATTGGTAACAATGTTACAATATGTCTATTCTCAGTAGCATAGAGATGTATGAAGCCCAGGTCGCACAGAAGTAGCTTTCAAACCAAGCAACTTTCTGTTAACCAAAGCAGCAAATTCACATGAGTCATGACCAACCTCAACCCGATGCAAAATCTGCATCTGGAAATTTTTTGCCCTCAGGTGAAATTCATGATTTCAATTTGAATTGAAAATTTGCCAAACAAGAGTAAAAGTAAATGTGACCATACCTTTAGAAATGTCATTAATAGATGTTTAAAAAAAGGTTAGACCTGGGAAGATTTGAGAGATTCTATCAAATATGAAACATCAAGCTTAAACTTTAACTTTAACTTAAACTGTATTAAATATTAAGATCTTACATAGTTTTTATCATAATGTTGTCAGAATTTTAATTGCATATTGTTTTTTGGTAAACAAATGAATTAATGTAATGCACAGGATATCATTATTAGACATTAACACACAGAAATCAAAAGCTGTAAAGGTGACATATCATGAAAATGACTTTTCCAGGTTTTAAGTGCTATAAACAGGTCCCCAGTGCATCTGCCAACCAAGGAAACGTGAAAAATATTAACCCAATCACTTTGTTTTGGTAAGCCTTTTTCTGCAACCAAAGCACTGAAAACTGAGGCGCGTCTGATTTCGCTCCCTAGTGGACGTTGCCAAAGGGATCTTCATTATAATATTACCCACATGTAAAGGTGCGGGTAAGAGGTAAGCGATTTCTGGTAGACAATGTTGACATTTGAAATCACCAAAAACAAACACGCCCCTACCCCAAAAGGTTCTTGCCCCTATTTTGATAGCTCCGCCCACACATACGTACACAACCCAGGCAACGATTAGTTCTGTGAAACAAAGCAAAACCCAATGTTACACCGGAGCGATGTGGCGCGGCGACGGACAAATACATATAGAACTCATTATAATCAGTGATGCTGTCCACACCATAGATATATACAGTGGGGCAAAAAAGTATATAGTCAGCCACAAATTGTGCAAGTTCTACCACTTAAAAAGATGAGAGAGGACTGTAATTTTAATCATAGGTATACCTAAACTATGAGAAACAAAATGAGAAAAAAAAAAAATCCAGAAAATCACAATGTAAGATTTTTAAAGGAATTAATGGTAGGAATGCCTCTGATAAAATAAGTTATTGGTTCACACTGAAAAAAAAGCACGATTTCTGGGCTCTCAAGACTGTAACTTCTTCTTTAGAGGCTCCTTCTGTCCTTTCGCCCACTCGTTACCTGTAGTAATGCATACTGTTTGAACTCGGTATCGTATAAAAGACACCTGTCCACAACCTCAACAGTCACACTCCAAACTCCACCATAGACAAGACCAAAGAGCTGTCAAAGGACAACAGAAAAAAAATTGTAGACCTGCACCAGGCTGGGAAAGACTGAATCTGCAATAGGTAAGCAGCTTGGTGTGAAGAAAATCAACTGTGGGAGCAATTATTAGAAAAATGGAAGACATACAAGACCACTGAAAATCTCCCTCGATCTGGGGCTCCACGAAAGATCTCACCCCGTGGGGTCAAAATAATCACAAGAACTGTGAGCAAAAATCACAGAACCACACAGGGGGACCTAGTGAAAGACCTGCAGAGAGCTGGGACCAAAGTAAAAAAGGCTACCATCAGTAACACACTGCAACGCCAGGGAACAGCTCAAAACTGAGGAGTAGAGAGAGCACACAGCTTGCAAAGATAAGACAGGTGTCCCACAATGTTAAGCCCGTACTGTCCAGGCCCGTCTGAGTTGCTAGAGAAGCCTTTGATGATCAACAGAGAGGAGTGCGGAGAAGTCATCTATCGGTCAGATGAAACCAAAATAGAAACTTTTGAGTTATGAAAACTCAACTTTCGTGTGGAGGAGGAAAAGCATGCGGACAGTTGCATCCAAAGAAAACCATATACTGTGAAGCATGGGCGGTGGAACATCCTGCTTGGGGCGCGTATTTCTGTCATAAGGGGCAGATACAGCGCGAGGAAAGGAGACTCGAGCCGGTTTAACGGAAAGTATGATGTGGGCCATGTATCGTGGCTTTGAGGTGAAACCCCTCCAGCAGCAGGGGCTTGAAGATGAAACGTGGCGGGGGTCTTCAGCACGCAATGATCCAAACACAACGCCTGGGTAACGACAGCCATTTCAAGGACCTGGAGTGCGCGTCTAGCCATGATCTCCAGATATAAACCCCCAGTGTAGAAAATCTTTCGGAGGGAGTTGAAAATCAAGCTGTTGCCCAGCGGAAAGCCACAACATTACCGCTCTATGAGGAGATATGCACATGGGAGATGGGCACAAAATACCAAGACAGGTGTGAAACTGTGAAGGACTTACAGAAAGTGAACGCTGTCATGTGACAACAAGGGTAGTTATAACAAACGTTGAGATGGAAACCAGTTGTTATTGACCCAAATACTATTTTAAACCTAATTGCAGAAGAAATTCTTTCAAAAAACACTACAATGTGATTCTGCCCTATGGACGATTTCTTTTTTCAAAATTGATGTCTAACGACCAAGGATTGAGGGTAGGTGAGACCTATGGATATACGAAAAGCTTACAGGCACGCCTATCTTTTTAAGTGTGTGGTGAAACGTTCACAAGTTGGTGGATGAACGTAAATACGTGTTTTCGGTGAGAAACTGGATACTACATGTATCTGTGGGTTACGACTGTGGGACGAAGGGCGGGCACGGAAGAATAATCCCCCGCGAGACAGAAAACTGCTGCGTTATTTCATGAGTATTGACAAAATTTTAAAAGTGATTCAACGGGTCGCATTGGCCCGACCAGTTGTACTAGACAGCATCATTTAGCTGTTGCGGCGAAGACACAGTTTTATTCGAATCTAGTCAAGAAGAAACAAAGAACAAAATCGGGTAACGATCACCGGCCTTCCGCTCTTGAGTTCTCTCCAGCGGCTGGAAAGTGTATCGATATGTACAAGGGTCATATATTCTTGCAAAGTATTGACTTTTAATAGAGAACACTTCTTTGTTCCACAGATGTTTTCTCTTTTGTGTTTGTTCCGCCCCATACTCTAGCCTACTCGGTCACTCGGCTCGGCTAGATGTCCGTACTGTGACTGCACGCTCTCTCTGACATCATGAGTTAGGACAAGACCTTACGGCTGATTGGCCTACAAGCGTTGTTGCTACTCGGCTGTCCGAGATCAGTTTTCTTAAAGCATTTTGAAAAATCGACTTGGTACCCCAAATTTAATCTGCAGATAATAAGCTTGTGTTACTATAACATTTTACAAAAAATAGTGCACAAGAAGTGAAAAAGTGTGTACAAGTGTGTACTTCACAGCATAACAGATGTTTGTGGTAAACTCGGTGTTTTTAACGTAAAGTGTGTGTGGGAAGGGAAACTTAGTTGTCGCATCACATGCCCCTGTTGACAGGAGTACGCTTTATGTCTGTGATTAGAGAAAGGTGTGCTCTCAGGAAACCCGTCATAGACAGTTTAAACAGAATAATCGTTTAAAAGCTTATCAGCGCGTCCGATAAAACATGATCAGTCAGAAACAAAAAGGTTGTTAGAGGCCAGTGTCCCGAGCTGTAATGGCACACAGGAGAATCTATTATGGAAAAAAAGGGGCGGGGAGCAGCAGCCTTGGAGAGTATTTTAAACAGAAATGCAGAAAAAAACAGCGGGTTGCTTCAAATCTGTGGAGTATTTTGAGCTGAAACTCCACAGACACATTCTGGGGACACCAGAAACTTA
>JADLZN010002585.1:0-179249 GCA_018155175.1 Sinocyclocheilus anophthalmus
GAGTGGAGTCTGGGGAATGGAGTCCAGGAGGAAGGGAGATGGTGACCTCTGGTGGTGAGAGGGAGAAACGCAGGGCCCGGTCTCATGACAGAACCCCCTCTCTAAGGAACTGCTTCCAGACGTTCCCAAGCACCCGACCATGGGGACGGCAGAGCGGGGGCGGAGTAGGGGGAGGGATTGGGATGGGCCAAGTCCGTGTGCTGGAGGGGGACCTGGGGACTGAGGCCAGCGGCCACCAAAGCGGTCTGTAGAGAACATCAGCAGGCACCGCCGCTTTGGGAGCTTTGTGAGCGGACACCGCCACCTCGGGAGGACCGCGATGCAGACCATGCAGCTCGCACGCACATCGCAGGGGTTCGCAAGTGCGTATCAGCCCGGGACGCTCCGGGAATGGGCGTGAGGTACTGGGTGCGGCAGATGAGGCCTCTGACGCCCTTTGGATTGCTGCTTCGGGAGAGTTGTGAGCGGGCTCCACTGCTAACTCCACCCTGAAGGTTGAGCCGCTCAAATTCAGAGCCAGGTTAATGTAGTCCTCCAGAGACTCATCGGGGACCCCCGACCACTGACAGAAATGTTAATTCATGAGTTCATGACCTCAAGGTTATATTATTGCAATGCTTTATTGGGTGGTTGCTCTGAGAACTTAATAAACAAACTCATGCAAAAATGCAGCAGCTAGAGTTCTTAATAGAACCAGAAAGTATGACCATATTAGCCCGGTTCTGTCAAAACTGCACTGGCTCCCTATTAAACATTGTTATACATTTTAAAATCTTGTTATTTAATTTAAAAGCCTGAGAGGTTTAGCACCTCGTATTTGAACAAGCTCTTATTGCATTATAGTGCTACACGTTCGCTGCCTTCTCAAAACTCGGACAATTTGATAATGCCTGAATATCAAAATGGAATCTACACTATATTAGTCGTTTCTTCTTATTCAGGTACGTAGAAAGCCAGTATCCACGTCTGTTATCAGAGATAAGATAGTGGATCAGCACCGAGATGAGCCACAGATACAGATCCCCAGTGAGGACCTTGTCTTCTAGATGGCCACCGGGACAAGACCACGGAACCAGATGAGTCCTCTGCTCAATGGGACTTTGCTGCCTGGAATTGAACTGCTGGTTTCGTCTGGCCAGCGGAGAACTGCCCTGACTGAAGCTGGTTTCTTCCAAGGTTTTTTCTCCATTCTTTCACCCATGTAGTTTTGGTTTCTTGCCACTGTCGCCTCTAGCTTGCTTAGTTGGGGACACTTAATATCCAGCGATATGGTCGACTTGTTGCGCAGATACTATTTTAAACCAGGGGTGCCCAAACTCGGTCCTGGGGGGGCGGTGTCCTGCAGAGTTTAGCTCCAATTTGCCTCAACACACCTGCCTTTAAGTTTTTAGTATGCCTAGTAAGAGCTTGATTAGGTGGTTCAGGTGTGTTTAACTGGGGTTTGAGCTAAACTCTTCAGGACACCGGCTCTCCAGGACCGAGTTTGGTCACCCCTAATTTAAATTGAACTGAGCTGGATGATGACATCACTAAATTCAATGATGAACTGCCTTTAACTGAAAAATGGACTGTTATTGTCCTCTTGCATTATTGACACACTATTTTCCTATTTAATACTGTAAAGTGCTTTGACACAATCTGTATTGTTAAAACGCTATTATAAATAAAGGTGACTTGCTTATTTTAAAGGAATAGCTCACCAAAAATGAAAATTCTGTAATTTACTCACCCTCAAGTTGTTTATCCATAGATGGAACATTTGGAGCTCCCTGATTGTCTGTCATTAACTTCTTGTGTCACGTGACACCATAAGAGCTAGTCTCTAGGGCGTTAATGCAAAAACAATGAGAACTTGGATCCTGTTATGGATATATATATGGAGATAAATTGTCTTTACCTGCAACACAGAGTCATTCACAAGCCACAGGCACAATAAAGATCTGATCCATCACTAAGAAACAACAAAACACATTTACAAGTTTGTTTCATAAATTGCATTGTAGATAAACATCCATCTCATCAGCCACTCTTTTTGCTTACTATTTCAATGTCAGAGACTGCTGCAAACGAATCAGTGGATGTGTCAACTGTCTGAATGAATCAAACTGAATCATGAACAATTTCAGACCTTTTTGCAAGACTGTTTGGCCAATCAGATCAAAAGAGTGATTCATCTGGAAGTCAGGCATTCTTGCCCCAGTAAAAAGGATCTAACAACTCCCCTACAAATGACTATAAAGCAGATCTATTGATATAACTTGACTTTCATCAAACTGTGGAACACAATGATAGTGAACCATTTCCTTTCATTGCACTGACTGCTTCCATCCCCTCTTTCTCACCTTGATGATGGAGATACCAAGTCAAGTCAAGTCACCTTTATTTATATAGCACATTATACAATGCAGATTGTGTCAAAGCAGCTTTACAGTGTTAAACAGGAAAATAGTGTGTTGATAATGCAAGAAGACAATAGTAAACACAAAATGTTTCTGTTAATGTCAGTTCATCATTGATTCAGTAATGTCATAATCCAGCTCAGTTCAGTTCTCATCCAATAGTGTCAGTACAGTCAATTTAATAATATTGCTGAATATGAAGTGCCCCCAACTAAGCAAGCCAGAGGCAACAGTGGCAAGGAACCAAAACTCCATCGGTGACAGAAATGGAGAAAAAAACCTTGGGAGAAACCAGGCTCATTCGAAACCAGCATGGCATAGTTTAAATACAGTCTGCAACACATGTCAGATTGTGCAGAGGGATTTTCTGGTTCCCGTGGTATTGTGCTGATGGCCTGCTAGTTGATGAGGACTTCGCAGGGGATCTTTCTCTGGGGCACATTTAGTTGACATGGTCTCCGCTGACATTCAGGGCTGTAGAGGTCGTCTCTAGGTGCTGATCTACCTTTCTGGTCTGGATATGGACTGGATCTGTATGGCTACGGTGACCTCGGAATAAGAAAAAAAAACAGACTAATATTAGCGTAGATGACATTCTTCTAACAATGTAGCAAGTACATAGGGTGTTATGGGAAGTGTTCCCGGTTTCGGTTGACCTAATTAATGCAGCCTAACAAATCCTTAACATAATATAGAACTACGGGATGTGTGTTATGTGTAAGCCAGGTTAAAGAGATGGGTCTTTAAAGGGGTCATATGATGCAATTTAAAATTTTCCTTTCTCTTTGGAGTGTTACAAGCTCTTGGTGCATAAAGAAGATCTGTAAAGTTGCAAAGACTAAAGTCTCAAATCCAAAGAAATATTTTTTTATAAAAGTTAAGAGTCAACCACAACCCTCCTAAAACGGCTCATTCTAACACACCCCCACATATCTACGTCATGATGTGGGAAGATTTGCATAAGGCCACCCAAATGTTCACGCAAAGAAAAAAGACGTAACTTTTATTCTCGCTGTTGCCGCCGCCACCATGTTGTGAAGACGCTGTTTCGTTGTGAAAGCTAAACTGCTTTGTTTGGCCTTCCAAAAGAGGACGATATCCGCTTCGTCATGCCTAGAGCTGATCCGTGCTGGTCGCTGAGGAAATACAACAACTTTGCGCTGTGGATCGCCGGATCGGCTTTCAACGTGGACGAAGCGGAGTCCAGCCTGGGGTCGTCACATGTGGTTGCCGCAACCACGCCGGCCGCTCCTTCGTCTAATCCGCCGGCCACTGCTCACTCAAGCATGCTGCCGCCGACTTCACTCTAGCCACCGTGTGGGACGCTGTGAAAGCGAAAATACTTTGTTTGGCCTCCAAAAGAGGACACGAATAGAAATCAGTAGTTAAGTTGTATTTAAAACACTGTTCCAGAACAGTTCAACCCAAATATTCAGATGTGTGCAGCATATTTTATGGAGGACTGTTTCCTGATCCTGGGAGAGTAGACTACAATGCCGGCTGTTCTGACTCACACACTGTAAGTACGTTTAAATATTTAAAGGATATGCCACTGATGATTCAAACGCGAGTTTTGAGCAGTGTAGAGTAGCGCTTGTAGTTTTGTCATTTCTCCGATCACAAATGCAAACATGGTTTTATGTTTACGCGGCGCGATGCAAAGCAATGCATAAAAAGAAAATATAAATCATTATAATCCATAATTATATCCCCACTGCATGCAACAAATGCCTCGTTTATAATGGGTTTGAATTTTTTTTGTTTCATCGCTCCGGCCGGGACACGGCATCAACAGTATGTAAGGGGTGTAACATTTCCGTCACACGCCTTGAGGTATTCGGCCAATCACAATGCACGGGATAGCTGGCCAATCACAGCACACCATACTTTTCAGACCGATGAGCTTTGTAAAAATCAACGCGTTTCAGAAAGGCAGGCATAGAGGAGAAACAATAATGTAGAGTATGTGGAAAATAAAGTGTTTTTTGAACCTTAAACCACATAAAAAATTTCATTACACCAAATACACAAAAATGTTCTTTTTAGCAAACTTTAATCTAGATTTAAACTGACAGAGTTTGTCTGCCTCCCAAACAATGTTAGGTAGATTGTTCCAGAGTTTGGGCTCTAAATAGGAAAAGGATCTGCCGCCCGCAGTTGATTTTGATATTCTAGGTATTATCAAATGGCCAGATTTTTGAGTTCGCAGCGGACGTGAAGGACTATAATGCAATATGAGCTCATTCAAGTTCTGAGGAGCTAAACCATTCAGGGCTCTACAAGTAATTAGCAGGGCTTTAAAATGAATCCGATGACATTCAATAGGAATACTGTAGCTGACGGCTGCATGGTCATAATTTTATCTCTAATAGTATCAATCTTAGAAGTAAAGTAGTTAATAAAGTCATTACTACTGTGCTGTTGTGAAATGTCAACATTTGTTGATGCATTATTTTTCATTAATTTAGCCACTGTACTGAATAAATACCTGGAGTTGTGTTTATTTTCTTCTAAAAGAGATGAAAAGTAAGCAGTTCTAGCAGTTTTTAATGCTTTTCTGTAGGAGGAAATACTTTCACTCCATGCAATACGAAATACCTCTAGTTTGGTTTTCTCAGATGCACTCCGGCTGCTTTCTTTAAGGCCACGAGTGTGCTCGTATAGCACCGGTGTGGGACTGTTTTACTTCAAATTTAAGCGTAAAAGGAGCATTCTTATTAATGTGCTAGAAAAGAGAGAGTCGACAGTTTCTGTTACAACATACATTTTTTTTCTGAGCTATTGGATATGCTAGGAATTGAGAGTCAGGAATATTATTTACAAAGCAGTCTTTTGTTGTAGAAGTGGTGGTTCTACCATATTTGTAACAAGGAGTTGAGTTTGCAGCTTTAGCTATATGGAGTATACACGAGACTAGATAATGATCCGAGATATCATCACTCTGCTGCAGAATTTCAATCCCATTGACATCAAATCCATGTGACAGTATTAAATCTAGAGAATGATTTCGACAATGAGTAGGTCCTGACACGTGTTGTCTAACACCAATAGAGTTCAGAATGTCTATGAATGCTGATCCCAATGCATCTTTTTTATTATCAACATGGATATTAAAATCAACAACAATTAAGACTTTATCTGCAGCCAGCACTAACTCAGCAAATTCTTTGATAAAGTCTGTATGGGTGGCCTGTATACAGTAGCCAGTACAAACATCACAGGGAATTTATCATTAACACTTGTTTCTCTGGATAATGTTATATGAAGCACAATTACTTCAAACAAGTTATACTTGAAACCCGACCTCTGAGAAATACTGAAAATATTACTATAAATTGTGGCAACACTTTTTAACCCCCTTTACCTTTTGGACGCGGCTCATGTTTATAACAGTAATCTTGGGGGGTAGACTCATTTAAAATAATGTAATCATCTGGTTTTAGCCAGGTTTCTGTCAAACAGAGCACATCTAGGTTAATAAGTGATCACATCATTTACAAAAAGCGCTTTTGTAGAAATGGATCTAATATTAATTAAGCCAACGTTCATCATTTGTTTATCTGTATTATATATTTTGTGTATTGATTAAATTGTTACACTTAAATTGGTTTGGAAGTTTTTTGTATTTGCTAGTTCGGAGAACAGACACAGTCTCTATAGCGTGATATCTAGTTGAAAGTGTATCTGTCGTGCGACTGAGAAATTAAGTTGTCCCATTCAAATAAAGTAAGTAGAAAGACAACTCATTTTTATAAGTGGACAATCTTATGACAATAAAACAGGGTTTACTAAAGATGATTCAATGCAACAATTAATGCATGGAAAAGAGGATTATTGCTTGAAATGTAGATATCGGTACCGGCCCAATAAATTGGCATTACCTTAATGCACATTATAACTCATAGCACACATTGTAACTCAAAGTTTTAGGCTTGAAATGTTTATTTTAATATATTTTACATGCTGTTAATGATTACATAGTCAGTCCAGTCAAGTCACCTTTATTTATATAGCGCTTTACAAGACAGATTGTAGTCAAAGAAAACTGTACGCATTACTAGGAAAATAGTGTGCAAATGCACGTACAATAGTAGTAAAAACAAATGTTTCATTAAAGAGTTCATCATTGGCAATCTGATGTCATCATCCACGCTCAGTTAGTTTTAAATAGTATCTGTGCAATCAAGTCAACGAAATTGCTGGAAATGAAGTGTCCCCGACTACGCAAGCCAGAGGCGACAGCGGCAAGGGACCAAAACTCCATCGGTGACAGAATGGGAAAAAACCTTGGGAGAAACCAGGCCAGTTCTCCTCTGACCAGACAAAAACAGCAGTTCAATTCCAGGCTGCAGCAAAGTCCTGGTCCTGGTCTATGCTGTCTTTCAGGGATGTTGAGGTCCTTTCTAGGTGCTGATCCACCGTCTGGTCTGGATATGGACTGGATCTGGGTGGCTATGGTGGCCATCTGATCTGGATACAGACTGGATATGGTGGCTACGGTGACCTCGGAATAAAGCAGAAACAGACTAATATTAGCGTAGATACCATTCTTATAACGATGTAGCAAGTACATCGGGTGATATGAGAAGTGTTCCCGGTTCCGGTTAACCTAATAAATGCAGCCTAAAAATCCTTAAACGGATTTGAATATTAGAAATGTGTTAGTGTGTTATGTGTAAGCCAGGTTAAGGAGATGGGTCTTTAATATAGATTTAAACAGAGAGAGTGTTTCTGAGATGAAAGCGTTTTACAAATGCTCGAAATGTGGTTTTCAAAGGAAGGATTGCTATCATATAGCACACCTAGGTTCCTAACTGATGGCGAAGAATTGACAGAGCAGCCATCAATTTTTAGAGAGTGTTCTAGGTTATTATATGCGGAGTTTTTAGGTTCTATAATTAACACCTCTGTTTTTCAGAATTTAGCAGTAAGCAGGAAATAAGCATCACAATTGAGAATTATTGCTTAAAGATGTTTTGAATAAAAAATATTATTTAGATTACAATACATATTTTTATTCCATCATCCTTATTATTATTTATTATTATTTATTATTTTATTGTACACACCCCCCCCCCCCCCCCCCCCCCCCCCCCCCCCCCCCCCCCCCCCCCCCCCCCCCCCCACCCAACTAAAAAAAAGTTTTTGCTTTAATATAAAGACATTACTCGGTATCAGTAGATTAAATTCACTTTTCTATACAGATAAAGTCACCCTGGCTCTGTGGTTGCTTCACCCTTTGATGAAAATGATTAGCATGTGTCAGCATGACTCACATCAAGCCGGACAGCAAATAATTAGACACATATAATTTAAAGTAATTTTGTGTTAAAATAAGAAGCATTGAATAAAACATAGAAAAATGTAGCTTAAAAATTATCATTGCATGGATATTATTATTATTTAATTCATTCATTAATTGTTTAGGATTATTAATCATTCTTAGTCTTTTTTTTTAGTAAGTTAATTTGAAAGTAAGTTCATTCTAGTAAGTTCATTTGGCATATGGTATGGTTGTACTTTCTCAAACTAATATTTTTCAATGCGGTCACGATGCATTCTCCCATCTCCGAGGTGCAGGTCCAACAGTTTTGTATGCTCCCTCCCTAGTTCTGCAAGGTTGCCATTGTGGATTGTGCCTCATCACTGTCATCAATGTTCATTATGACGCCCCTGCTTTCCCATCATGACCCTGCCTGCAGGGCACTGATCAAAGGGACATCGTGGCACTGACCCAAGGTGGGATGGTCTCTCCGTGGCACCTTCTAGTGCAAACTGCTTATCTAAAGCCCTCTCTCTTGGCACTAATAGCCTGCAACTTTCCCTATTAGACCCTTGGCCTGCAGCAGTGTATTTGTCTAGATGATTAGAATGCGAGCACTCAACCTTCCCTTAAACTCTTCTGCGTGTTCTGAGTTTAAGAATGGTATCAGCTCTGTGAGAGCAGGCTGACGTAATGCACAGTCGCCAATACTATTAATCTCTTCCCCCTACAGGGCGAGGTTCATTAAGAAGCTATTGCCATAATAGCTAGAGGGCACACACTAGTTTAACCAACCAAAGGCAGGGCAGCCAGAGCCAGATCGATCCATCAGTTGCCATTGGGAGGATCCAGGTTGTTTTGCAGGACCAGAGGACAACAGAGACCTGCAGGGGCAAAAGAACTGAAGCCTTATTTCTTCTGGAGGGTCCATAGCTGACAATGGTGCCACAGTGAAGACTATATCAGGTAACGGGGAGGGAAAATTCATGTCAGGCAAATTGCGAGGAATTAATCTGGTAATGTGACAAATGCCTGCAGCAGACCTGACTGGTGTAAGGAATTGTACCCAAATGAACATGTCAGGCTATTTGGAAAACATATCGCTGGAGCTGCTATCAGTTCAACATGATTGCAGTGAGACGATGGAATGATGCTGTGGGACAAATGAGTTAACAGAGATAACACATTACAATTGTAATGTGTTACCTCTGCCTTAATGGCATGTAATGACCTACTTGAATTATACTATATGCCGAATATTTAATATGGGGTGATTTATACACAACAGCCTTATAACTCACATTTCAGGCACTTCTGCCTCAACCAATCAGATGAGGGAGGAGGGACTATTTCTCCCTTTGGTATACAAGTTTCTTCTGGGAAGGCTTTTCACTAAAAGAAAGAACATTTGACTTCTCCAGAGAAGTGTAATGCTGTGTCTCTATCGAAAAATTCCAATATTGCTCTGTATATGAGCAACCTGGCACAGCAATATTGAATGAATCAATGAGTTGTGGAAACAATTTTATTTAGTTTAGTTTTGTTTTACAAGCATGCAATATTTTGTTATGCATTTTGCCCATTGAAGTAACATGTAAACTGGCAGTCTGCATATACTCAAAAGGGTTAAAAGCATTGAAGAGTAACATTAATCTGTGATTCACTTAAATTCATATAGTTTTTGGCACATTAAAAGAGTTCTTAAATATCTTGAACACTTTGAACTTGAGTATATATAATGCATTGCATGAATGAGACAGAACACTTCTTTAATGTGATCCTATTTTTTAAAAAGGTTAGTGTAACTCATACATCAAAAATATTTTATTATTGTGTTCACTGATAACAATCTATGCTTGTTGTAGTGTATTTGAATACGGGGTATCTTGAATTGAATGAAGATAATACTGTTATCTTGCTTATTTACAGCAGTGAAACCTGTAGAGTAAAATGTTGTTATGAGTTAAAATTATACTGTATACTTAACAATTACTTGCAAAAGAGAATAAAGGGACCAGGCATAACAAGTGCATTTTTCTAATTCAATTCTCATTAATCTACAGTTACGATATCATACGTTTGATGCAGCTAACCTGCTGGTCTACTGCTGGTAAAGAATAAAATCATGTATCATTACCAAATGTATATCCTTTGCTAAAAATCGTCTGTCTGCTGGGAACTGAAAAAGAGGGACAGAAATATAAAATATAAACGTCCATTCAGAACAAAATCACTTCTCAGAAGGGCTTCAAAGCAACATCTGACAAAATCGTTATCTTTCCCCTCACAGGTCATAATCATCAAAATGATTGTTCTATTTTGTTAAATTATTATCATATGTACAACCCTTTTTTTGTCTTATGTTTGGCCTATAAGCTCTGACCTCAACAGGAAATGAGGTATCATTCGCTGTGATTTAATCAAGCGTCTTGTACTTTTGCTCACTTTTATTCTGCAGGATGTTAACATTAGAAGTGATGAATGTTTCTAATGTTTGCCTTAGTAAAATAAATGGCGTCTCTTTCATCTGTGGAAATTCTATTCTGAGAGCTGTTTTCAAGCAAGCAGTTCAAAATGTCTCAGCAAGCACTTTGGAAGAGAATTCATTCTGCATCCTCAAGGTCTGAGAAATTTGTCTGTGACAGTGTTGTTTAAAGGCATAAAATACTGAATGCTGAGAAAGTCTTCATCCCACAGGAAGGGAGATCTGAGGATGAGCATATTTGGGTTGTCTGTAAGTCAGCAAATTGTTTGTTTTAATATACTGTCGTTTGTAATAAGATGCAGTTCTGTGTTTGTTAGTGTGTTTTATAAGAAAAACGAAATAACTTCTAAAATGTCTCTCTTAGGCCAAAATAAGGGTACATAATCATCAAATGGAGACTTTTGCTTTTGACTCCACCCTGCTTCGCACACTTAAAGGGATAGTTCACCCACAAATAAAAATCCTGTCATTTACTCACCCTCAAGTTGTTCCAAAAGACGGTTAAGACCTTTGTTCATCGTTGGAACACAAATTAAGATATTTTTGATGAGCTTTCTGACTCTGCATAGACAGCAGTGCAACTGAAATGTTCCTAAGTCCAGAAACATAGCAAGGAGACCCGGTTAAAATAATCCATGTGACATCATGGTTCAACCGTCACTTTACGAAGCTACGAGAATACTTTTTGTGCGCAAAAGAAAAAAAAACGACTTTATTCAACAATTCGTCTCCTCCGCATCACCCTAGCACCATTTTAGAGAGTATCCACTGAACGCAAACAGCGTATGCCGGATCTGGGTTACTACGTTGTTTGATTGATCTGACGGAGGAAAACAGCGTATCAGTGTGCCGCAGCTGAAATAGAAACAGCATATACTGTTACGTCCAGAGGATATCTCCAAAATGGCGCGTCGTTTGCAACAACATGAACACAATAGGTACATTGTACATCAAGATTGTTAATATTTCTTTATTTATTTAACGTACATAGTAGTTAAAGACACCAACTATAAAGTGGACCTATGTTTATTTCCCCTAAGGAATTTTTGAATAAACATCTGAGACACTGTTGATGCTAAATTGAGAGCTATATGGGAATCATCATCAAGTCTCCTGAGCTTAGGAAAAGTAACCTCTCTGAGCAATAATTGTTCTTCTATGGCTACATTCACACAGTGGCAGAATACAGTTGTCAGTCATGTTTTAGAGGGCTAAATATGGTTATGTCACACACAGTTTGATTGTAACGACAACTACATTCTATAGCCAAACTGACCTTACATTTTCAGGACTCACAGCTGCAATTTTCAGCGTGAATTCAGTCAACCTGAGCTGTCAAACTGTCAGTAACATCATACAGTCAGCCAGTCACTCTGCACTGCACACACTTAACTCGTATGTGGTGTGTGTTTTCATGTGAGGCCAGAGACAGAAATACTCTCTGAAATGTGTGTCTTCCTCAGGTTTCATATCTAGTCACTGTTTCTGAATGTCAGCTGACAGATAATTAAGGTTTTACTGATACACCTGTGCCTTGATTTCACTCATTTATTAACTAGTGTCAAATGTTATAAGACCTTCCAGATGTAGCTTTTAATACTTATTTCAGTTACTGTGTAAACTGTGTGTTCGTAAACTATTGCAATTGCAAGGATCAGGGTTAAGTTTAGGGTAGGGTTTAGTATTAAACGTTGGTGCCAAAAAAAGCAAGTTCACACTGCCACAATGAACTTCAACAAACACAGTAAAACATAAATAAATAGACATAGGTTTAAAGGGGGAGGGGGTATATTTAGAGAGTAGAATATAATAGAGACTTTGACTTGAGCCTATAGAAACCACCAAGAGTACCACCACCTCTCTTTGTAAAAGTGCAGCACCTCAATAGAGGGAAGCACTGCTGTAATCATGTCCACATTTACTTGTGCTTTTTATTCGGTGCCTATACGATTTTGAAAATACATCGCAAACATTGGAATTGAGCCAGTGCCAGTCCAATGTGCTGTTTTGTTTTGTGACAAAAAAAAATGAGATGGGATGGTGAAAGTGAGATGAATAAAAGTGGAAAAGACAAATAAACAAACCATGATCCAACATTTCAAATATGGAAGAATATGAACTTGCAGATGCATTCAATGATAACACATAAGAGCGTGTGAACTGCAAACAGCCTTTTACTTTTCTCTTGACCTCGCAGCCTTAAAGATGCAAACACGAGTAGAGGAACGGAGTGCTCATATCTTTATAAAAAGAGTCTTCAGACTAACTCTCTTTCTTTATAACCTGAAAAGAGTGCTGACTGCCAATTTATTCATCTTGTGTAGCACGTTATGTTATTCTTGCACCAAGCTTGAGAAGAATATCAATCTAATCAGGAACTTTAGCGACTGCAATGCATTTAGCTGTTTTCACCATGTCGCACCATAAGCACCAATTTTCATTCATATATTTATTTATTTTAAATGAGGCCTTGTCATATCTAAAAGAGTTTATCTTCAGGGCAGAGTTGCAGTAAACCCCTCAAGTTAAGAAAATCCTTTGTTATAATTGTGAAGGGAATCATAGTGTTTTCTACAGCTCTCCGGATCAAACAGATACAATTGTTCATAATGCAGTTTTCAAAACAGTTCTATGTGTCTGTCACGGGTTAGTGACTGCAATGAAGCACACAACGAAGGAGATTCTTAGGAAGACTTTTTAATATCACTGAAAACATGAAACAGGAGAAAATACCACCACTATAACACAAACTAAATTAATCAATGCAGGTCAAAGGGAAACTGGAAACTAATCAGAACAAAGGAAGAACCAAACTAGACACACCTGAACTCAGGACTCAAATTAATCAGCAGTCACAGAAACAAACAAGCAGGGAAAGAAGGAGAGCTGAACTAAGGCTATGTCCACACGAAGCCAGAGCCTTCCCTATCCAATCTTTTTTTCCCCCTCGTCTCAAAGCAAATATCTGGTTCTACACGAAACCACGAACCGACACACAACTGTAGCGAATTTAGCTCACAACAGGAAATATGAATAATTAACCATAACTAGTTATAATTAACTATTCATATTTTAGATCCGCTGTAGATATTTAGCTGACCACTCAGGGTCAACTGTCTTGTCAATTCTAAGAACGTTAATTTCCTGGTTAAGGGAAATAACTTCCTTACTGTACAATTCTACAAAAGCTTGTAGCATAAATCTGCATGATTAGTGACTGTTGGTTATGAGCAAACAATGAACAACGTCAAGTTGATACAAGTAAGACTTTATTAACTATTTAAACACTTAAACTAGTCTAACATACTTCATAAACTCTTAAACTGGTCTAACATACACATAACACACACACACACATACAGTTGGTATAGGAAAGGGTTAAAGTTTAACTCAGTACAGAAAGAGGCATAAAGAATGAATTTTATGGAAACTTTGCATATTCAGCAGATCTAAAACCTGAGGGATACGTCAGATTCTTAGTTCAAACACACCGTGTAAAAAGGTGTAACTGATACTTAATGCATCAATTAAAAAATTCCCGGGGGGGGACTAAGTTTGATACGTGCGATTCTGTCTGAAAAAGATTCCTGATGTAATCTTAAGGCCCCAGATCTTGCTGAAATTGGTTGATGAAAAGAACCAGTTTGAGTCAGATAATTTTTGGTGAATGGAAAAGTCAAGGCTGAAAGGCCTGGCACTGAGCCTTGATATCCTGAAGCGCCTCCTCACATCTTCATCTTAGCATCGACCGAACCACCGACTGGGGCGGGTCACATGAAGTGTGGCCTTTAAAGCCTGCAGAGATTCACGCCTCTCAAGATGGGCTTGCCCAAAGGGGAAGTCCGGAATCTCAAGTGGGACTTCTGCGTTTTTATGGCCCTTTGTCTCCAAGCATGGTATTTTGCATATGCAATTCGATTGGGTGTTGATGCACAAAATAGTAAAGATTCTTAGAACATCAATAAGTTGCATAGGTATCAGCATGTAATATGAACTCTCAGTTAGACAGCAGAAGAGAATTCATAAGCCAAAATGATATAGGTGAGTTTTATTAACTAGTGGTCTATTATAACATGAATAAAACAGCATACACTCCAACAGACAATATACAAGACAGTAATGGTTTACACAATGATTAAGGATATGTGTATTCAATCAAAGAAGGTTTTCCTATGAATGAATTAGTAGAAAAATCAATTTCTACTGTGCACTGTGGATTTTCTATGAGGAACAATGAGGGAGTTTCTCTGCCCGCATTCCTTTGGGCAATATAACCAGTGATATCAGCATTGGTTACCCTGGAACCAGAGGCCGGTCTGCCTTTCTGAGGTGTAGGTTGCATTCGCGGGGAAGGTCCATAGCCCTGGTAATTTGCCCTTTGTTAGGTGAGGGGGCGTTAGATATTATTTGTTAAATATAACAAAAAGTTGTGTGTCTGATTGGTCCAAATGCTACAAAACGATGTAGCATTCATGCCGAACAGGTTATGTGCGCTGTAATTCTGCCACAGAGACTACACTAAAAATGGAGAAGAGACGTGGGGACTATGCGCATAAACTGCGGGGCTACAATGACACTTTGGACAAAACATCTTAATGTGTTCATGTTAGTTAAGAAAAAGACAATCGTTCAGTGTTTGTCATGTTTTTGTTGATGTACGTGATTACATTACGTGATGGGAGAAGTGGAAGTTGTGGCCTAATGGTTAGAGAATCGGACTCGTAACCAAAGGTTGAAGGTTCGAGTCTCAGGTCCGGCAGGGATTGTAGGGTGGGGGGAGTGAATGTACAGCACTATCTCTCACCTTCAATACCACGACTGAAGTGAGACCCTTGAGCAAGACACCGAACCCCAACTGCTGATATCTGTGTGGTGTGTGTTCACTGCTGTGTGTGTTTGCACTTTGGATGGGATAAATGCAGAGAAATATGGGTCACCATACTTGGCCACAAGTCACTTCACTTTAGCGGGTGTCTGAGAGGGGCGAGAGGGCTGATGACCTCATCGTTTGTATATATACGGATTGGCTGTACACACGAAAAAGCAAAGGAATTAGATTTATTCACTCTGGGAACCGTTTTCAAAAAATGTTAAAGATGGACAAAGTTTCACTTCTCCCAAACGTTGGTGGATCAGTGTCGGAGGAATGACTATACGATAAAAACTTTAGTGCGTTACCGCTAATCGCGTCTCAAGTGTGGATGGGGCCTAATATCCAAATAGAAAATGAGATGTGAAAGGACAAGCAGGACACTAATAAAAATCAACTGAAAAACGTGCAGTGTCAGTACGGCATTGGATGATTTACTTTCAGTCGATGGGGAAAATTACTTTTAAAAAGATATGCATTACAATATGCGCTTACTCCCTAAAAAAATAATTAAGAGGTATACTAAGTTACTTCTTTATGGAAATATGCATTACATTTTTTCTCATCTGGTTCAGGGCCTTGTTTGTTTTTAATATAAAAAGTGTCATTTTGACACATGTAAAGCACTTCTACAAGGAAATGAATAGCATCAGGCTGGAAGACATGGCAACATTTAACATCTGTACAGTCGAGGCTGCAGCTCAAATAAACTTAGCGTGTGCTGCAGTCTGAATTTGAATGAAGAATAGGCACTAAGAGAAGAAACAACACTTTCTATCAATCCAAAAAAACACACAAATTTCTGTTTATCTAAATCATGATGCTTATTAGCATGGTTGAATTGGATCATCGAAGGTCAGCAGCAAAGACATTGGTTAAAAACATTTAGTTTGCATTTCACTGTTTTTATTCATTTTGAGTTTTATTCATGAGGCATAAGAGATGAGTAAATGCATGTTCACGTTTAGTCTAGAACTACAGTAACATCATGGTCACACAGCGCACACAACACCTCCACTCCTGTCTGGCATTAACTGGCATTACTTATTTGAAAAAATTTACTCCGAAATATTCTTGTAAATAAAAAAAAAAGCAGAGTACTGTACAGTTACTTGAAAAAAAGTACTATATGTAATATGTTACTCCAACATGCTTACTTGATTCCGAAGATGTTCTACTTGGATGTGTACTTGTAGTGACGATTAACTACAGTGGATTATAAAAAAAAACATTCAGGCTGCCGAATTCAACAAAACTGTGGCATTTTAAGGGGGTGATCTTTTCTCTACCATATATATATATATTTACGTATACCCCTCTAATAGGTGTGTTGTCTCCTAAATCTTTTAAGGGCAAAGCTCGGATCACAAAAAATGTGAGGAAGTGCAGTCTTTCACGATGCCAAAGTTACGGCACTTTGCTCTTTTAACAATGATGCCCAGCCTTTGTGTGCATGTTCGCAATATTGTCGCTTCTCATTGAAACATATGAACAGGTTCCGTTATGAGTCCAATGATAGAGCGTTTGCATGTAATCCACAGGGAAATACATTACTGGTATTGACTTTTATGCAATATTACTGCACATATGAGTGCATCTATCTCCAAGGAAGTGAATATTTTCACAAAAGACACAATACATGTGTGACTATATCTGTTGGTTTTTAAGACATTGCAACATTGACACTAGAATTGAACTGAAGTGAATCAACATTGAGCTAAACTGAGTTGAATAATGGTAATATTGTCTAAGGTTCATCTGCTTTACAACCTGACGTTATTTCGATTAATTAATTTTGTAATAGTAACATTCTATCGTTACCCAGCCCCCCCCCCCCCAGGAGTGTTTGAAATCTGTATTGTATAAATAAAGGTGGCTTGAGATATGAGACATTAGATATTAACAGCTGTTTTATTTAAACCATTTTTCATTTATTCTTCCTATTTGTACCTGTTTGTTGGGAAAGTGCAATTTCTTAAAATGCTGTCTAGGTAAAAAAAAAAAAACCCTCACAAACATTTGGCAGAGAATAACTGTTTACTTGATGTATATTTGACCAGATGTTCTACCAGGTGGTCCGGAAAAGGACTAATCACTCTGTTTAGAAGCCATATTTAACAAACAACCATATCCAGACCATTGATCAGCCATTGCTGACTTGTAAAGTTCCCTTTCTCTCCTTTCTAGAATGCTTCTATTTCCAATATAGCCTTTAAAGTGAAAAAAGTCAAGTCAAGTGCAAGCAGCAAGTGATTATATGGATAATCTAAAATTAACAAGAATTTAGCTTTCTCTGATAAAGTCTCAGTGTTGGTTATTGTTTACTCAGGTATTCATTACCTTGCTTTTATTTGTGCATGACTGGACTTGCTTTTCTGAGTGTAACTTTTGTTCTTTCACAGACATCATTCAAGAGTCAGTGAGCAAGGGAAAGCAACTGAAAGCACATCTGTGTGAGAGCAGTGGTGGTACGACGGAATTTTCCTGAAAGATTTGACCAAATTTTACAATGTAGAATTAAATGGTTATCAGTAGAAATACCATCACAAACACATCAACATTTTGCAGTGTCAGCAGTTTACTACAAGTCAGATGGCAATGGCAAATCTATGCCAAATTACACATGCTGTCATGAGCCATTAGTGAAGGTCTTGTGAAAGTTTGAACAACTTATCAGTATTGATTACCTAATCAATCATCAGTTTACCATTAACTATAAACTAGTGCTTTACTCTTCTTTTGTTCTGCATTAGTGTAAACATTGTGTATTAACTATGGACTATTATATAGGGTTAACACATTTTTGTACATTAAATACTGTTTAGAGTGAGTATGTCCCTCTCCCTTTTAATGAACTACTTTAGACCAGCAATAGCAAGTTACAAATTATGGTTCATTGCTGTGAACCATCGCTGTGATTAATAGTCTGGGGATTGTGAACAAAGAGGAGGAGAGGAATCTAGTGTAGCTGTGACATCAATTAGCTGAAATACATGAAAAAAAAATAAAATAAAAAAAACCTTCATGCCAGCCGAAATATATAAAAAAAGAAAAAAACATCATGCCAACTAAAACAAAGAATTAGTGAACAGAAGAGTTCCATTAGAAGAAAACAATTATAATTATGCTGTAGCGGTGCATTTTCTCCCTTTGAATCATGATGTCTCCTCTTTATACTTTTGTGGTATAGAAAAAAGTGAATGTGCCACCTAAGAGAGGGCAATATAGAAATGCTTTTACAGAGACGTGACTTATTTTGATTCCCTTTCAAACGGTCTCTCCCATTGCGTTGACACGCTTATGAGGAAACTCCTGTTTACTCTGATACTGAAGCCTGATTTGTTCACGTTTGTGTAGCTGCACGAACCAGTGGCGCATCAACCCGCCAAAAGGGGAGGAGCTGACCTCCTTCAGCGATGAAGATTGTCTCCTAGCTGACTCTGCAAGCAAGAAGCCAAAGAAGGAAGAAAGAAAAAGCTCAACTCAACCTGCTGTTCGCCGCCGTAGAAAGAGTCCCCGTCAGTGGAAGAAGCCACGTGCTTCACTCTCTCCCTAACATCTCGATTCACCTGTGTGCTTCACACGTGAGGATCAGCGCCCCTTGAAGGCTGCGAGCGGCTTGATTTCGTTCGGCGCATCTGAAGAGGAAGCCATCGTTGATGACTTCATGTCATTAACGGCTTTGGATGCTGAAGAGTGGGTGTGTTCCGACGAAGAGCCCGTAACCTCTGACACAGACAACACGGCCCAGCATGACAGCGAGCTGATCTGCGTGGAGGATCTCAGCCTGGCTTGGTCAGCTCCGGAAGAGCCCGCCCACGGCCTCCTTGATGAGCACCACTCATTCTCTGTTATAGGAGAGGAAAAATTGTATAAAGTTGTCAAAATATCAAAACCTGCATCATGTATGTTAGATCCTATTCCATCTGTGCTACTATAAGACGTGCTTCCAGACGTCATAGATCCTCTTCTGAATATTATTAATTCGTCAATGTCTTTAGGATATATCCCAAAAACCTTTAAACTGGCTGTTATTAAGCCTTTCATAAAAAAAAAAAAAACACAACTTGCTCTAGAGAATTAATTCTCGAATCTCCCTTTTCTGTCAAAAATACTAGAGGCAGTGTCTTCTCAGCCATGCTCCTTAGAGAGAAATGGTATCTGTGAGGATTTCCAGTCAGGATTTAGACCGTATCATAGTACTGAGACTGCTCCCATTAGAGTTACAAATAACCTGCTCTAATCGTCTGATCGTGGTTGTATCTCTCTATTAGTGCTACTGGATCTTAGCGCTGAGTTTGACAATATTGACCACAACACTTCTTTTGAGTAGACTAGAAAATTATGTTGGCATTAGTGGAATCGCCTCTCATGGTCAAACATACACTCTAAACAAAATGGTGCTGTATAGCACTAAAAGCGGTTCTTTGGTTTGTAATCATAGGCGAGCCACTTTTAATGCTATTTAGCACCTATTTTTGCAGGTGCTATATAGCACTTTGTCAAATGGTTCCATGTAGAACCATAAGAGGTGCCATATAGCACTTTTTCTCAACAATGGTGCACCAATCATAACTCATCCATGGCTCCCAGCATGCATTGCAACATGAATAAATTACGCAGCTGTATTGTTTTGTATTTGCTTTTATTTTTGTTATTTTTTTGTTGTGACTTTTCACTGCCTTGTTTTGTGACGTTCAAAAAACAAATCAAAATTATCAGAATATTTAGTCACCATCACTGAGATTCACATGCTGATTCTTCATGACAATTTTCTCACATTGTCACGTAGTATCACAGAACTGCAAAAATATAAAACTCATAAAAGAACTACAGATTTTGATAAAATGCAACCAGAGACTCAGACGCATGATACGATTTTACAGTAAGTTCCTTGTCATCACATATGTGCCTTATAAACACTACTGTAACAGCCAAAGATAAACTTATTTTAACTTATAAATAAATCAAGGTCAAGAGCAACTAATGCAAACACTAATCACCAAAACGGTACTGTTCTAGCTCTAAACCTTAATTCGATAAAGACTGTCGTTTAGAGAATCCAGAAATAAAGGCTAACTGGTTAGTAATGTGTTGGAAGTGGTGTGCTGTTTGTGGAGAGGTCTTTTTTCTGAGGTCAAAAGGTCTCATGGTGGGCCCGGGAATCGTGTTTCTTATGGGGCTCTTGAGGGCAAAACAAACATCTTCAAAGAAATGCCTGTATTTTTTTTTAATCCTTTCCCCGACTAAACTAAGAGACTAAGAGAGAGTCAAAGAACCTTTAAAGAACTATACAGGGGCTTACAGGTTTTACTGTAGTGGTGCTTTATAGCACCTCATCGACGCCAAAGAACCGCTGAAGAACCATACAGGGGCTTAACAGGTTCTTTATACAGTAGTGGTGCTATATAGCACCTCAAACACCCCGAAGAACCACTGAAGAACCTTTTTTTTTTAGAGTGTATAATGACCATAATAATTGTAGCAGTAAATGACAAGGATTCATATCAATCTCAAGTTTAAAGTATGTGTTGCAGCTTGGAATTAAACCACGCCATGCTGGTTTGTCTGGCCAGAGGAGAACTGCCCCCCAAATAAGCCTGGTTTCTCCCAAGGTTTTTACACCATTTCTGTCACTGATGGAGTTTGGGTTCCTTGCCACTATCGCCTTTGGCTTGCTTAGTTAGGGACACTTGACTGATTGCACAGACACTATTGGAAGAGAGCTGAACTTTATGATGATATCACTGAATCATCAATGAACTGAATTTATTTGGAAAAATGACTTATTGTCCTCTTGCATTATTGATATAGATAATATATATCTATAATAATATGTATAACATAATTTGAATATGTGCATCCATTCACAGCATATGAACACATAAAATCACACACATAAAATCATAATTACAACTTCTGAGCTCATAATTACGAAATTCTCAAGCAGCAAAGGAGGAAGGAAATGATTAGAGGTTTGATCTTTGCCGTCTAACATCTGTGTAACATTCAACATTGATCTGAGGCAGCTTCATTGCCTCATCAGACTGTGTGTGCATTTGCACTGGCTGTGTTTAATTCTAATGATGTAATAGTTTTAGATGGGTTTGTTGACCTTGCTGTTGTCGGAACAGACAGAACTGTAACCCAACAGTCTGACTTATGTATCATACAGCACTGACAAAACAGCTGAAATAAAGCACCTTGGACATTTTATCTGACAGTTATATAAAAACAATATTGTTTTTTTTTATGTCTGTCTTGCCATCAGGGCAAACAAAAGTGCACACTTAGCTCTGCTCTGTCAACAGTGGTATCATAAATTATGCTTTAGTTTCTTTGGTATTGTCCAGCTAATACACATGCATGTTCAAGAGTAAACAAACATGCAATGCCTCAGTCTCTTTTAAATGTGAGACTAAAGCCACCAAATTCAGCATTTTCCTCTTATTTTATATGAGCAGATTTCCTCCTTCGCTTAATGTGATTAAAATACACATGCAGAACAAACAATATTGGAAGAAATAATCCATTTTGTTTACGCTTAAACTTTTTTTAATCAACACATTAAGTACTGAATGAAATATATTATTTATCTTGTCTTTTCCATTAACTGAGCTTATTACAGTACGTTTTAGGATGTAGCTGAAATGAGGTGTCTTAGGAGTCACCATAATTCAAATGCATGAGTTTACACACTACACAGTGCCTTAAAATGCTGCCTCTGCAGGCAGCTTGCTCGTTTTTGAACTTTTCATTGCATTAAATTATTTCATTGATGTAGAGTATTGATGTATAATAGTACTGTTCAGGTATTAATGAATTTGACCTCATTGCTTAACATCTAATATCCTCTGATCTAGGATCACAGAATTGCACACATCAGACACTCTGGCCAGACGTTTCAATGTACAGCAGCTTATCCTCATTGAAATTCAGAGATAATCGCACGTCTCGGTCCATGGTCTTGATTTTCATTTTCAGAGCTGATGTTTGATTTCATTGATACTTAAACTTTTATGAATTTTATGTAAAAAAAAAAAAAAGCAGTGCATATTAATATGTTAATTTACTAGACAGTTCTCTGGAATACTTGATATGTTTAGTTAATCGCTGCATTATCTGGTCAAGTATTTTTGTATAATGACACAAAATTGTATAATTGCTTGTTGTACCAGACAAGAGATAAGCACATACATTTGTTTCATGTGTCTTGTGCAACAAAGTTGATTCTTTCTTCTTGCATATTGAAACAATGTGCACCTAAATCAAAATGTCATGTCTTTATTAATTGATTAGTTTAGTAAGTAGTCGTTCATCAGCAGGATATTATACAGCCAGCTGACCATTATCACAAAATAATGTCAGTATTAGCATATAGCTACATTTTAAATAACCGTAAAATGACTTACTTGCATCTGTGTTTTTACAACTATGGCAACTTCATTTTCATCACATTTCTTGGCACTTTTCTTCAACTGAAATAGATAAAAGTCAGGCAAAATTGTTCTTCTCTTGCTCAAGGAACTGAGGCCAATATTTATTCCACCTGAGAAAGTATATATGGAGGATACTATACTATATATATTTGATTAAGTAATTAATTATTTGCGTAGTAGGTAGTCTTATCTCACATACTACTTGGGTAATATGTGAACTGGGAAGGTTTTTACTTGACATGCAGTGGCAGTGACAAATACTAATACGTTCATGTAACAATACACAGAAGTGGAATGGTATGACAGTGCGTTCAAGTCATGAACATGAACGCCGCCACAAAGTCGTTATTACGAGTGGGAAACTCAACATTTTCTTTAAGCCCCGAGTTTCCGAGTTGGGGGCTTGTCAATGAGAAACATGGCAGAATCGATGGATGCAACGTCTGCAGTTGACAGTAAATGTTTGTTTAAATTGATAGTTTAGTTGTCCTATAAACTTAAATTAATCCAAGTAAAAAAATCAGACTCCCTGTGAGTAAGATTTGTGTAAAGTTATTAAAAGAAAACCCAGAGCCCGCCATCTTGTGCCGACTAAACTGACTTGAGCGCACCTGACGTCGTAATTACGACTTGTCAACTCGTAAGTACGAACATCCCAGGAGGACTTGACTACCATTTGAATAAAGATTAGATGATGGTTTGATTGTTGTGTGTGTGTGCATGCGGATTGTGGGGGTCCC
The DNA here is from genome assembly GCA_018155175.1 of Sinocyclocheilus anophthalmus. NCBI lineage: Eukaryota > Metazoa > Chordata > Actinopteri > Cypriniformes > Cyprinidae > Sinocyclocheilus > Sinocyclocheilus anophthalmus. The sequence continues at coordinate 23,197 of JADLZN010002585.1, forward strand.
AAAATGCATTTTTTATTTGTAAACAAAACTTTATTTATTTATTTATTAAATTATCATTTTTAATGCAAACCGTTTTCTTTTAGAGGTTTAGAGTTTATGTTAGACTTAAGGGGCTTTTTTATGATTTGCGTCCTTTTCATATTGCATCAAGGAAGGGCGTTGCTAGGTAACAAGAAAGTGGGCGCCCAGTCAACCATGAACAAAGGGGAAATAAGAAAAAAAATTGAAAAAAAATAAATAAATTTGAGCATCTCTCAAAAACAAAGAAAAGAGATGTTAATGAGTTAACAAACATAAGTATATCTCTGTAACCTCTCTTCTATTTTGATTTTTGTTCTGTGTATGTACCAAAATATGTTGGCTTTTTTGATCAAAATAAATATTCACTCTTCATAAATTACATGACTGACACCTGAGTGTTTACTATTGTCATTTTGCATTATTGACACACTATTTTCCTAATTAATGCTGTTCAGTTGCTTTGACACAATCTATATTGTTAAAAGCGCTATATAAATAAAGGTGACTTGACTTGACCAAGTCACATCCTTGGTCATATCCTGTTTATTCTGTTGTTGTCTTCTTGATTATGTGCATATTTGTTGATATATATTTTACCTGCTCTCAGCCATCTTTCAAAAAAAAAAAAACCTTTGTCTTTCCACCCTTACTTACCATGCTCCTCCCTCACCTGTTAGTGTTCATTCAGATTGGAACACTGATCTGCCTTTTTCACTCCATAAACAGACACTGCCACAGAAAGACCAGTATCAGCTTTGGATATAAGGCTTGCATGGAATGAGGTGAGGTGGAGTAGGGGTGGGCGACGGACCCTGAGCTGGTAATTCAGATCTCTCAGACCCCATCTGCCAGGAGGCTGTTTCTATCAAGTGTGTGCTGGTGGCCCTAAAAGAGCTCTGGCGCTCTATCATAGAAGAGCTGAAAATGGAGTGAACATTGTGCAGCAGATAATAGCTAGTCTAATCTCAGACACAGAGAAAGAGAGAAATAGACAGACGTAATAGAACTGAGAGAGTCTTCAGCTGAGTGGAGAATGACTGAGAGAGAGTAAATCACAGAGGGGAAGATGCATTGTATTTGGCAAGGTGACAAATGGGTTAATGGCAAAATAAAAAAATATGTCCAGCATGAGGGAAACATGGTTTAAAAATCTAGTCTATTGTTCGTGATTATGTAATTATAATATTATAATTAAGTGAAGAAATTAAGGCATGGATCATACTTGATGCTGCTGTACAGTTGCTGTCTTTTTATTGATTTAATATCTGAAAGGACGGAATTCTTTGACAAAAAAAAAAGAAAAAGAAAAATTCTAAATCCATAATGGAGGTGCAGCGCAGGCAGCCTCTGTATAAATATGCATAGTTTATCCTTTTGATCTTTCATAAAAAAAATTCTACATTTTAAAGATCTCATTATGAAACAAATGTTTTTCTCTAGTTCACTTTGGACACAATTATTGGAACTCAATAATTGCAACTTCCTTTTCCCAAGATAACAGTTTTGTCCTATAATGCCTGATGAGTTTAGAGAACACCTGACAAGAGATCAGAGAACATTCCTTCATCCAGAATCTCTCCAGATCCTTCAGATTCGTAGCTCCAAGTTGGTGCTTCTTCTCTTCAGTTCACCCCACTCATTTTCTATAGGGTTCTGGTCAGGGAAGGTTACTTGCTGCCCCGTTGGGCCAGAAGACTTCATTTTGTGCTCAGTAACACATATTTGTGTTGTTTTTTATGTTTGTTTTGGATCATTGTCCTGATGGAAGATCCAACCATAGCCTAACAGAGGCAGTCAGGTTTAGATTTTTTTATCTGTTGGTATTTGATAGGATCCATGATGCCATGTATCTGAGCAAGATGTCCAGGACCTCTGGCAGAAAAATGGGTCCACAACATTAAAGATCCAGCAGTATATTTAACTGTGGGCATGGGGTACTTTTATCCCTGTTTGCACCAAACCCATCTTGCGGGTTTGCTGCCAAAATTTTTTTTGGTTTTTAGTTAGACTTTTTTAGTTTCATCTGACCATAGAAGCCATTCCCGTTTGAAGTTCCAGGTGTGTCTGACAGCTGAATATACTGGAGTTTGTTTTTGGATGAGAGAGGAGGATTTTTCTTGAAACCCTCCCGAACAACATGTAGTAATGGGCTGTTTGATATATATATATTACGCTTTAGGGTTTTAGGCCTAAGACTCAACTAATCTATGCAATTCTTCAGCTGTGGTCCTTGGATAGTCTTTGGCCACTCAAACTCTTCTCCTCACCGTACATTAGGACAATATAGATACACGTCCCCTTCCAGGCAGATTTGTAACATCTTTAGTTGATTGGAACTTAATTATTGCCCTGATGGTGGAAATGGCGATTTTCAATGCTTTAGCTATTATCTTACAGCCACTTTCTCTCTTGTGAAGCTCAACAATCTTGTTCTGCACATCATAACTATATTCTTTGGTTTTACTCATTGTGATGGATGATTAAGGGAATTTGGCCTTTGTGTTCCTCATATTCATCATGGGTGGACAATTTCAAGCTCTTAGTCATGCTCCTGGTGTGCTAAAAAAAGTAAATATGAATAGGAATATACCTCAGAGATATTTATTTTAAGAATTTCTAGGGGTGCCAATAATTGTGGCACCATGCATGGAACATATAAGTCGCATGCAAATAAATACATAAATAAATAATAATGAATACACAAATAAATAAAATAGAAATAATAATAATCTAAAATAATCCATAACATCTAACCTTTTGAATGCATATCCACAATGTGGGAGATAAGAATATCTGTGAAGGCCCCAACAATTACATAAGCTCTTGGGACAAATCCTCAGCGAAGACTTCAATGACTAAGACAAGTCCTTGCTAAAGATCCCTATGGCCAGCTATGAACGTATCAAGTCAAGACTAGCTAGGACCCCAAAAAGACTTTAACAAAAAGGACGTTCAACGTGCTATTGGCTATTTAGATGAGAACTGGTCCTCCGACTGAGTCTGGTTTCGCCCAATGTTTCTTATCTCCAGTTCACTCACTTGATTGGGGTTTGGGTTCATTGCCACTGTGACCTTTGTCTTAGTTGGGGTTTAAAAGACACTACATATTCAGTAATATCATTGTGTTGATGGAACAGACAGTATTGAACGGAAACTAATCTTGAACTCAATTGGGCTGTATAATGATACTGTTGTCTTCTGCAGAACTTTTTGTTTCATAATTTTGCAACATTGACACAGTTACCAAACTGAATTGAATCAACATCAAACTGATTGGAGCCAAATAACACTACTTTTTTCATAATTGATACATTTTACATTTTCACTTTCACTTGAGTCTCACTTACAGTATCTGTAAACTTACCCACATGGCCTGCTTGCTGGGATGTTGCGGCGTCATCCTGCTTGCTTACTTGCTCTATTCTCTTTCTCTGTAGTGCACACTTCCTGTCAGAGAGGGGAAGTGACTTGGTTTCTTCTCAGGGATAAGGCCATTTTGTTGATCTTGTGTTCCCTTACTACCCACATGCCTTACTCAACGCCCCACTCTATTCCATTACTGGCAAGTCTCTCTCTCCTTCTCTCGCTGAGCGCTTGCTGAAAACCATCCATCACAACCGGCTCCCCTGAAGCAGCATTGCTTTAGCTCCTGGTGGGAGAGGAGTGGTGTGATTGACAAGATTAACTATGAGTCTCTTCTCCACACACCCTGCTGAATTATCTAAGAGAGAGAGAAAGACAACTGGTCTCTAGTGTCTGTGTCTGTCTCTGTTGGCCTCTCTCCTCTTGCTTAGAGCTCTCATAACGCAATACACTCTCTCCATGACTCACTGTAATTTAATAGCTGCTCTCGTGACATACAGCATTGATCTACCCTTACACCTCTAGTGTGACTACACCACAGACAGCATGCGTACCTCAGAGCTCAGCAAGCTTGATTCCCCTCAGACTACAGACCATTTATCATAAATTAATATTAATATTCCCCTTCACAGAACGGGCTACATGACAGCATCAAGTCTGGCTTTAAAAGCAGATACTCCTCGGAGACAACCATACTGTCCTTTATGGAAACTCTTTGGTTGGTCAGAGCGAACTCCAAATCATCTGTCACTATTCTGCTACCTTTGACACTGTAAACCACCAGATCCTTCAGTCTAAGATTTCTGATTTGGGCATTGTAGGTGTGGTTCTTTGGTGGCTTATAGTATCTCACAGGCAGATCTTTTGAAGTTTCGTGGAAGGGAGGCTGTCTGAGTTACAGCAGTCAGCTAATCACTGAGGTGCCTCAGGGTTCAGTGCTCCTCTCCTTATCTCCATATACAACCTCACTTGTAATGATCATAAAGGCACATGGCTTTGCTTCTCCTACCACTGCTATGCAGCTGATACACAGATGCCATTTAAACCTGATGATCACACTGTCTCAGCTCCTATTTCTGCCTTCCTTTCATGAATAATGAAGAATTGGATGAAGAAGTGTCATCTCCAACTCAACCTTGCAAAGACAGAGCTCATTGTAATCCCTGCAAATCCACAGTGGACCACAACATCACTGTTCAGATGGGGCCTACAATACTATCACCAACCAAAAGCAAGGAAACTGGGGGTAGTGTTTGACGTCAACTGAGCTTTACCACCCACATTTCAACAACAGTCCGGTTTGGCAAATTAAAGCTTTACATCATAAGGAAAATCAGCCCCTTCCTGTCATAATATGCCGTGCATCTTCTCATTCAAGATCTTGTCATTTCGAGATTGGACTACTGCAATGATCTACGTACTGGCCGGCTTTCCAGCCATCATTATTAAGCCTTAGCAGATGATCGAGAACGTGGCAGCACGTCCGTCCAGTCTTCAGTTAGCCAAAGACAACCCTTCGCCAGTTACAGTCACTGAACAAGCGGCGCCTTGTTCCTTCATGTCAAAGTAAAAAGTTTCCCTCCAAAACCTTCATGCTTTCTGCTCCTCTCTGGTGGAACGAGCTACCAGACTCCACCTGATCTCCAGAGATCATCACCTTTCAGCTGAATACACACCACTTCTTTAAGCACTTAGCCACTCCACAAACTTACCGAGGTGTGCGTGCACATGCAGAGATTTCTCTCTTTTCTGCATTTCACCTCAGCTCTAGCTTGTTTCTTGATTTCGTTTTCTAAACATTTATAAACATCACTTATATACAGTGAATATTAGCTATGTGACAAATTGCTTTTGTTCCTCTATTGTAGGTCACTTTAGATAAAAATGTGTTAAATGCATAAATGTAAATGTTTATCTATGGGAGTTTTTTCTTTCTTTTTTTTCTTTGCTGGGCCTTTGTAAGGAATGTTTTATTCTCAATTGTTTTGACCACTGAATATTGAATTTATGTCTTTTCACTTTTACATGCTTACAAGGTGTCGCTTGGTAATTTAGCTTGATAATAGCTGATGTTTTTTTTTCTGAAATGTACATTGTTTTCTTACTTTCATAGTCATTCAACATATTGACCCTGATGCAGTTACTTTTTATACAGACTTTCTATTGTTCTGGCAGAACATTTAGCAACTGGACTTCTTGGAAATGTTATTGGATGCCTCTGTTCTATGCTTTCTCTCCTTCAATATTCTTCTAAACGAGAGGCAGAAGTGAGAAGAATATCAACTGAACCAGTAAGAAAAGTCATTGGTTGCTAACAAAATTGGGGTGTGCAGCAGAGCCTTGAGGAGCTGACACACACTGCCATGCACCCTTGTACCTATGAAGATGCATCATATACCAGGCTTATTGGTGCTGTAAGATATTTATTATTTCATCTGATGCTGAAATATGTGTCCTGAGAAATCACACCTGTCTCTGTGACAACCCTGGACTAGTAAACAGCTTGAGTCTTTAAAATTAAAGACCAGCTCAACTGAATTTGAATTCATGAGGCAAATAGCATCCAGAGTTACAGTGCTCTTCTTAATATTGAGAACACTTTTTTCCTAACTCTTCACTGAGATGTAGCTTGACACAGCATTTGCAAAAAGAAGTCGGAAATTCCGAGTTCCCTGTTGTAACTTTTCATTGGAACATCCTTCAAGTCAGAGTTCCGATTCAGAAATTCTGAGGAACTGCAACAACCCAGATTCTGAAGTCCAATATGGCTGCTCAGTGCATCAGCAGAAGTGACACATAAATATATTGACTATGGGGTTATCGTATGACGTAAACCAACGACAAAATGGAACTGCTAAACAGGACAACAAGACAAATTATCATTAAGCAACAAGAGAACAGAACTAATAACAAGATAAGACAGTGACCAATGAAAACGTGACTTGAGAAACAAGCGGGAGCAGAAGGCTATGTGACTGAAACCAAAGTAAAATCATGACGTAAAATACATGACTAGAACTGAAAACATGAACAGATGACAGCAGGGTAATGGTTAATTTTACCTATAAACATGTTTTCACACAACAAATGGACGTTTCCAGAAACATTAGATAACATTAATTATTAATGTCTGTTTTAATGTCTGTGATAATTTTGTTGACATTTCTGAACTTAATTTAGAGCAATGCGTCTAATTCAGGGGTGGACAAATCTGATTCCGGAGGGCCACTGTTCTGCAGAGTTTACCTCAATCTGCAATCAAACATACCACAGTCTTTAAGATGACTTAAAAAATGACAGGTAGATGTAGTCTTATCACTGTCTATTTGTGTCAGAAGATAGCAAAATGATTAAATAACTTTTAAATGACTAAATCACACTAGTTAAATGACTACATCACTCAGTAAATAACAACAAGCTTGAGGTCTATGACAGTAAGTGTTGTCTGCCTGAAATCTGTGACCTTTTGTGGGGCCATTGCAATGATGAAGTAGTTTCTCTTCTCTAGTGACCCTTTTTTTTACTGAGAAAAAATGATGCTAACGAACTTGAACGTGTCATTAATGCAGCAAATGCAGTCACTTCTGCAATGAGCTCATGTCTGCCCTGAAAAAGTTGCAAATGATTTGTTGGGTCACTTTATTTACTGTATTACACACTGCTCTCCTCTCCAAAAAAAAACTTGGCGTAGAGAAAGAAATGGCGTACTAAAAGTGACCCCATTAAAGTGCCTTAAAATGGGAGACCATTATTCATAAAGGGCAAGAGAAATTCAGGATTCACACTTGCATAATATTGTTCCTATTTTTTTGTAGTTCTCCTTGCTAGAATTCAACTGATCCTTACATGGATTTGGTGAAATTATTAAATAGTGGCTAATTGTATCTACACGTTCTATTGGGAGGCAAATCATTCATATTCACCTCATATTTTGAATTAAATGTTACTTTAGAAATCAATTGAATGTTCATTAAACGTGATAGGACAGCAGACAGAAAGGATGGTTACCTTCGAAAACCCCCTTTCTGACTCATCCATAGCCATCTGACACATCTCTTGACTGTGTGAAAAGTAAATATATCTATATCTCTAACCAAACCTCTTTTTCAGAGACCTTGGCATCAGTGAATGTTGTCAGTATATGACTTTGTCATTTGCATTATATGTTGTATAGCTGATGTCAATAATCTTTTATAAATCAATGAATTGGTTTTACAGAAGCAGTTTATCTTTCCGTAACTTAATTGTTACATCTTATATACTTTATTTATCCATTCATGGTTTTCATTTATTTATTTATTTTTATTCAAAAACCCTCTTGATTGTTCTTAATGTGTAAATGTGAGAAGCAAGATATCACAACCTTGCAAAGCAGATATGCAGTGTACCATATAATAAATGTGTAAATAATGATGGCTAGAAGTCTAGGAGAATGCTGTCGGAGTGGCTGTGAAAGGCATCAGTCTTATCGGCTGCAAGTAGAAACTGTTTTGAAGTCTGTTTGATCTAGGTTAAATGCTTCTGTACCATTTGCCAGACTTTAAGAGATCAGACAGCTTGAGACTGGACTGACTGGGCTCCGTGAAGATAGACTTGGCCTTCCTAAGGCATCTGAGTAAATGTCTTGTAAGGTTGGCAACTCATAGGCCATGATGAACCGAGCTGAATTCACTTGCAGTGTTTGTTTGGTGATCTGAGTGGAGCTCCACAATTCAGAGAAGCGATAACTTTGGTAAAAGAGCTGTGTTAGTAAATAAATCTGTGTAATAAAACATGCAGAGAATTAACAAAAACAGAACTTTAATAATTTGCAGTGTACTAAATAATAATACAATACTAATAACATGCATTTTAAATATACTATATGTTAAATTGCAATAATCCTATTGTCAGAAAGAAAAAAAAGGTATTGGCATCAGTATACTGGCAATATACCATGCTGGCCTTGTTTACCAATGACTACTCAACACTCTCCCAAGTCCTTATTTTTTGTAATATTTTGCAATAAATTTCAACATATTACATATTCACTTATTCCTTTTTGTCACCAGTGTTCATGATGGTTAGGCTGAGTACACAGTCTTTTTTTCAGTAGATTTGTCTTTTTTCCAATTTTCAAAAAAAAATTATATATATATATATATTATTTATTTTTTGGCTTCAAATCGAGTGCAGCGTTAGTTCAGTCAGGCCACATAGGCATAATGCTGCTGACGTGGCCTGCTGACAAATCGCTCCAACCACTACCATCCTCCTATCAGACTGGGCATATACTGTATACTGTACATGGCATTATTGCCCGGAAAGTATGCTCAATCTGCTCGCAACCCTCCCTCCCTCCCCACTATCAAGCATATTACTGTGTACTTTCTGGCTGTCTTCTTTTTTTTTGTTTTCATATTAAGGCTTTCAAGTCCTAGCTGTCATGGACCTAACTGTTGAGAGATACTCATCCTCATAGCCAAGCTACGGCATAGTCATTCTGGGTTTCATGTTACCACTGTTCTAGTGTCACTCTGAATAAATGTAAAATATTGTTTATCGGTGTGGCATTACTTAAAAGCACAGCCCTGAACCAGGGTCATTTAAATATTACTTTCCATTAGTTATTGCTATTTAATGTCCATGCAAAGTGATAAATAGAGAGAGAGGACGGACAAGTGAGATTTCACACCATTTAATATCTATTCACCTTTAAACTCAATTACCTCCATGAATTGGTAAGCAAACAGCACCTCAGCTCCTTAAGCCTGATCCATGTGGAACTCTGCTTTACATCAGAGAGCGGAGCGAGATCACTGTAATCCACTCCCCACCTCTCTTAAAAATGCATATAATCTTGTAAATCTTCCATTCACGCGTCACAGTAGCTTTCTGATGTTTTTCAGCATGGCAGCTTTCTCGCCCCTAAAACCAGTTGTGCTTCTGCACTCTCCGCCCCCTCTCACAAAAGCACTTTTGGTTAGCGGCGCCTAGCTAATTAAATTCTGTGGTTAATCACACATGCCTGCGCTGCTGGCCAAAAGCAAAATAACAGAGTAAAAGTTTTAAAATAAAGTGAAGAATGCTTAAAAATGATACTAATTAGCAACATTTATTTAAGTGCACTTCTTAAAAAGTAATTATGAGGCAGAGAAATGCACTGTTTGTGTGCATAAATAATCCTGCAAGCTGGTTATATAGATTACCCGCCGGTCCTCTTGTGTTTGCACTCTTCTTTTTTCTTTTTGTTAAGCCTTACGAATTGTGAATGTCTTGTGGCATGTGTGGATGCATTTGATGTCATATCAGCGTTGTGTTGTGGAGACGCTCTTATTGGCATTGGCACGTTCTCCATGCACATTGTGCAGTGTGTCAATCATATGTGAATGCAACACTGGCACGGCTGATAGCTGAAGATTCTCTGGTGTACATGGAGGGGGAATGGATCATGATGGTTATTACCCAGAGGAAGGTCTTATTGTTCAGAGGATGCTTTTGCATACCTCGAGAGACTTAATGGAGTTTGCTCACTGCTTAAATGCTTTAAGCGTCAACTCAGTCTCAGATGTTGCTCTAAAATTATTTAAGGGAAAAAATAAGACAATTGTTGACATACAGTAAAAGTAAAAATTATATAAAAGTTAAGATTTTTGGTCTTTGAGAAATGTTTGAGTTTTTTTTCGATCTTTGATTTTGCAGATGTTGGTATGCTGGCAAATCTTTAGCAACTCTGGATGAGACATATTACAGACAGATTTCTGGCATCAGTAGCACTTTATATTGTCCACTTTAGTCATTCGACTAACTATAAGTAACTTTGCAACTACATGTCAACTAGCAGTCATTAGAGTATTAGTAAGACTGTCTGCTTAAAAGTACATTACACTCTTAAAAATAAAGGTGCTTCACGATGCCATAGAAGAACCTTTTTGTCTAAATGGTTCCATAAAGAACCTTTAACATCTGAAGAACCTTTCTGTTTCACAAAAGGTTCTTTGTGGTGAAAGAAGGTTCTTCAGATTATAAAAAGGTAAGAAAGAGATGGTTCTTTAAAGAACCTTTGACTAAATGGTTCTTTGTGGAACCAAAAAGGGTTCTTCAATGGCATCGCTTGAAGAACCTTTTGAAGCACCTTTATTTTTAAGAGTGTATGTAACTTTTGGCGCTCTATTGGTTAATAAACAAAACTGCATGCATCTTGCAGAAGAACAATGTAGCCGGAGCTACGAGTCACACAGGTACTGGGGTACTCCGCAGTGATTGGTCTAAAATAGTCAGAATATAAACACTTATTATGGCATACTATAGTGATTCAGGATAAGATACAACACATTTTGTAGGTGGATTCATGATGTACTTGCTAATTGATGTATGATGTATGTACTAAATTTTGCACATTTTTATCAAAAAAGTTACATAATGTTGTGATGATCGTCAACAGACTGTAAGTACTGTAAGGCTGTCAAAATGGCTGAAAAACAAAATTAGAATTTTGTACTTAAATATTACAAAAATTCGAATTATATTCCAATTTAAAATGCATAGTTTCAGTTAGGGTGAAGAAAACGTTGAGGGCGCATCGAGCTAAATATTACTAATGCACATTTATCCAAAGCATAATCTGTGAAAAAAGGTACATAATGTTTAAAATAATGTTTATAAACCAATTATAATTAAGTTGCTTAAACAACTATAAACAAAACAGCATCATGTAGGCCTATGTATTCATAGTTTAATACAAAGGACCGAAAGCCAATCTCTTTTGTGCGAGACGTGAGTGCAATGGTGATAGATGTCCCTCTAGAAAATACGTGAAATATGCAAGATGTACGGTGAACGGCTTGCGTTCAGTTTGATGAATACAAATTTTCTCACAATATGATGTTATCTGTGTTTCCGAAACTAGTTGTACTTAAAACAATGCAGCAGCGCCACATCTAGCGGATTCAACTGGATAGGTTAACATTAGGCTTGTTTGAGATGCGCCTTGCCTTGCCTGAAATGTAGGCGAGAGTAGGCGGCTGCAGTGAGGGGAGGAGGGAAATAAGCACAGTCAAGACGGACAGTTCTGACCTCTCGAAGTGGAACAGATGCCTATGAGATCAATGACAGATATCGTGTTATTCTCACTCACATGCTGTGTTGCTAATAAACATGATATAAATTAAGTTCTGTTGCTTTTATATGAAAATAAATATGAACAAGACACTCAAAGTGCTTGCTATTTAATTCCATACAAAAGGTGTATTTATCATTCATTTTTACTTTAATACAAACATGTATTTTAGATTTTTATAGAAATATGACAACAATCACATCTCACACATCTCATAGTGTTTGGGAATATTCATGCATAATAAATACATAATCACATGAAATCAGATAAAAAAAATATATATATTTTAGAAGAGAACACAACATCACAGTTGTCTGAACCAATGAGCATCAATCTGTGACGTCAGTCAGTCGTTTCCCATCATGCATTTGATCAGCGCAGTCGGTAGAGCGCACTGACAACTGTCAGGAGATCCTTAAGGAGAGTTTGGGTGATGTTCTTGACTCATCAGCTGATCAAGGGATAGATTAAAATATAGATTTAATGATTAAAAGTTAGGAAGATAGCAGGTGAGCCGCACATTGACAGACTATGAGGGTCTTCAAGCTCATTAAATTCTTGAATCATCTATACAGATCCAGTCAACACAACACAACATAACTTAATATATACGTATATATTAATATACAATATATAGATTATAGATATATAGAGTATATAGATAAGATATACTGTATATATATATATATACATAATATATCTATTAATATTTATATAATATATATATTATATATATAAACCTTACATTGATTACTGATTTTGATCTGCTTCCTTGTTTGAGCTGTTAGCTACCAAACTTTCACTGATGGTCCTATTTTTCACACTTTGGCAACAACTCCGCTCTAAACAGACGGAAAACAGTCTGAACCCTTCTGGGGAAGGAGCTTGAAACTCTAAAGTGACCAACAAACAAAGCCGTGTGCAGCTAATTTTTTCACTCCCCCTGTACATTTCTTTTCTGCTTGTTTTTTTGCTTTTAAGTTTCATATCCAAACAGAACCCCAGTGTCTAGATTGCAAACACATGACTATTTGTCTTCTGTTATTTTGAACAAACACACTTTGCCTCATATTGACAGCCAAGCTGTTTCCAGAGAAACCTTTTCATGTAGTGCAATTTAGCCATTGCCTAAGTATAAAACTGCAGTTATAGGAAACAATCATGGGACACGATGTTACAGCTCCAATTATCAGACTTTCCTTAAAGGGGTCATATGATGCGATTTCAATTTTTCCTTTCTCTTTGGGGTGTTTCAAGCTCTTGGTTCATAAAGAAAATCTGTAAAGTTGCAAAAACTAAAGTATCAAATACAAAGAGATATTCTTTATAAAAATTAAGAATCAGCCACACCTACCTAAAACGGCTCGATTTAACACGCCCCCACATGTCTACGTCACTATGTGGGAAGATTTGCATAAGGCCACCCAAATGTTCACGCAAAGAAAGAAGGCGTAACTTTTATTCTCGCTGTAGTGTTGTTGCCGCCGCCGCCATGTCGTGAAGGCGCTGTGTGTTTCGTTGTGAAAGGGAAAATCAAGCGTAGCATTAGTTCTGGCAGGTCACATTAGTCAAGCTCGCATCAGCTGACTCTCAGCTGATCCCCATCTACCTATGGGAATGCAACACCTATCTAAGCATTCATATATAAGGTCCCTCAGTTTTATCAGCAGTTTTCGCTTTGCTCAATAGCTAATTAAATGTCGAATTCGGCAGGCACAACACCATCATCACTAGGAATCGGGAATTTAGAGAAGTGGAATTCGTTTCCCCAATGGTCTCACCTCCGATTCATTCAAGTTCGTTAACTTGAACACGTGAATTCCCCGCATTGATCAGAATCTGCCTGATTCGGAAGTGACTGAGTTAGCATTACTTCACGCATCTCTACATTATTGTCATGTGACTGACTGTTGCAGTTTATCTGCAACATGCATGTTGCTAAGGATATCCGTGTTGTCTAGGCTCATTTAGTTGTTTTCAGTTAAATGCTAGTTTATGCGAATGTGCGGTATTTATCTGTTGTCACTGGCAACACGCTTTTTGCTGCAATATGCTGCGCTTAATGGGGGTAATGTCATTTCATGCATTCTGAGTTATTTAAACTGTTAAGAGTTGAATTCTTATGCGCGCGCGCACTCAGTGGCCCAAGCGAAAGCAAGAGCGTGCCGCTTAACGTGTTTCTTCCATGGTTACAGAAGTCATCGGCAGCGCCGCAGTTACTTGTTCGAGAAGACTAGGATGTTCGAGAGGAACTACACTAGCCTGCCTCTGGCTGGAGAGAGTAGCCGCTTGCTCCTGGTAATGACGCTCTTGCAGTGTTTGCATACTCTATCACAGATGAGGTGAATTAAATGCAATATTTGTCAAATAAACAGACATTTCATAAACGTTTTCATGAGCAACAGAAACTTTTTATATACTGCTTAATACAGCGCCATCACCGAGTACCCATGAAATAAAGTTCAAATCTCATGTGATACCCATGCTACTGACACACCCTACCAATAAAGTGGGGTTATATGATTGTATCAGTGTTTTTGAACAGACTCAATATTATAACGTGTGACTACACACAAAAGATTTTACTGTTGTGACGACCCTGTCGGTACTTGGCCGGCTGTAGGAGTCATGGAACTACGTGATTGGCCGCGTGGGGAACCTGCTCTCTATCAGAAGTCCTTTTAAAGAGGCCTCCGCATTGAGTTAGAGGAGGGGGGATCTGGTCTTTGGACAATTGGTTTTGTGAGTGTGTGGCGTGTGTGTGCTTTGCCCTCAACACGCAGTACACTACATTCACACTGCCATACATTTCGCATTACACCTTGGGCAATTACTGATGTTTCCAGTACATTATTGCGTCTTCATACTGTTTTTATGGGATGTAGCGTTTGAAGACAATGCTACTCACAGCTAACCGTTTGGTTGAGTGTGTCTGGGTTGTGGCTTCCTTGAGCCATGGGTCGTAACACTGTTATAAAAACACAGATTTGTGAGCATCATTGGAATTGAATTGTTATAATAAGCACGCAACACACGTCGTGCTGGTCATCACAGAATCTAACCAACGAGAATAAAGTGTGTCGTCATCAAGGCTTTCGCAGTAGGCTTGTTTGAGATCTGCGCAGAACCGATCACCGGTGATCTCCGCGAGATGCATGACGGTTAGAAATATGTCCGAGTTACGTCCAACTTGCTCTGATATCATGCTGACGTGTGCAAAAAAACTCTCACGACAGCGAGGCGGCTGTGTCGGATTGTGCAGTCGAGCGCAGTTGCTCTCCTCCGACTGCGCTGATCAAAAGCATGATGGGAAACGATTGACTGAAGACACAGCTTAATGCTTATTGGTTCAGACAACCTTGATGTTGTGTTCTCTTCTAAAATGTTCTAAAATTTCATGTGATTTAAGTATTTAAATTATGCATGAATATTCCCAAACACTATGACAGTGCGATCTCTGTGTGCGATATGTGATTGTTGTCATAGCAAGCACTTTGAGTGTCTTTGAGTGTCTTGTTCATCATATTTATTTTTATGTAAAGGCAACAGAACTGAAATTATATCGTGTTAATCAGCAGCACAGCACATGAGTGAGAATAACGTGATATCTGCCTTTGATCTCGTAGGCATCTGTTCACTTGGAGAGGTCAGAACTGTCCGTCTTGACTGCGCTTATTTCACTCCTGCCCTCACTGCAGCCGCCTACTCTTGCCTACATTTCAGGCAAGGCGAGGCGCATCTCAAACAAGCCTAGTGCCTGACCTAGGCGGCTGGTCTCGTTTTGCTCTCGCGATACTTTGATGGCACATGTGATCATAAGGCGGCTGCAGCGCCGATCAAAGTCTGAAAAATGTTCTAACCAGGATGCATTGCTTTTGAAAGGCGCCAGCCGATCTTTGCGGCGCCGCTTGAAGTCGAACAAGCCTAATGTCTCTAAAGAGTGTGTTTTTTGGATGTGAGGAAAAGATAACCTTATTCAGTGTTATGTGAACAGTGGATGCAATTTGTTTTTCCAAGGCAGCAACGGAGTTTCTCAGCGAGTTTGTTTGTTCCCGTCATTTCGGTGACGAATGTTTTATAACAAGGTACATTCTGACACTGGATTTGCACATCGTTTGATACTGAAAGACGGAGCAGTCCTAGTGATTAAAGATCCCGTAAGGACAAGAATGGCGATGGTAAAACTGCATCAATGTCTATGTTTTGTTGCCAATCGGCCCATAAGTGCTTGCGACTCTTCAGCTACGCCCACGGCTCACCTCCAGGAGCTCGGCTGTTTCCGGAGAGAATCGCAAAGCTGTATCTTTCTTTTATAAATCTGATAAAACTGAAGACTCTTTGGAGATGTGAATGATGCAATACTACACTATAGGTACTCAAGATTAACATGAGATTGGCCAAAACTGTGTGTGTTATGTCCCCTTTAACCTAGTCAAGTCAACTTTATTTTTATAGCACTACAGCACAGATTTAAGCAGCAGGAAATAACGACCATGGTGCAAATGGAATAATTTCTGCTGCAGCGCAGCTCCAAGAGAAATAGTAAACGGCCATTGTTCAGTTGAAGTCATCAGCAGCCGAAAACCTAGGATGCTGACACGCCTATCAGCCAATGACTTTGCAGGCAGCGTTTGTTCATGAAGGTAACTCATGAAACTGATATCGGACATGCTTCTGAGGCAGCTTAATGGTTCAATGATCTACAACAAAATATAACGAGCTTTGGTGATAACTAAGCAAATATTCAATGATTTATTTGATCAACCATCATGGGATAGAACACACAGGATTGTGGGTATCAAGGCAGCGAAGGATACATCTATTCTGCCTTTAAATATCGGCCAGATGAGGTATCTCAGGAGGCAAGAATTGAAGCTAACTTTGGATTCGACGTGTCTCGATGCCTTCCTACCTTGAAATGTGTCCTCCGAAGGCAGCATTTTCCAGTTTCGGATGCAGCCGTCAGTTCAGCGTTGATTCTGTTCCCGCATCAGACACACTTGTTCTGTCTAGTCGTATTGGAAACATGCTTGTTCTTAAGCTTGGTTGTTATTGGGAACATGCTTGTTTTTAAATTATAGTGGTATTGTCGGGAACACACTTGTCCCAGAGCTATCTGGTTGTTATTGGAACATGCTTGTTCTAAAAGCTGTAGTCGTATTCGGAACATGCTTGTTCTTAAGCTATCTAGTCATATTGGAAATATGCTTGTTCTTAAGCTACCTGGTCGTTATTGGGAACATGCTTGTTCTTAAGTTATAGCTGTATTGTTGGGAACATGCTTGTTCCAGAGCAATCCGGTCATTATTCGGAACATGCTTGTTCTGAAAGCTGTAGTCGAATTGGAACATGTTTTTCTTAAGTCTATCTGGTGTTATTGAGAACATGTTGCTTAAGCTTTTAAGGTATTGGCAACATATTCATTAGGTCATCTGTTAAAGGCAACAGAATTGTTGCTACAGGTTATGCGGGTTTTGGCAACATATTTGATTGGTCATTGGTTAAGGGCAACATGCTTGTTGCTTAAGGCTTTGAGATTTTGCTATCAATTTGTGTTGGGGGATATCAGCATATGGTTTTGTTTTGGGGGGTTATCGCTGCTCTCCCTGCTTTCATCCATGCTAGGCTGCATGGATGCGCAGAGAGTTCTTGTCCAGAACAGAACCATACCGCCAATCCAAACTGTATGCTAATTGTCAATCATCTTTGATGATAGTGGTCCTGACAGAAATCAAGCGTAGCGTTAGTTCTGGCAGGTCACGTTAGTCAAGCTCGCATCAGCTGACTCTCAGCTGATCCCCATCTACCTATGGGAATACGACACCTATCTAAGCATTCATATATAAGGTCCCTCAGTATTATCAGCAGTTCCCCTTCAGGAACTCGAGCTGCGTCGAAATGCTACGGGAACGTTATGTGACCAAGAACCATAAAGGCACATGCGGTGAAACCGGCGTTAGCTTTTCTGTCATTCAGCAAGCGCTCTGTGGGTGTCCAGTCGTTATTTTGGTGTTCTGTCCATTAATACTCTTATTTTTACCAATCGAGCGATGGACAAAATACCAAGCAAGACTGTGGGCGATCCTAGGCTGTGTTCTTCCCTGCCCATGCTACATTTCGGTTGGGGATACACACAGTTTGTGTGTGTCGGCTTGGGAGTGAAGCATGCAGAGTCAGCTCTCGAGGGAGCTGTTTGTCACATTGCGAGCATTTGTCACTGTGTATGCTTGCTCTCCGAGGGCTCTCTTTGAGGAGGGAGTCTTCACCGGCGTTTCTCGCAGTGCCCCGCTTTCGCCGAGGCAGAGCGGCGGCTGTGCTCGTGGGGTTCGCATATGGATCTGGTGGAGGGAATGTAGTCGGGCGAGTCCCTATCTTCATCCTCACCTACCAGATCCAGCGCCCAATTAAAAAAGAAAGATTCTTTCTAAAGACTAAAGATTCTCAGGACACTAATATATTGCCTATGTACCAACATATAATATACACTCTCGTTTAGATCATCAGAAGACAAATTCATAGATACTAAACATGGTAGGATTACAAATAGGCAAGATGACAGGAATGAGTGGTTCCATCACAAGCCTGCATAAAACAGTATACAATATAAGAGACAATATACAAGGACAGTAACAACATACACAATGACATGAAGGATATGTGTGTTCATTCAAAGAAAGGTTTTCCTATGAATTAATTAGAGAAAAGTAAATTTTTACTGTGCATTGGTTTTTTCCTATGGAAAGTGTAGTGAGTGTCCTCTACCCACATTCCTTTGGGCAATAAAACCAGTGATATCAGCGTTGGTTGCCATGGTGACCAGTGCCTGGTGTCTTTCTGAGGTGTTAAGATGCATTTCGAGGGACCCTTCCCCCGAAATGCGTCTTAACACCTCAGAAAGACACCAGGCATAGGTCCTCCTAGGCTTGTACGGAGGGTGTTACAAGTATTGTAAATATAGCTAACAAAAATCTATGGTAGGTTGATGGTCCAGATGCTCAGGTGTTTAGCTGCATTAACTCATGAGGATAAATAAGATTATCTGACTATAACGAAGTCAGATCATATAATTTTGGTTTTTGATGTGAATCTTACCACACCAGACCGTGTTACTCGTTTGGTTGTTTAGCTGCATTTAATTCTGAGGAATTAAATTAAGTATTTATCTGAATATGAGAAGTTAGCTAATCATTTTTCGATTTTTGAAATCGAATCTTACCACACCAGACCGGTGTTGTTATTTCGCTGGTTTGTTTGATGCATGATTGCATTTGCCCAGACACGCCCCCTCGGGACAATTCAGTGGGAAAAAACCACTTTTTAAACGTTTTCCTATGCGAGTGCGCTGAGGGCAGAGAAGCGGCCTCCGGTCCAAAGCGAGAGAAAAGTTATGCTAAAGTGAGGTGATTAGCAACGGATGCTCACCTCTTCCTTCGTGGGGATGGCTTGTCACTTAAAGCAGCCATATGGTAGCCCATTCTGGGGGACTCCTTTTTTATCGCATTAGGTTGGCTCTTCCACAATAGGAAGGGCTTTGAAGTCTGGCGGCTGGGCATTCGCGTCCAGTAGTGTTTCGACGCAGCTCGACGTTATTGAAGGGGACGTCTCAGGTTACGCACTGTAACAATGGTTCCCCGAGGGAATCGACCGCATGCTGTGGTGAAACGCGATCGGGAATGAGACTGCCACGACGCCCCACAGACTTGCAACTTCGGGCATCCCGTCAGCGCTTGATACACTCATAAGAAGCTGACGTCGATCAACCGCACGTGCTTTTATAGCTTCCTGGCCTCTACGTCACCCAGCTGTGATGTCTTGCCCTTCCATTGGACTGATTACACATTTGATTCAGAGCGTGGTCACGCTGGAGGCATTACCGTAGCGTTTCAACGCAGCATCTCGTTCCCTTCGGGAAACCATGGTAACATGCGTAACCTGGAGACGTTTTCGCTTTGCTCAATAGCTAATTACCCACATCCATCCCCAACTCCTCCTCTGTCAGTCAGGATTCAGCTTCTGATTATCCTTTGAATCAGATTAATTCTAAAATGTGTACATAAAATTTATTGAACTTTAACAATATCTGCAATACATTATGTTGGTTCTGTTCTGTTTACCCATGGGGGTTATTGCTGCTCTCCCTGCTCACATCCATGCTAGGCTGCACGGATGCGCAGGGAGTTCTAGCCCAGAACGGAACCATACCACCAATCCAAACTGTTGTACTTTTCAATCATAAATTGACGATCGTTGTCCGATTACAGAACTCCTTTGTTTGGCGTCCAAAAATGCGGACGCATAATCGCTGCTTCATCAGGGCCATGAGAACCTGAGACCGTGGCTGGCGCGTGAGTGCATGAATAATACATAAACTTTGCGGACTGGTGGGATCGACGAGATCGGTATGCTCGCACGCGAGTCGAGGGACGAAACGCAGGGAGCCAGTCGACACCCTGGGGGGGCCTGTCGTCAGCTATGTGGGTGCGAGGCAAGATATGCGAGCCGAGCGGCACCATGATCGGGACGTGTCCTGAATAATCCAGATGCACGGGCCAGCAGGACTCTAGCTGCAAGATAGCCCGCCGGCGGGTCAATCCGGCTACCACACTCTAAGGACCTATGTACCCCCATGGCCTAACTCTAGCCCGGAGCTGTTGATGGGTTCGGTGTGTTTAATTGTGAGAAGCGAAAACTTATGTGTTGACTTCCAAAGAGGACCGACCAGAAATTCAGTGGCTACCTGTTACCAGAAAGTTCAACCTGCAAAAATAGTTCACAGGAAGCATTTTAATGGTAGATGATTTCCTGAATCTGTAGAGTAGGATAGGGCTGTGCAATGTCGGCGTTTTCTGAATCCACAGACCGTAAGTAAGTTTTGATATTACATAAAGAAGGGCCACTGACGATTCAAATGCAGAGCAGGTAGGAGAAGCACGTTGTTGTTTGCCAATTTCTCCAGGATCACAAATGCAGAAACGCATGGTTTATGTTTACGGGGGGCAAGCGATGCAAGCGCATGCGTAACAGACAGTCTAAGTGCATATAAAGCCTGGAATAGAAAGTATCTCTACGCCTAGAAGTGGATTCAAAAACCACGGTTATATGGCGTTTTAATGTTTGGCCTCAGTCGCTCGCAACTCCCACCACTCCACCAACGTAGGATGCACAAGGGCACGGTGCCCCCAAACCCCACCGCCCTTCCACCCGGAGTATCCGGGAAAGCATCAACAGTATGGTAGAGGGAGGGAGTAACATTTCGTCACATGCTTGAGGTATTCGGACAATCACAACGCACTGGATATCTGGCCAATCACAGCACACATCGCTTTTCAGAGGGGCATAACGATGAGTTTGTAAAAATCGACGCGTTTCAGAAAGGCAGGGCATAGAGGAGAAACAATAATGTACAGTTTGTGGAAAATAATGTGTTTTTTAACCTTAAACCGCATAAACACATTTCATTACACCAAATACACAAAATAATGTTCTTTTTAACAACATCATATGACCCCTTTAATTTCTGTTTAAGAATAGAACACAAAACTGTGAAGATTGTCTGTTTAATAGCTCCAATATGTGAACTCAAGCAGTGAACCATTTCTTCTTTTAATAACAGGCTTCAGGGAAAACAGCAGTTGACCATGGAATAGTTGATGAATTACTCATCTTATTTTTAATCTATCTATTTATTTAGGAAAGGGGAAATTGTGTTTGCTCAACAATGAAATGACGATTAGCGGTACAGACAAAGGACGGCGTGATTGACAGGCCTTTGTTAAACAAAGCTGCTGGTTAATCACATTGCTTTGCATGCAAGCGCAAGCCTTGTATTTGTTCCCCATCGCTAATGAAACAAAATTGCATTCAATGTCACAGTGTTAAAGGCATGCATTGCTTCTGCCCTGCTCACTAAAAAAACAAATGATGCCGTGATTTATAGAAAAATTACTGTGGAGGAAGGTACAGCAGGTGGTTTGTGTAAATGTGTTTTTGCACATGTGATAAATGTTCTTGGGAGGTTTGCTTTCTTCTATATTTCCACATTTATGTCAGCTATTATGATAGACTCTTTTATTATGCTATGCTGCATTTGCAAATTAGATCATTTGTATCCCTTCTTGTGCCCAAACAGTCATGAAGCTGTGAAGGCGGCCAGTAAATGCATCATTTTCATCACCTCTGTTATTCTGCAGCATCTATCTATAAATCTTACCATCAGATTCATTCATGCATAAATCCATCTATCTATCAGCCTGTCATTTGTCTTCCTTTATGACTGCGCAGTGTATGAACTATTACTCACACAATGTATAATCACACAATTCTGTTCTGCAAAAGGAATTAATTTTCAAGAATGCACTGTTTGTGAAGCAGCTGTCCTTTAGAGAAAATTAATTAAGTATGAAATTGTGGAAATACTTCAGTTGAACCTGTTTTTAATATAAAATTGGATCATTTTTGATTTACACATACAGCTCTGGAAAAAATCAGACCACTCTTTTTTTAAATCAGCATCTCTACATGTATGGCAGCCATTCCACCTCATTCTGCTTAATGAAGTACTGATCAGTTGATCACCTCAACTAAATCTTATTTAATAAGGAAAATATAAAAAACTGCTGTGCTCATCACTATCCTCTTGCAATAGGACCAGCTGAATGGCAAAATCAGTATTAGTACTACCTCAAAAGTAACTGGAATTGGCAGAGGGATAAAGTGAGGTCCTCTCTAGGTGCTGATCCACCATCTGGGCTGGATACGTACTGGATCCGGGTGACTGCAGTGACCATCTGATCTGGATACAGACTAGATCTGGTAGCTACGGTGACCTCGGAATAAGACAGAAACAGACTAATATTAGCGTAGATGCCATTCTTCTAACTAGCAAGTACATCGGATGTTATGGGAAGTGTTCCCGGTTCCAGTTGTCCTAATTAATGCAGCATAACAATTCTTTAATGGATTTGAATATTAGAAATGTGTTAGTGTGTTATGTGTAAGCCATGTCAAAAAGATGGGTCTTTAATATAGATTTAAACTGACAGAGTGTGTCTGCCTCCCGAACAATGTTAGGTAGATTATTCCAGAGTTTGGGCGCTAAATAGGAAAAGGATCTGCCGCCCGCACTTGATTTTGATATTCTAGGTATTATCAAATTGCCAGAGTTTTGAGAACGCAGCAGACGTGGAGGACTATAATGCAATAAGAGCTCATTCAAATACTGAGGTGCTAAACCATTCAGGGCTTTATAAGTAATAAGCAAGATTTTAAAATCTATACGAAGTTTAATAGGGAGCCAGTGCAGTGTTGACAGAACCGGGCTAATATTGGGAATCTCTAGTAAGACCTCTAGCTGCTGCATTTTGGACCAGCTGGAGTTTGTTTATTAAGCGTGCAGAACAACCACCCAATAAAGCATTACAATAATCTAACCTTGAGGTCATGAACGCATGAATTAACATTTCTAAATTTGACATTCAGAGCATAGGTCGTAATTTAGATATATTTTTGAGATGGAAAAATGCAGTTTTACAAATGCTAGAAATGTGGCTTTCAAAGGAAAGATTGCTATCAAATAGCACACCTAGGTTCCTAACTGATGACGAAGAATTGACAGAGCAGCCATCGAGTGTTAGACAGTGTTCTAGGTTATTGCATGCTGAGGTTTTTGGTCCAATAATTAAAACCTCTGTTTTTTCAGAATTTAGCAGTAGAAAATTACTAGTCATCCAGCTTTTTTTTTATGTCGACTCTATGTATTCCGTTGTATAAAGAAATATAGAGAGAGTATCATCAGCATAAACAGTGCAAGCTACACCGTGTTTCCTGATGATATCTCCCATGGGTAACATGTAAAGCGTGAAGAGTAATGGCCCTAGTACTGAGCCTTGAGGTACTCCATACTGCACTTGTGATCGATATGATGCCTCTTCATTCACTGCTACGAATTGATGGCGGTCAGATAAGTATGATTTGAACCATGCTAATGCACTTCCACTAATGCAACAAAGTTTTCTAGTCTATTCAAAAGAATGTTGTGGTCCCTAGTGTCGAACACAGCGCTAAGATTCAGTAGCACTAATAGAGAAATACAACCACAATCAGATGATAAGAGCAGGTCATTTGTAACTCTAATGAGAGCAGTATCAGTACTATGATACAGTCTAAATCCAGACTGGAAATCCTCACAGATACAATTTCTCTCTAAGAAGCAACATAGCTGAGAGGATACTGCCTTTTCTAGTATCTTGGACAGAAAAGGGAGATTTGAGATCGGTCTGTAATTACTGTAACTAGTTCTTTGGGGTCAAGTTGTGTTTTTTGATGAGAGGCTTAATAACAGCCAGTTTGAAGGTTTTGGGGACACATGCTAATGACAATGTTGAATTAATAATAGTCAGAAGAGGATCTATGACTTCTGGAAGCACCTATTTTAGTAGCTTAGATGGAATAGGGTCTAAAATACATGTTGTTGGTTTAGATGATTTAGATAGAAATAAGTTATTAAAGGTTCGAATGGAGATAAACTTGCATTTACAAGAAAAAAAGTCAGAATTGTGAGATAAAATAGGTAAATGTTATGTAAAATAGTATAGGGTTAAATAAATTTCATGCTTAACATTGGGCTAATAAAAAAAAAAATATGTCCCCAGGTGAATATTATATAGACATATTGTTTAAATCTAATTTATGCTTTAAAGTAGGGTAATCATAGCAGGTTTCATCCATAGTTTGTCCGTTTAAACGTCTGTGTTTAGCTTCAAATGGCGTCTTTGATGACAGTATTATATAAAAATTATTTGCATTCAAATTCTGACATTCAAAGGCACAACAATATATTTTTTCTCTTATTCCATGGATTTGACCAGTTTCCTTCCACCACCACAATGCATGCGCAGCTGCAAGTGATGTAACTGTGACGTGTACTCCAAATTGGTCTATACAAACCAGCACAGAATCGGCTACATATGAAGCTTAAAATGTCATCTTGTTGTGTTGTCGAGTGTCAGAATCAATGGAGTACAGGCTCCAATTTGAAATTTTATAATACCTGCTCCCATTGCCAGACAAAAAAATTACGACAGCTATAATAAAATGAGTGGACTGCACTGAAACAATCATAAAAAATGCTCACGTTTGCAGTGCACACTTCATATCAGTTAATTAAGGTTAAATAAGCTATTGTCTTTTGTTAGTATGGATTATGGTTTGGTTACACGTCTAAAAATTGCTCATTCATGCCCACCTAATCAGACATTGGGAGACAAGTTAACTAATGACCAGAGGCTAAACATAAAGGAAATGCTTGTGTCGTCTCGTTTTCTACAATTGCCATAAGTGCAATAGTAGAGAGAGGGAACAGTAAAGGCCAATGTTATGTGTCAGGTGTGTGTTCAAGTAGTTGCATTTGCTTACAATCGCCACTGTTAATACATAGTTATAAGCATCTAAAGATTTATATGCCCTCAGTTTCTATTTACTATACACGCTCGGTTTCTCTATCTAGTACGTGTGTCAGGTCACTCCTGTCAGATCGATAGAGTGAGTGTGTACAAGTCGGCCAATCTGGTTCCTTCTGTTAAAGTTAACATTTTCAAATAACAATCACAATCCCGGTCAGTGAGTGACATTACATATTTAGATAGATAGATAGATATAATTTTCTGCAGTCATTGTTAAAAAACAAGCAAACAAAACCTGCTAGCTAGCGTTAGTGAAGCAGTCAGGGGAATCTCTCTGCCTCCACCTAAGCCCATAAAAAAATGTCACTATGTTTACTAACTAAAAAAGGGCTTAGTATCAGGTATCTGACAGGTATCTGAAGTTACTGTATATGAATATTAAGGGTATTTGACACGAAACCCCTGCGATCAGGACAGGTATTTGAAGTTATAACAGTATTAATGTAATTTGACATGAAACCCCTGCGATCAGGACAGGTATTTGAAGTTATAACAGTATTAATGTAATTTGACATGAAACTCCTGCGATCAGGACAGGTATTTGAAGCAAATGGCTTTTCCCAAACAAACTGCGCATGATCGGTGACCTATGCAGATTCTCAAATAGGCCATGCCTGCCTCATGACGCAGTATCGGTTACGCTGTTCTGAAACCCCTGGAAAAAAGTTCATCCCATTGATGTGCAGAACACTGGCTAGCTTTACTGACTGCAAAAATTATTGTGGGTTTATTTATTTAGATGCATATTTAAATATAGTGCATATCTAAAAAAAACATCACAATACACTTTATTCATTATTCACATTAACACTAATTTAGCTCTTGTTTTTGGTGACATTAAGTTGCAAAAACATTATATTGACCTGCATTACATAGCATTTTGTCTAATGTCTAAATAAAATATATGAATTAATTATGATATGGTGATTTTAATAATTAAAAAATATATATTTTTTTATATTATTTTTTGCTTTGGGACAATACATAGATTTGTGTAAATTAAATCACAATTTGAGAAAAACTAATAAATTTAAGACACACACACACACACACTTTGGACCAACTTATATACTCTAAATACTATTTGTTTGTATATTTATTTATTCATTTTTCAAGTGCAGTGGTGTGGATTGACAATCATAATTGGATGCTAGATGATTGCTAAGTTCTAAACAAATTACCTTGTTCAAAATTATTTTGATTCTAACATCAACCTCTTCCCCATTTCAATTTAAGCATTGTGTTATATGTTTTTCTTTTTTAATTTAGATGTAAATATAGAGTAAATGGTATTGCAAATTAAACAATAGAATCTGCTGATTCATATTATGTATGGTTTATAACTGAACATTAACATGAGTCTTCAAATGTCTTCTATTCACCTCACTGGGGTGATGGTCATGCATGATAGTCATTTCAGCTAATTTCTAAATGCTTAAAGGCAGTTCATTAAGAATACATTCATAAGCATATGCCGCCACAGCCAGACAAAGCCCAGTGTGAGCCGATACACAGAAGAAATTAAAATCTGTGACAGCAGCTAATGTGTTACAGTGATCATTGTGTTCAATATCTCCTTTAGTCTAATCTCTTCATCGGTCAGACAGTTCATCGTGGTTGATAATGACATGTAAATCAATGTAGAGGAATATGAGAATGAAATATCCCTCCTTGTATGACATTTATGGGATTTTTATGGCTAATTACTTGGAACAAAACCTGAGAGTCGTGCTCTTCCCCACATATCTGTATGCTACAGTACTGCCTCAAAGAGGGCAAATTAAATAGATGAAGCGATATCAGACAGTGCACATCAAAGGAGATTAGATGTTATGGGACGATGAAAGCGCACGAACAGCTTTATGAAGTATTGTGCATCTCAGCAGTTCCCCTAGATAAGGTCACCAGGAAGCACACACTGCAACTACGTCTTACCACAACATTAGTTTCATTGCTACACAATTCAAAGCGTTAATGACAGTCATGATGAGTTTGGGCTGGAAGCCTTAGGTGGTGTTCAGAGTGGCTGAATCTGTCTGGGAGAATTGAGTTTTCTCATGGTAACGGCCTGCAGGAGAACCCAGTTCTATCAGTTTGATATCACAGCAGAAAAGTCCATTGTTTCTGCATGGAGATTCAGTGACTCTGCGAGCTGATCCTGGCACCAGCACAACAGCAACTGGTAAATAGAGCTGTCACTGTTTCCTGATTGATGCTTTCTCCCTTCAGTGGGAACATCATACTAGAACAATTTCACCCCAAAATCTGGAGAAAGAAAATTATATTCTGCACAAAAAACATGAAGCCTTTTTTTCTTCTTCATGACCGTAAGGCATATCCAATTCACATTAATGTAATGTGCCTGGACATTTTATTGTTGAGTTATTTTTCACCATTAGGTTTGTCGTTGTTCGTTAAATCAGCATAAATTAAAGTCAGTGCAATGAACACTACAATCTCTTCCGCATTACAGTAATGTGAATGAGAGAAGAAATCAACAGTGAAATGTCTTGTAATGCAAAAACAATAATGCAAAAAAAGGTCCTAAAATGGGCTTCATTTTTTTTTTTTTACGTTTTGTTCTGTGAAAACAAAATCAGATTTATTGCATTGTTTTGTCCATTTTCAGACAATATAACAAAATGTGGCTACTCTAGACAGTGAAATGAGTTCATAAAAATTAAAATGTATATTATATGTAAAGCATCATATTAATCTTTTGATTTATGCATTTATTTATTTAGTTAGTTTGTTAGTTAGTTAGTGTGTGTGTCACATCAAATGTGTCATAAAATGTGTCAAGAACACAATTTGTTCTCGTATTATTCTACATGGCTTCCTGTTCGGATGATACTTTTTCCTGGCCATCTTTTATTCAGGCAAAGTGTGTGACGTGACTCTATGACATAAGCAACGGCTCAGGTGTAAACAAGAGCTGATCAGAAAATAAAAAGAAGATTGGATAAGATATTACTTTGAATTTTTTACTTGTTCATAGAGGTCACTAAATCTCCTCAGAACACATTTAGGTTTCACTTTATTTTGATGGTCTCTTTAACACATTCTGTTGACTATATTAATGTTGCACCTACATGTCTACTAACTCTCATTAGAGTATTAGTAGAGTATTAATAGACTGGTTGGGTTAGGGTTAGAATAAGTTGACAGGACTTTTGGGGCATATTGTTACTTTAAAATAGGGACGAGAGAAAGGAGCTTATAGAATGTTTGTTGGGAGACCATGACAATAAAGAGTTAACAGATATTAAGCATAACGTCTACTAATACTCTGATGAGAGTTAGTAGATATGTAGGTGCAATGGTACTTATTGTCAACTGAATGTTCAGAATGGACCATCAAAATAAAGTGTTACCAAAATTTTTTCTATGATATTATTGCATCTGCCTGTGTAGACCTGGTTAATACACTGGAGGATATACACTGTCTGCATGATTTATCAATAATAAACTTGCTGCAAACTGACACTCCTTATTTTCATTTCATATTCAGTGTGATTTGCATGAATGAGGGTCTCAGCTGGTTCTGCTTCAGGATTCAGATTTTACATTGAACTTCAAGTAGCAACCCATGCATCAAAGTACGGAAACTGTTTATCGTAAAAAGAAAGAAAGAAATGTATGAATAATAATACAACCTATATCATGAAGGACTAATTGTGCCTCTTAAAGGGATAGCTAAATTAATAATGAAAATTCTGTTTCGCTTCTGCTCAGGCACACACCACATCACCATATGGATACATTTTACAATGTCTTTATTACCTTTTTGTTTATCTAGACTTTCAATGGAGAAACAAGAAACAAAACTATTTTGAAGATTGAAGACTTAAATAGGGAGAATAGATAATTACAGAATTCTCATTTTTGGAAGAACTTTGCCTTTAATAATGTAAGGACAAAATAAAAATAAATTATAAATATGTTCATTTAAATACTACAAAAGTAAATAAGTACTTGTTTGAATTTAAAATAGAAATTAATAAATAGGCTTAGGACAGACAGACAGGGACACACAGGGTAGATAGATAGATAGATAGATACGATAGATAGATAGATAGATAGATAGATAGAACAGACAAGACACAATCGGTGAGGCGAGACGAAGGAGACGAAGGAATTATAGCGGAGGAAAAACAGGCTATACAGGTACATCAATACTGGGGACAGTAGGAAACACATCAACGTAACGAGTAAAACCGACAGAGACAGACTGCACAGACTAGGACTTAAATACAGGGGATGATTGGGGAGGAAACCTGTGTATGGGATATGACTAATCCATAAATTACAAAACGAGGGACAGGAAACATGACCCCAAATAAGGGAACAGAACAACAGGGGCAAAACATGACACAGGACATCCATGATCCTGCATTACGAGCCACTCCAGAGTGCGTGCTAGCACCGTGAGCATACAACAGAGGGAGGCGGTGGGGCCTTACCGTAATGATGGTGGGCGGGGAGCGAGCAGAGGGGCTGCCAGAGACAGTGGTGGAGGAGACAGGATCGAGGGCAGGGGGGGGAGACACAGGAGAAAAGAGAAAAAAACCGGAGGGAAAACAACGCGAGAGGCGGAGGGGGGAAAAACACAGAGGTTTCTTGGTCGGTTATTTCTTCTGTCACCAATAGTGATGGGAGGAAGATGGAGATGAGGAAATAAACGAACATACAGGCTTTTAATCACGGAACACTAGAACATCATAATGGGGACACAGGAAACACATCAATGTAAACGAGTAGAACCGACAGAGACCTGTACAGTCTAGGACCTTAAATACACGGGGAATGATTGGGGGGAAAAACACAGTTTTGTATGGGAACTATATGATAATCACACTAAGTAAACCACAAAACGATAGGACAGGGGGACAATTAAAGCGGGAACAGAATCAAACAGGGGCAACCGCAAAAAGCATGACACAGACAGATAGACATGGCTAGATTGATAAATAGACAGACAGATAGATAGACATATAGAAAGACAGATAGAAAGATAGATAGGCATAGATAGATAGATAGAGAGATAGATAGATGTAAGTGCATCATTATGTTCACCTTTGTCCTAATCGCTTAACGGTCAGACAGTTCATGGGGCTGATAACATGTAAATCAATGTAGAGAATATATGGAATAAAATCTTCCCTGGTAGACATTTAGAGATGTTATGGCTAATTGCTGGGAACATTGACAGCGGATAAAAGAGCCACATCTCGGTTTCTGCAGGGTTTCTAACTGCAAATATGAGGAGCACAGCAATAATCAGGGGGAGCAATCTTCAACCAGATTCCCCAGTATTGTGTTACTCATACATTATATCATTTGTGCATGAAAGTGCTGCAGTGATTATACGGTTTTAAATGGTTAAAGTATTTAAAGGTAAAACGTTTTTAATTAACAACTGGGATGGGGGGGGGTAAAAAAAAAAAAAAAACAGGAAACGCTTTAGATTACAACCCGTGAAGAACTATGTAAGTATACTGAATTTATGGTGTATGTTTCTGTAATTATAGTGTACCTACAAAGAACGTACATGTAGGTATACTGGAACAATGTGTTACGTTTGGGTAATAAAGGGGTAACAACCAGAAATGCAACCTGCAAAGAACTGCGTATGTAAACTGAAGTTATAGCATAACTTTTTTTGTAATTATAGTGTACCTATACAGTACCTCCGTGTAGGTATAAGGGAATAATATGCGACGTTTGGGGAATAAAGGGATAACAACCTGTAAAATTACAAATCATTTATACTGTAAGTATTATGAAACTAAAAGGTACCCTTATAATAGGACTCCGCGTATGTATGGACTAAACAACAATCTTATGTTTGGGAATGATTTTTAGAAAGAATCTAAAAAAAAATTTATATTGGTATTTTATTATAGGCGTATAGGTTTTTTTTAACCATGGGGTACACATTCTATAGATGGACATGATGGAAATGACTGAACAACAAAACGGGGCATCTAGTGAAATGAGTTAATGAGTTCATGCTATGATTTATAATTCACAAGTCTACCTACCTTATGAAAGCTTATTCGTCGATCTCAGCAACTTCACACCAGCAACATCCCAACACCACTATCACCAAATAAAAACTGCATGATATACCATCAAGGTTCAATGCAGCTTAAAACAAGCTTACCTCTTTCCAGCTGTTCGCAGAAAAAATACATGATACAACATTTGTATTTCAGTGGATGTATAATGTGATGTTTTTATAGCAAAAAAAAAAAAATGTAGAGGGTTTAATTTGGCCATCAAACAATTATGCCAATAAACACACAGTAATAAACACTGAAAGTCAAGATTATTAAACGTTATATAGTGAAACTGACAGGATTTACCGTCTTGATTGACGTTGATCCAAGACTCAAGCAACATTTTGACTAACGTTAGTTCAGTTTCCTGGTTTTTACGCGTCATCAGTCGCTGCTCAATGTTGTGGAGAAACCTTACTCCGACAAACAAACCCTCCCACGTTAAAGAACACATTCCAGTCAGTTTCAAAAAATCTCGCGCCTTCGTTTCGATTAGTTTTCTTGGTTTTCACACAGATTACTTTCTGAGCACCGCAAACACGGATATCAGATATATAATTAGAATCGTCTCAGCTCCATTTCAAGCTGTTTCCAGTTCGTAGTGCGCAACCACATTCCATACTCCAGACAGTTTCAAAGTTGTCCCTTGTCTGCACTTCGATTAGTTTTCTCCTATTTTCCACACATGTTCATGTCTTAAGCACCCCAGTCACGGATTTCATTGCACACAGAACCGTTCACGTTTGAACTCACGTGACTTGCTGCATGCTCTCATTCACGTCCTCCACATTCATAACCCAGCAACTTCGGGTTACTTATTACTGATATCAACCCAAACTGGGTCAAATCAACCCAGCTTCCTCACCCAACAGTCTCAACACAGCATTAGGCCTTAAATCAATTACCAGGTGTTTACATTGTGTACAGGCCCGGATTGGCTAATCGGGAGCACCGGGAGGATTTCCGGTGGGCCGGTCTGTTTTTTGGCCACGAGGGCCGGTACTGTCATGCCACTGCTATGGGGTTGAAATATGGATGACCGTATTTAAGGCATCAAAGAAGCGTATCGTATGAAAGTTATAACACATTTTGTCCCGTATTCGCAGGCATATGCCATATATGGTGGTCACCAGACCATATGAATAACAAATTCTCAATTGATAAAATCATTATTTTTGCAATAAATAATTGTTTTATTTGTGAACGTAGCCGCTCAAGGAAGGCTTTAAGACCAAGCGGAATCCTCTGCCGGCCGCTCCTGTTTCACAGCGACAGGACTCACGCTTAAAAAATTTACTTCTTGCGCATACTTAAATGGTCTCATTTTATTGAGTAGAAATTCAAGTACCAAAAGCAGCCCACACTCCAAGTTATCTTTAATTAAAAAAATATGCATTTTCATCCATTCATAGGCTATATGTTTGCAATAATAGCCATTTTAGTTAAAAAAAAATAAGTGCATAGATGTTTCATAGACGTCCAGTTGTTATGCTTTCAAATTTCTTGCCATTTGTATGTATGTAATTTCACAGTATTTTAACCTCCTAAATTACTGCACTACTTGTGCAGTCACAATTCTATAATGGTACAATTTACTCAGGCCGATTACTTTTTTTTTTGTATGACATTAAAATTATTTTTAGAATATAGGTTAAGCAAAACAAATGTGATTATTTCTGAGAGAAACTTTTACGCAGCAGGCATTAGGTACAGTAGGCCTACAATTTTTGTTGGAGATATGCGAGCAAAACATAATAGATAAAACCTTTAAAGGGCAAAAGGCGGCGCTGAAAAGGCCAGTAAAATAATAATAATAAAAAAACAAAGCTGTAGAAAAATATAATGAATTACAAGTCTGTAGAGGACAGTGCGCTATTGCAGACTTATATACTGAAGTTTTAATTACATTATTGTAATAGCTATAGTCAGTCGTGAACTAAAGTGGGCCGCTCTAAGGCATGAAACTCCAGGGCTGAAAATGACTCCCACCCCGGCCCTGTATGTGTTGGCTATAAAAAGTACACAGTGTATGTTTTTGCTAAATCGCTTGCAAATATAAGAGGTCATACATACCATGTAATATTAGAATAGGTACCCCTTAGTTTCAAAATACTTACAGTAGAAATAATTTGTAATTTGACCGTAATTTGTAATACAATAATTTGTATTTTCCAAACTTCGCATATTGTTCCGTTATACCTACATGGTTAAACTGAACCATGTTAAACCAGTTAAACTGAACCAGTTAAACTGAATAGGTACACTGCAATTACAAAAAAGTTACTCTGTAAATTCTGTTTACTTATGCAGTAAATTGCGGGTTGTAATCTAAAGCGTTACCAAAAAATTAAAAAAAAGGCATACAAGTGTTTAAACAGCATAGACATCATTGTGAATTGAGGGGGAGCCCTGTTAACTTAACCTGCAAAGATCACCGGTGACCTCCAGATTACTGTTGTACCTCATTCACAGCACGTTAAAACATCACACTCTTACTTGATCTGGACAAACTGTGTATCATTAGAGTGTCCAGCTTCGATATTTGACCACTGTTATGATAAAACTCAGTTGCAGTGACAGTAATTTCTTAATTTATGCCAGGAGTGCAAAATCAAAATCAAAATAATCGTTATTTATGGCATTTTGAATAGAATAACAAGACGCATTCATATTCACGTCTGCTGCGGTTTCTTTGTGTTCACAAAGTTACACTTTACAGCGTCCATTAGGGCTTATAGTCAAAAAGTGTGCATACTTGGAGAAATATTGAGATAATTACATGTTTACTTCATATTTCTTTAGGCAGAATCATCATTCTGATAAGCATGAGCTGCTTCCAGCACTGTCTGTCTTTGTTGTGACTCACAGGAAGCTCATTCTCTGCTCATATGTCACTTATATTACGCTTTTCAGCATTTCAGAAATAAATATGTATGCAAATTACACCGAAGTACAACGTTACCTTACGGTGTTCGGGAGTGCTCAAAAAGGGTTTAAACATTGAATTTTGAATCAATTTCTTCTCGTAAACTAAGAAATGTGGATTCAGATGGCAATTAAATTACCAGACGACCTTGGTGTTTGTCAAAAAACAGTAGGTAATTCGGCCGGGAATTTTTACGGGGGTGGTGTGAGAAAAACACAGACATCCTGGATTTCGACGGCATTAAAATCACCAACTACCCCCTGTAAATGGTAAAAATCACTTACGTCCCCCTGAGAAACAATTACCGTCCGAATAGGGCTATAGTAAGATGGAGCAAATACTGGGGGTATTTAGACTGATGACTGCCAGCTGGGCTAAATGAGAAGGGCATTAGAAATAATGGGCACCATGCAGGCGTATGACACTGCAGGCCTTTGTTTGGTGAAGTTCAATGACAAGAGTTATTGATAGTTTGCCATGGTGCAGAAACTTGTCAGTGTGCGTTCTGTGCCCACTCAACGCACAAGGCCAGACATGAAAAATATCCAACTCCCCTCTGCAACACATTTCATTTGCACTACTGCATATAAAGTTTGGCATCAAACCTGCTTTTTAGTGAATTTGGTGTTTTTTTGCATAAATGGTGAAATTTTTATCTTTGAATGAAGACATGGTGCAGTAGTAGAATAATGAGGCAGAAGTGTGACATACCTGTGTCAGAGATCACCTAGAGAATGTCTTTCAAAATAGGTCATATAGAGATCTGTGTGAGATTTCTAATATAGCTCAGACCCTCTGTTTGAGAGGCATGTCCATTCATCTGTCTTACAGCACTTCAGCTGAGACAGCGATAATAGCGTCATAGTAGAGGCCAGATGAAATCTGTGATATCATTGGTAACAGGAAAATATTAACACATTTAGGGTTAATAATTATTTAATTAAAATAAATAATCTAGATTGTAAATCCAAAACTAAATATTAAAATATAGCTCTGAGCAGCAATTATCGGGGTTCAAGCGCCTTAAGACCTTCATGACATGAATGCTGTTAGGGTCTAGGCCGACCCAAAATGCAGGGCTGACACCATAACTGTCACGTTCGCTACTGTATTGGAGCAAGGAATGGAGACGTGGAGTACATAAACTAGGAGACTTTAATGACATCAAGGGAACCAGGAAAACACACGTAGCAGGAGCGGTTGACACATACAGACATTCAATACTGGACGACCAAACAATGAAAAACACAGGGCTTAAGTACTCTGAAATAAATGGGGAACACCTGGAAATAAGGAAAATAATGAAACATCAAGGGAAACACCTGGGACAAATTAACCAATTCAAGGGAACAGGAAGACAAACTAAGGGCATAAACCTAGGCAGGGGGGGGGGGAGCACGTGGGGAGCAAAACACAACACAAGACAGAAAAAGAGTCTGACAATAACATATTCAGGATGGAGAATACGCTTATTTCAAATTTTTTTATGTTTTTCATTTGACCTCAGATTGAGGTCTTATGTGTATTGTGTTTGGTGTACATATCTCATTCTGTTCAAAAGTTATAGCCATATTAGGAAAAGTGAGTCGAAAATTCACCTTTTTGACCTTTATTGATATTAACTCTGCAGAGAATCTTTCTGCATTGGTTAGGTTGGTCACACTTTATTTTCAGGTCCAATTCTCACTATTAACAAACCATTAACTACAACGTTTGCCTCAACAAACTCCTAATTTGCTGCTTATTAATAGTTAGTAAGGTTGTTGTAAGTTTAGGGTATTGGGTAGGATGTGCTTTATAAGTACTAATAAACAGCCAATATGTTATTAATAGGCATGCTAATAAGCTACTATTTAATAGTGAGAATTGGTCCCTATATTAAAGTGTTACCAGTTCTGATCAGGCAAAAAACCTAGGACCAGTTCACAAAAGTAGATTTTTCAAAATATCCAAAATAGCTGAAACTTTCACCAAAGCGGTGATCAAATGTGCATTTTGTTCAAATTGAGCCAAGGATTCCAATGATATAAGACACTTGCGACGAGCGGTTTAGGATTTATGAACGATTTCGTATTTTTGATCGCTGTAGCGCCTCCATCAGGCTGATTGGGGCGAGCCTTGGTGACGTTGTAGAAGGGGTGGGTACTACCATCCCTCAAAATTTCAGGTCTCTATGACCTACGGTTTGGTCTGCTTGATCACTTTTAAGTCAGAATGGTGATCTTTGAAAATCCTAACAATTACAATAGGGTTTCAGGTGGGTATAGCTTGAACACTCGTCCAAATAAATGAACAATCCGGTCACCATTAGCAATACCACACAGAGTTTATAAAACTACTTCAAAATCTATTAGTTGAGATATAATGTTTACTGTAGACTTAAAGGGATAGTTCACCCAAAAATGAAAATTTGATGTTTATCTGCGTACCCCCAGGGCATCCAAGAAGTAGGTGACTTTGTTTCTTCAGTAGAACACAAATTATGATTTTTTACTTTAACCGTTGCAGTCTATCAGTCATATAAAGCATGGCAATGGTAACAAAATCTATGAGAGTAAAAAAAACATCCACAGACAAACCCAAATTAAACCATGCGGCTCTAAGACACTAAACGATCAGTTTGTGCGAGAAACCGGACAGTATTTATATAATTTTTTACCTCTAATACACCACTATGTCCAACTGCCTTGAGCGCGCGTACGGCATCCGGTGCGTGAGGTGTGTACGCGCTCTGGCGTAGTTTAGACCTTCATGGCAAGCGCCGGAAGTGATCTCTCGCGCGTATATGTCACTCATTGTTTACACAATGCACAAACATTGTAGGTACGACGGCTAACCAAAATGGTACTTACTTGCACTTATCCAGATTATTCAAACCGACTGAAAACTAAAAGATTACGTTCTCTCGCGAGAACTCATTCGGGAGTGGTGACTTTCAACGTATTCCCAACTTCTGAGCCTCCTCGCCTGAAGTTATGGTTGATTGCTCTTCGGATGGATATCAACAACCCATTAAGTAACTACGCCAGAGCGCTACCACCACGCACCGGATTGCCGTGCTCGCGCTAAAGGCAGGTGGACATAGTGGTGTATTAGGTAAAAAATTATATAAATACTGTTAGGTTTCTCGCACAAACCGATCGTTTCATTGTCTTAGGACATCAATGTGTCGTCACGAGCCGAAGGGTTTAATTTGGATTTGTCTGTGCATGTTTTTTTACGCTCATAGATTTTGTTACCATTGCCATACATTATAAGACTGATAGACGACACAGATGGAGTTAATAATCATCATTGGGTTCTACTTGGAAGAAACAAAAGTACACCACATCTGGTCGCCATGCGGGTAAGCATCGAATAAACATCACATAGTTAATTTTGGGTGAACTTCCTTGAAATCTCTTAAGAGGTGTTCAAGCACAAAATACCAAATGTAAGTGCCCTTCGGGATGCATTTTGGGATGCCATTTCCATTCAACCTCCAGTTTTTCATAACCTGAGATCTCTGCACTATTGAAGTTTTATTTTATTTTATTTATTTATTTATTTTAAATTGTGCACCTCTCAAAACTTAGAGCAATAATTTTAATTGCTTATATTGGTTTGCTGCATTGATTTTGGTGCTCCCTCCTCCTCAAGTCAATTTTGAGAGGTTTTAAGCATCTTCATTTTAAGAAATCCTGAAGAGAATTGTCTAGTTTTTGATTGACTCATAGGTATAATTGATGGCATAACTTCTGAAGGAACTTCTCTCCAAGCAATAAGGAAGGAATTATTACCAAGCAACACTTCATCTGACCATTTCCTAATTTGACCTTCGACACACTCCTTTAAACTTCCGTCAGCCCTCTTTCTACATCTGTCTTTTGCGCTTCAGCTCCTGAGTCTCAGTCTTGGATCTACTGTACATTGCATCATCTTGACTTCTTTTGAAAACTCCTGCAAATGTCCCTTGCAGTCTTCTAAAGTCAGACAAACTAATACATTTGATCACACTTTATTTTAAGGTCCAGTTTTCACTATTGATTAAATATTAACTACAACTTCTGCCTCAATAAACTCCTAATTACTGCTTATTAATAGTTAGTAGTTGTAAAGTTTAGGTATTGGGTAGGATTAAGAATGTAGAATATGGTCATGCAAAATAAGACATTGATGTGCACCTTATAAGTACTAATAAAAAGCCAACATGCTAGTAATATGCATGCTAATAAGCAACTAGTATATAGTGAGAATCTGTCCCTATACTGTGTTACCATACATTTTAATGTTTGTATCTCCAATAACAGTTTAGAGACCAGTTCTCATGATTAACTAGCTAGTTATTAGCATTCATATTACTAGGATATTGGCTGTTTACATATTCATTTCTTATTCTGCATAACCATATTTTAGATCCCTTAACCCTAACACATACCTGGTATAGAGTAGGTGGGACGTTGTTTTCAAACACGAAACAGTATTGATCTAATCAGACAGTTAATTTATGTATAACACATAATTTATTTTAAGGACACATTCTCGCTATTCATTTGTTGCTTATTAGCATGCATATTACTAACATATTGGTTGTTCATTAGTACTTATAAAGCACATATTAATGCCTTATTCTACATGACCATATTTTAGATCCCTTAATCCTTAAACCCCATACCTAAACTTAACTACCTTATTAACTATTAATAAGCTGCAAATTAGGAGCTTGTTCTAGGAAAACTCTTAGTTAATAGTGAATATTTTTGTTCTCTATTCTAAAGTGTTACCAATTTATGAACTGTCGCGATACATATAACAATCAATGTAACATAGCCATGTTTTGGATAAAATTGAACATGCTTGTAGCACCACTCACTGGACGTTTCTCTTTGAAAGCTTCACAAAACGTGAAAGAAGCAATGTAATATTACAACATTTCATAGAAATGTAACCAAACTTTTTCCAATGAGCCTGGATAAATGTATGCTGTATATAAATGTAAAAGGAAAATATTCTGTATTGGATCTTGTAACTTGTCACAAGTGTAACGTTGGGAAGAGTGACAACG
The DNA here is from genome assembly GCA_018155175.1 of Sinocyclocheilus anophthalmus. Taxonomy (NCBI): domain Eukaryota; kingdom Metazoa; phylum Chordata; class Actinopteri; order Cypriniformes; family Cyprinidae; genus Sinocyclocheilus; species Sinocyclocheilus anophthalmus. The sequence continues at coordinate 62,171 of JADLZN010002585.1, forward strand.
GAGTTGAGGATCCAAATACAGGCTGTCTTCCAAGGAATGGGTCCAAAACAGGCCGGGTAAACCGGTTACAATCCAGGATGAGAGTAATCCAATAAACAGGCGAAGGTCAGGGCAGGCAGCAAACAATCAGAAACAAGGAAACAGTCCAGGGTCAAAAACAAGGCAAGGCAAGGCACCAAGGAACTAGGAAACACAGGAAACATGGGAACTTGGGAACGCTAGAGGCTAGACAATAATCAGCCATGTGTGTGAGTGTGAGGGCAACCTTTATAGTCCTTCTGATTGGAAAACAAGATGGTGTTCTGAATAACGGAGTTTCTAGCCGAAGCCCCAAGGGGTGTGGGGGGAAATGGAAAAGTCGGGCTTGAGTGGCCAAGGTGTAAAGGGAGGGTAGCTAGTGTCCTCTAGCGGAGCTCATGGGCACTTCAGCTGGTGATCGTAACAACAAGTATTTCACTACATATTATTTCAATTGAAATGAGCTAATAAAACTACCTGAATAATTACTATAAATAAGCCACACTGTTAAAAATAGTATTAGAAGTTTTAGAAGTAGAACACTTAACACCACCAGTCACATTTCATCACCATTACATTTTAATTACTTTTATAGAATGACAATAATGAAGTCTTACTACATTTAGGTTTTACTGATTGCTAATTAAAATGATTTTACAGTGTTTCTGATTGTAAAGTGCTCTGTGAAAAACATCAATTTATGTTTGGCACATTCAGTACATTATGTTCATATTTAATAATAATAATAATAAATAGCCATTTCACATCCCAGTAATGTTCAATATTTTGATACTAAAACTTTGCTCTGGCTGACTACTATCTTCTGCTATCCTTTATAATTGAAACAAACAAAATTGTATGCACTGCTTTAAAGCCTCCCAAGAGCATTAAACTAATATAAATGTAATTGACTTTGAAGCATTAAATATGTTTAATGTTGAGGAACAGCACAGATTACATGATGTATGCACTGGGAATGCTAAGGCATTATTGTTACTCTTGCTTTCTTCAGCACTATAATTTATGTCCAGACAGAAACAATTACGCAGACAAACTTGAATGCCTCCTGTACAGAACAGTGTTACCTTAGAAATATATTAAGAAATGTCAAGTCATATCAGTTTATAGCTGTTTGTCTGCTTATCTGCCCATCAGGCCTTGCCTTTCCATTAGTTTTTCCTCATTCATTAATTTTAAACTTTTCCATCAATATGTTTCAGGTGTAAACATATAAAAGAAGCCTGTCTAAAATGTTGGTAGGTGACATAAAAAAACCTGATTACTGGTTTGAAAAACTTAGGACACAAAGCATTGGTTTTCCTCTGAAGTGTTAATTTATAAATATAGCAACACTTGAAAATGAAAACCTCTGGAAATTTAATTGAATGGTCACACTTTATTTTAAGGTCAAATTCTCGCTATTAACAAACCATTAACTACAACATTAACTACAACTACAACTCCTAATTTGCTGCTTATTAATAGTTAGTAAGGTAGTTGTTAAAGGCTTAGTTCACCCAAAAATGAAAATTCAGTCATTAATTACTCACTCTCATGTTGTTTCAAACCCGTAAGGGACCTCGTCATCTCGGAACACAAACTTAAGATATTTGTGGATGAAATCTGAGGAGTGTCTGACAACTGCATTGAATATCCACTGGACGTAAACAGCGTATGCTGTTCTGTGTCAGCTGTGTCACGCCAGATCTGTTTACTACGTTGTTGTGATTTGACACAGAACAGCATACGCTGTTTGCATCCAGATGATATTCTCCAAAATGGCACTAGGGTGACGCGGAGGAGACAAACTGTTAAATAAAGTCGTTCGTTTTTTTTCTTTTGCACACAAAAGGTATTCTTGTAGCTTCGTATAACTGCGGATGAACCACTGATGTCACATTGATTATTTTAACAATGTCCTTACTACATTTCTGTGCCTGGGAACATTTCAGTTGTGTTGCTGTCTATGCAGGATCAGACAGCTCTCAGATTCCATCCAAAAAATATCTTAATTGTGTTCCGAAAAGTGAAACGAAGGTCTTACGGGTTGAAACGACATGAGGGTGAGTAATTAATGACAGAATTTTCATTTTTGGGTGAACTAACCCTTTAAGTTGACATATTGGGTAGGATTAGGGATCTAGAACATGGCCATGCAGAATATGTGCTTTATAAGTACTAATAAACAGCCAATATGTTATTAAAAGGCATGCTAATAAGCAACTAGTTAACAGTGAGAATTGGTCCCTATACTAAACTGTTACCTTTATTATTTGTACGTTGAGTGGATAATGATTTTGGAGCGGGACATGAAACAAAGACTTGAGTTGTGTGGAACTCTATTTTTATCAAGACTCCCAGCTTGGTGGCTTTATAAGTCAACTTACAATGTTCACAGCAAGCCATTTACATTCTTCAGCATAATATTTTTTAATTTTTTTTTATATAATACAAAAAATATTGTAATCGTTGTAATGTATTGTTTGTCCATTCTCTGTGCTCATTTTGGACTTTTAGTTTGTAGTTTTGCTTGGTTCCTGTTTCATGTGTTTCCACTCATTTGTCTTTGATTGTTTTCACCTGTGTCTTGTTAGTATGTTACCTCTGTTTGTATATGTATATGTCTGGTCTTGTCAATAAGTGAATGTTACATCAGTTGAGCTCAATTCTGTTTCTCATTCCTTGTTTTTTCTAGTTTTCTGTGCTTTTGTTTTTAATAAACACTGCATTTGAATCCCTCTCTTTCCTTGTTGCTGAGTTCATCTTATATGACAATCATATTTGTGACATTTGAGACACTTTTTTTAGTGAATGGCAGTTTGATCAAATGCACAGTTCAAGCCAAAATGAACATCATTTATTCACATTTTGCTCCAAACCCAGCTGAGTTTCATTTAATTCAGAACAGACATAAAATACGGTTAGCACTTGTTGTTATTGTCTTAATCCCCTTTTCCACAATGGGGATTGACATTGTTAAAAAAAAAGCACCATAAAAAAGTCCCCATGATTCATGCACTATATTCAACATCATACTAAAAATGTAGCACTGTGCATGCTCATAAATTGTGTATGTCATGATGGTCATGTGACATGCATGAACCAATGGCATTCAGAATCATTGACGTCCACATTGCAGTGACACGTCTACACATAACAAGTCAGGCAAGCATCTTAGGGACCATTTTTATTTTCCTGTCATGCTCAACTATGGTCATTATGGTCCAAAAATGAATGGCAGGGACAGGACAGCATGCATTTCCCCTGCCTGTCAGAATGACCTTTCCACGCTCACAACTAATGACACTTGATAGCTGCCTACATTTACCCTAAACCCAAAAGCGGCTATTGTATTTGATCTATTTAGACAAGTTCAGAGAACGCCTGTGAGTGACTGGAAATATTCTTTCAAAGCTTTCCTCATTCAAGGTCTTTCATGAAGTTGGAGATCTTTTTTTTGGTATTGATTTGCTGGAATCAATATCTGCTGGCACATTCAAGCTCAAGATCTCTTTTCCTTTCAGTTTCTCCATCCTCAGGATTAAGTCATAATCAATTCAGTCAGATAACGGACTACAGCCCTCTGTGATTTTCTGAGTATTAATAATATCCCAAATGGTCTAATGGGTACATGAAATCTATTTTATTGCAGTTATTCTTTTTTTCTCTAAGGCCAACCTTTTATCAGTTGAGGGAATAAGCTTGAGTCAAACACTTAAAATAAGTTCCTCTTTAAGCACGTTGTCAGATATTCCCTTATGGCTGCTCAACTTCAAATGTGAGATCCATGAAATGGACATCTCACAATGACTGAATTCTGCAGCTGGAGGTCCTGCCATTCAACACAATAAAGGACTCCTATATCTAAAGATTCTGTTCATCATCAAAGGACTATCCTACAAAATTTCACCCAAAATGACTCCAAACCTAAATTCCTGGCTTAATTTTTGTTGTGCACCGTGAAACCACTGAGGACAACACAATAGAAAGATGTGTCAGTCTTTCTCTCTCATCACATTTAATTCAAATTGCAAACTCACAACTCAGCTAAAATATAATTTATTTTCATGGCACTGTAGATGCAGTGATGCAGGAATCACTGTAAAATTATTTTTGTATGGTGTTCTGTCTACTTTGATAGAAGAATGCAGACTCATAAAACATCAACATAATCAAACGTCATTTGGTTCCAGAATTTCCAATTCTGAATAAAAGCAGCTCTTTTGGAGCCAAACCATACTCAAACAGTGTCATGTAAAAGAAACTGAACATTTACTGTAGAATTACCTGTTTTGGACTTACTGGGATAAGGTATAGCAAAGAATAGAAGTGGAAATATCTTATCTTTTGTGTGGCTCCCCTGCATACCTTCTTTCAGGATATAATTGCGGGTGAAATATAGATTGGTTGGAGGCAATTTGTCAGTGACTCTGGCTGTGTGACAGACTCAGATGTGTACAAAGCTCAGTTGAGTCTTTGTAATAATGTAAGGTAAAGCTTCCCCTGTATGAAGGTGGATGATTAGTTGTCAGGGCTGTCTAAAGGCCAAGGATGGCTTTGAGTAATTCCATAACGCTGTGGGAATAATTAGCTTCTGCTTGACCTTTAAGCAAAGCATGGCGGTAGTGAGTAGCGAGGTATCACGGCTACACAAGTCCAACCAAGGTGATTTGTCTTACGTTTTTTTCGTGGCATTATGGAAACTAACAACAGAACACCGACCAGGCTTTCTCTGAGAACAGATAAAGTATTGGCCGAACAAAGGTTTTCAGTTCTAACTAATTGCTTTTTTTGTTGTGCACACTGTTCTGTATTTGCTGCTTTATTTGCATCTTTGTCAACACACTCATCCATGCAGAATATGTTGTTTGCTAGTGATATGGGATTTTCATTAGCTAATACTGCTAAAAAGACTACAGGTGACCAATAGCCAGAGATGAGCAATATTTTAGATACATGTATTTTAAATCAAAATAATTTTCACTTTCACAAAAAAGCTAATTGATTTTTCTGTTTCAATACTTGTAGTTTTGTATTTTCAATTTATAGCACCTGCGATATACTGTATACAATGGTCCTTAAAATGAATGTAGATGTTTAAATAATAATAATAATAATGTTTCACTTTAAAGTTGTCAAACATTGTCACAGTTGCAGAAGGAGAGGAAGAGATATGGATCTTGTTGTGTTTGTTCGAAGTAACACAAATAAAAGTCGAGACAACGATGGGCAGTTCTTCTTTTTATTTTACCGTTCAACAACTAAACACCAGCTCTGTTAACACAGGTGTCCTCCCTGGACAACCAACTGGCCAACCAGAATCTAACCCGGAGTACCCCAACAGTACTTGTACTTTATTCTGGGTATATTCAACTCAATACACTACACTTCCTCCCCCCTTAGATGAGAAAATCTCAAACAACAGTTTCGCTTTTAACAAAACATTTCCCCATATAAAGAAATAAACTTATGCTACTGTATGATTGTAATGTCCCATTTAAGGTTTCTTTTTTTTTCTCTTCCTTTTTATAAATCAAGACGGGTTGGTGGTTTTTGTATACGGGTAGGGTAATGTTTCTCTTCACAGGTTGGAATTGGTGTTTGTGGCGCTTCACTGAGAGGTACACTGCTACCTTGAGGTGTTGTTGTATCACTTCCATTTGTAACAGTATCCGTAGTGGTGAATGGAACACTCACGGGACCACTTTCCAGAGGAACATTTGATCTTCTCAACTGATCAATGTGTCGTCTCCAGGTGGTATCTGGTGCAATTTCGACTGTATATGACAGCGGTCCTGTTCTTTCTTTTACTTTTGCAGGTGTCCATTTGTGACCTCCTCTGTAATTTCTAGCGAGCACACACTCTCCAACTTCTAACTCTCTCGTTTTTCCTCCTCTTTGTGACTGTTTCATCTGTCTGTCATGTACGGTTTTCCTCAAATTGGGTTTCAGCAAGTCCAGCCTTGAACATAAGGGTCTACCCAGGAACAACATGGCAGGTGTTCGATTTGTGGTGATATGAGTTGCATTTCGATATGCAAACAAGAAATTGTAAAGCTTCTGTTTTAGTGTGAGCTTCTCTTGTGTCATGGCCCGCAGTGCATTCTTCAAGCTTTGCACAAATCTCTCAGCTAAACCATTTGTAGCTGGGTGGTAGGGCGCTGAGGTCACATGCTTGATTCCATTGTTCTTTAGGAATATCTGGAACTCCTCAGCTATAAACTGGGGACCATTGTCACTCACCAGCTGTTCTGGTACACCAGTCCTTGCGAAAAGTTCTCTCAGAACTATCACCGTTTGGGCGGCAGTTGTGGAGGACATGCTAAACACTTCTGGCCACTTTGAACATGCATCAACAACTACCAGAAATGTAGTGCCCATGAAAGGACCCGCAAAATCAACATGGATTCTTTGCCACGGTAATGCAGGCCATTCCCAAGGATGTAGCGGTGCAGGTTTTGGCACCTTTTGCACATATTGACATCCTGAGCAGTTCATGGCGAGCTGCTCGATCTCCTGATCTATACCAGGCCACCATACGAAACTTCTTGCAAGTGACTTCATCTTTACCACTCCAAGATGTCCAACGTGGACCTCCTCCAAGACTCTAGTTCGCAACTTAGGTGGTACAACAACTCTTAATCCCCACATGATGCAACCCCCATCTAGAGTGAGTTCATCACGGCGCTGATAGAATTGCTTGAAGCGAAGCTTCTGCTCTGCATTCCAGCCAGACTGTATAGCGGAATATACCTGTGACAATGTAGGATCTTTCCTGGTTTCTCTCCGAATCATTTCATCTGTAACAGGAGAACTCTCAAGCTGAGCAATTGTAAAAACATCCAAAGGTGTGCTTACATTCTCTGTCTTTGAATCACAACCAACCAATGGTAGACGTGATAGCCCATCAGCGTTAGCATGTTTGTGTGTTCTTTTGAATTCAATCTGGTATCTATGTCCTCCCAGAAACAACGCCCACCTTTGCATCCGCGCTGCTGCTGTCAGTGGAACTCCTTTCTGAGGACTGAAGATGGAAACCAATGGTTGATGATCTGTAACCAAGGTAAATGTGTTTCCATACAGATACTGATTAAATCATTTCACACCCCATACCAGGCTCAAAGCTTCCCGGTCAATCTGTGCATAGTTCTTCTCAGCAACAGTAAGGGAGCGTGACGCGAAAGCTATGGGGCGCTCCGTTCCATCAGCCATCACATGTGACAACACCGCTCCAATTACATATGGTGAGGCATCGCATGCTAACCTTAGTGGTTTGTGAGGGTCAAAATGAGTCAGTACTGTATCTGACATCACCAGTTCCTTTGCTTCCTGAAAAGCTTGTGTACATTGCTTGGACCACGTCCATTTCTTTCCTGCTTGTAACAGGGCATGTAGAGGATGGAGAACAGTGGCTAGATTTGGCAAAAACCTGTTGTAGTAATTGATAAATCCAAGGAAGGACCTCAATTGCGAGACATCTTTCGGCTGTCGAGCCTCCGCAACAGCTTTTAGCTTGTCATGACACTTGTGCAGACCATCTGCATCAATTTTGTGCACACAATATGTGATTGTGTCCTTGAAAAACTCACACTTATTACGTCTTGCACGCAGTCCATACTCTTCCAATCTCTTTAAGACTTGTGCCAAGTTCTCCAAATGACTACTGTCACTGTCACCTGTGACAATGATGTCATCGAGGTAGCATTGGGTACCAGGGCAACCCTGCAGTACCTGATCCATAGCCCTTTGCCATAAAGCCGGTGCTGAGGCGACACCGAAAACAAGCCTGTTATATCGGTACAAGCCCTTGTGAGTATTTATAGTCGAGCACACTTTTGAGTCCTCCTCCATTTCCATTTGCAAATATGCTTCCGCCAAGTCTATTTTGCTAAAAAGCTGTCCTCCTGCAAGTGTAGCAAAAATGTCCTTTATTCTCGGTAGTGGATATTGTTCTGCCTGCAGTACAGGGTTGACAGAAACTTTAAAATCCCCACACAGTCTTACAGTTCCGTCTTTTTTTCCCACAGGAACAACAGGAGTGGCCCAGGGACTCCAGTCAACTTTTGAAAGTATTCCTTCATCTTCCAACCAATTCAGCTCAGTTTCCAATTTCTGGCGAATAGCATAGGGAACGGGCCTTGCCCTGTGAAACTTCGGAACAGCCTTCTCCTCCAAGGTTATCTTCCCCTTGATATGCTTCAGAGTTCCTATTCCTGATTGAAACACCGCGGCAGCCCTGTCCAGCACTTTTTCCAGTTTTTCTTGAGTGCACAGTGATGCAGGAACTGTGACTTGCAGACTTTTTATAGATTTCCAGTCCAACTGCAACTTTCTCAACCAGTCACATCCCCAAAGTGCTGGTCCCTCAGTTCGTACTATGTACAGATCCAACTCATTCTGTTGATCGTTGTACTTTACAGTCACGGGCATCACCCCTAGCGGAACTATGAGCTCACCAGTATATGTTTTCAGTTTGACAGGCGATGGCTTTAACTTAGCTGTCTTGAAATGTTTTTCAAACTCGTGCTGTGACATCACTGAAACGGCGGAACCTGTGTCCAATTCCATTCTGATTGGCTTTCCATTCATGAGGTATAAGCCAGATTGCTTGTTTTAATTCCCTTTTTAGACTGTAGATCCCTAAATTCGCCAATCCCGTATCACTTCCTTCATCTGAGTTTTCAGCGACAGCATGCACATTCCTACTTTTCTTTTTCTGAGCCTTGTACTGTCTCTCTTTATCACTGTATTGTACATCAGATTGACACGCTCTTTGTATGTGTCCAAATCTCTATTGAACTTTCTGCATATTTCCGTTTTGAATCTGCACTGATTTGCTTTGTGTCCACCCCTGTCACAACGATAACACAGTTCAACTTTTTGCATTGTCTTTCTAGGTTTACCTGCAGTGGTCACCTGGTCTTACTCCTGATCGCAGCTCAACTGCGTCTCTGGCAGCCGTTTCCATGGCGACAGAAATTTCAACTGCACGTCTGAATGTTAGATCTGCCTCCGAAAGCAATCTCTTCTGTATACTCTCCTGTGAAATGCCACAGACTAGACGATCTCTCAGTGCGTCATTCAGTCCATCCTCAAACTGACAGTGTTCTGACAACTTCTTTAATTCAGCGACATAAACTGCGATTGACTCTCCGTCGTTCTGATTCCGTTTATGAAATCTGAATCGTTCTGCAATGAGCAGCGGTTTTGGCGCTAGATGCTCTTGCATTACTTTCACAATGTTGTCAAAACTAAGATCGGCAGGCTTTGCGGGAGCAGTGAGGCTTCTCAGCAGTGCATAAGCTTTCCCTCCTATCGCACTCAACAACACTGACACCCGCTTGTCATTTTCAATGTCATTAGCTTTGAAATACTGCTCGATTCGTTCACAGTACAAAGTCCAATCGTTCGTAACATTGTCAAATGCATCAATCTTTCCGATATATCCTGCCATCCTTCTGCTTTCACTTACTATTTCGTGCTGAACCTATCTCTCAGTCTCGGTGAGTCTAAGTTTTTTCTCTCTCTTAATCACTTCTCCCAGGAAAAAAAAACGCCCACTCGAAAAAAAAACTAGGAAAAAGCGCTTCCATATAATTCCGTAAAATCCTCGTCGCCAACTGTTGTGTTTGTTCGAAGTAACACAAATAAAAGTCGAGACAACGATGGGCAGTTCTTCTTTTTATTTTACCGTTCAACAACTAAACACCAGCTCCGTTAGCACAGGTGTCCTCCCTGGACAACCAACTGGCCAACCAGAATCTAACCCGGAGTACCCCAACAGTACTTGTACTTTATTCTGGGTATATTCAACTCAATACACTACAGATCTAATTGCAGATTTTATTTTATTAGAGAATATAAGAGAATAATACACAAGCAGATGAAGAAATAACAGCAAGAATATTAAACAAAGAAAAATTAAAAAATGTGACAACTTACCATTAAAAAAAACAAAACAAAAAAAAAACCCACACAGGATGATGAGTGACCAAGGAAACCAAGTCCAGAATAATATCAAAATAAGAGTCCTTGGATACAAAAGAACAGAAAACATGCAACACATTAGTGGAGCGTGCTCATAGTTAATGTGCTGAATTATGCATCTATAGTTACTCTGCTTGGACATCAGAGGCATGTCTTATGAAGCAGGTGGAAAAAGCAGGGATAAAAAATGGATTTGAGTGGACTGAAATGGTATTCAGTGGTATCACAACCCTTGCTACAAACATTCTCAACTAAGGGTTTACTTCCCTGCAGTATTGGACATGATCAATATGAAAAATATGAAGAATGTATGGTAATTCCTATAGATAAGGAAAGAAAGGTGCATACAGTAGATGAGGTGGGAAAAAAGGTCCATAGACGCTCTTGACAGTGTAATGCATGGGCTTTGAATGTTAGGGTGAATAATATGAGAAACCCTTTGTATTATCAGAGAGTTAAATTGAGTTAAATTAGGCCTCATTGATAGTGGTCTCAATTACGGTTCTGTCTTTATATTGTTTTTATTTACAGAAGTACCAATGTCATCAACTTCTTTCCTTAAACCTTAAACTTCTTCAATATGTGCTACTGGAGTTTCAACTGTGATGCAGGTGTTGCAAATTAATGCATTTTGTCAAGTCAGATATCCTGTGCTCATTGAATCGGGAGCAGTGAACACTGCATAGGGACCCTGTCAGTCAGAATGCAATTCCATTGATGGAGCCTCCTAACAACCTGATGAAGCAGGTGTGTCAGATAAGAGGGACATAAAGTGCATCCCAATCTGCATTTACTTGTGCACCATTCTAGGCCATTTTATATTGTAAACACTGCAGTTAGGGTGTTCACACTGAATGTTCAGACAAGAAAAAGTGCAGTTTAAATAACAGATGATGCACTTCTTTAACTGAAAAAAAAAACTGTGTGGAATTTAGGACACTTCATGCACTGAAGTGTTGCTTTAATTGCGTTGCAGAAGGAGAGGAGTTATCAGACTCAAATACTGGATGGCAAAATAAGCTTCTAAACCAGTAGTTCCCAACCATGTTCACAAATAATTCAGGTCATTAGTAAAGACATCAAGACCTAAAATGGTTGTCAGATAAAGGAGACATGCAAAATGTGCACTGTAGGGGTAGGGCTCCAGGAACATGGTTGAAAAACCACTGTTCTTAAACACATACAACATAAAAATATATTTTAATTCTGTCATACAGCACAATGTTTGCGCATGCGTGTGATGCTGTCGCTGGTTTGAATTTGAAGCTCCGTCAAATTTATCGTTAATCCTCTGTTTAAACTAACCTATAACCTGTTAGTTTCTTATTTTACAGCAGGTGAACATATCCCGATAGTAATTAACATCAAAATCAATTAGAACAGTTGGAAATAGCTAGTTTTATCCGTTTTCCCAAACATCCGCTACTAGCTTAGCCCGTTAGCATCAGCAGTGTGGTCCCCGGCTACCAATTGTCTTGTTTACACACTTTTTACTCAGAAACTTACTGTTATTTGTTTTAAATGGTGAATGTGTCAGATGTGTGTCTACCTCTGAGTGCAGGTTAGGACACGTTCGAGCTGCACACGGTGCGGTTGGAGCTGGAGGCCCTAGAGCGGAGAGCGGAGAACAATGCTTGAGACATCCTGCGCTGACGCCCACAAATCCGCGGTAAGCTTCTCGCATGATGTTAATACTCCTACCACCTCTACTCCGTGTGTTTCTCTGCTCAGTGCCCGTGCACCCAGGATGCGAACGTCCCAGGTCTCCTTCTCTCCGGCGCCGGGATACCACGGACCCCGGGTGCTTCAGCAGCGGAAGGCGAGAGCCAGGCCAGGCGAGGACCTCTCCCCCTCCGCCACCCACGGTCTTCGTGATCTCCACCCCGAACCCCTTCGCCCCTCTTCGTGAGACGATGTTGCTGCGCAGTTACCTACAATCCTGTAGGGCGACGAGAGCATCGGAGCTGTCGTGCTGCACACGGGGGTGAATGACATCAGGCCGCGGCAGACAGAGGTCCTGAAGCAAGACTTCAGGAGCCTGATCAAGACAGTGCGCAACACCTCACCCGCAACGAGGATCATCATTTCTGGATCGCTTCTGACAAGGAAATAAAAGGTTCAGTAGATTGTTTGCTCTAAATGAATGGCTAATGTTGTGGTGTAATAAACAGAAACTGCTCTTTGTTAATAAATGGAATCTTTTCTGGGAGTGACCTAGGCTCTTCCGTGCTGATGGCCTGCACCCCAGCAGAACCGGAGCGGATCTTCTAAGCGGATGCTACGCACCATATGACTAGTAAGTCAAACCTCAAATCAGTCTTTGTTTTTCAACTTCATCGATAGTAGCGCATGTGTAGTCCATTCGATAGAGACTATGTCGGTTCCCCGAATAATGAGATCAAATTATAAATCTACTATAGGACCTAGAAAAAAATCTGGGGCCATATGTATAAAGCCGCTCAGAGTACAATTGTAGTCTTACGTGTGTCAAAATTCTTAGAATGACGTAATTTTACTCCTATTCCTAGACTTAAGAATAAGTGTGATTCATAAAGGTTCCTAAGTGTTAAGACTAGGTCTCAGCTCCTAAATGATTTAAGAGAGCTGGAGAGGTCTCCTAACCTAGTTAGGAGTAACAAGCAAAAGGAGGAGACACACTTTCCAACGAAGATATGACATATTGGAGTTATATGTTGATAAAATGATACAAACTTGATCGCCCAGATAGTCAATTATTTTTGTAACTGACCAAGTAAGAAATTTAATAACTTCTTCCACTCTACAAATCAATGCTCTAACTGCAGAAATTAAAGTAGTAACATTTTTTGGCTGGAAAATTGGAAAAAAGCAGCAATTCATCTGTGATGACACAGTAAGCAGGGTCTTAAATATTGTGTCACTAATCCCACCAAACACAACAGTTGCCAAAAGTGATGTGTGGAGGTTTTTTTAATGACCCCACATTTCACTTAAACCATTCAAATATGAGGAAAAAAACACTGACCAGTGTTGCCAACTGCTTTCAACTGAAAGTAGCTTAAACAGTTGCTAAATGTTGCCAGAATGGCAAGTTCACTGATCTATATACATGCAGATCAGTGGGGGAGTCTTGGAATCTAGATACGGTTTGTCCAAGAAATTGATTTTGTTGCTAGGCTTTTGAAAAAAGTCTCAAAAGGGGTGAGGAAGTCACTAAATCTAGTGACAAAATCACTAAATTGGCAACATTGATATTTACTACAACATCATCAGTTATTGATATTTCGTTGGTCCTCTTGTTTTTGCATGTGTTCATAATTTCTTTGTATGACAGCATGGCCAAAAAGTATGACCTCACAATTTGGTATGTTTCATTGCATTATTATCACAAATAAAACAATTGACTCAGAGCAACTATGCAACATGCTTACAAAATCTTTAACACATTTTTTTTAAATAAGGGTGGAGATGTCAAATTTCCTAGACCGGACATCAATTTTGGCCACTACTATATGGCAGTTCATTGACCCTCCAACTGACCGTCAAACCATGCTGCAAAAACAAGCCACTTTTATGAGGATTGTGGGATTTTCTCGGAGTTGTTGGAGCTGTTGATGGAACTCATGTTCACATAATTTGGTCTATTGGAAATACCAATAGAATACAATTTCAAAGCATCAGTAATAATTTGTGATAATTTTGCACAATGCAAAGCATTTTTTAAAAATACATTTAAATATAAAAATATTTCAGTGTCTTAATTAAATTATTTTATTATAGTTACATTTGTAGCATTTGGACCAATCAGACACACGACTTTTTGTTAGATGTACCAAATAATTCTAACCTAACCAAATGGCCGATTACAAGGGTCTATGGACCCTTCCCCCGAAATGCTCCTAACACCTCAGAAAGGCAGAACAGGCCTCTGGTTCCATGGCAACCGATGCTGATATCACTGGTTTTATTGCCAAAAGGAATGTGGGCAGAGAAACTCACTCATCTTCTTCATAGGAAAGACTCATAATGCCCAGAGAAATGGACTGTTTCTCTAATTAATTTATAGGAAAACCTTTCTTTGATTGAATCCACATATCCTTCAAGGTCCTTGTGTATACCATTACTGTTCTTGTATATTGTCTTTTGTAGTGTATGCTGTTTTATTCATGTTCTCATAGACCACTAGTTAATATAACCTCACCTATTTCATGTTTAGTATCTATGAATTCGCCTTCGGATGATCTACTGAGAGTGTATATTATATGCTGGTACCTATGCAACATATTGATGTTCTAAGAATCTTTACTAATTTTTGCCTCAACACCCAAGCGAATTACATATTCAAAATACCATGCTTAGAGACAAAGGGTCGTTAACCCTCCAGCAATTGCCACCTCCCGCTCGGAAATTTCCATCTTTCTCATTGGACAAGCCCATCTTGGGAGGCGGGGATCTTCTCCGACCTTAAGGCCCGTCTCCAGGACCCGCCCCAGTCGGTGGCTCTGTCAGAAGCTAAGAAAATGTGAGAAAACGCTTCAGGGTACCAAAGCATTTGTGCCAGGCCTTTTTTCGGCCTTGACTTTTCCATTCACCAAAGATTCTCTGACTCAGACTGGTTCTTTTCATCGACCTAAATTCAGCAAAGATCAACGGGAAGCCTTAAGATTGCATCCGGAATCTTTTCAGACATACTCGCAAGTATCAAACTTAGTCGATTTAATTGATGCATTAAGTATCAGTTACACCTTTTTACAAGGTTTTTTTGAACTAAGAATCTGACGTTTTCCCTCATGTTTTAGATCTGTTGAATATGCAAAGTTTCATAAAATTCATTCTTTATGCCTCTTACTATGCTGAGTTAAACTTTAACCCTTTCCCATACCAACTGTAGGGTGTTGTGTGTGTGTGTGTGTGTATGTTAGAACAGTTTATGTGTTTATGTTAGACTAGTTTAAGTGTTTATGGAGTTAATAAAACCTTACTTGTATCACAATTGACGTGTTCATTGTTTGCTCATAACTGGAGTAATTTAATCATGCAGATTTATGCTACAAGTTTTTGTAGAATTGTACAGTAAGAAAGTTATTTCCCTTAACCATGAAATTAACGTTCTTAGAATTGACAAGACAGTTGACCCTGAGAGGTCAGCTAAATATCTACAGCGGATCTAAAATATGAATAGTTAATTATAACTAGTTATGGTTAATTATTCATATTTCCCCATGAGCTGATTCGCTACACATTAAATGATTGGTGTTTTGCTGCTGTGACTTCACATGAGCATGCTCACTATTGGCTGTTTCAGAGGTCGAGGGCAGCCATTTTGAGTTGACATCACTGTAGTCTTTAGTTCAGAACACTTAAGTGTCACCTCAGTCAACACTTAAGAATCAGTCTTAGACTTTACTGAAAGTTGCTTTTAGCTTCTTTATAAAGGTCTCCTACTCTTAGACAAGTCCTACTTTTTACTAAGAATTTTTTGACACTTATGTCAAAGCTTAAAATATTCTTAAGAGCATTTCTGAGAAGTTTTATACATACGGGCCCTGATCTTGATTAAACAAGAAAATCACAAATTAAATGAACAAAAATTATTTCTAAAGCTTGGCCTCCTAAACATTTGATCACTCACACCTAAGGTGATTATCGTACACGAAATGATCACAGATAATAGTTTTGATATACTCTGTCTTACTGAAACCTGGCTTAAACCTAATGATTATTTTGGTCTAAATGAGTCTACTCCTCCAGGCTACTTTTAAAAGCATGAGCCCCATCTGATTGGTCGTGGCAGTGGTGTTGCAATGTTATATAGAAATATTCTTAATGTTATTCAGAAAAAAGGACACAGGTTTAACTCATTTGAAGTGTTTGTGCTAAATATTATGCTTACAGATAGAAGAAAAAAAATCCCTGCTATCTTTTGTTTTGGCTAACGTGTAAAGTACAGACCTCCATAACCCTATGTATGACCTTATGCAGATTTTCTCTATCTGTTTATCTGTTTACTAGATCCCATTCCTACTAAACTATTGAAAGAGTTGTTACCTGTAGCAGAAGAGCCTCTGCTCAATATTACTAATTCATCTCTATCTCTTGGTCATGTTCCAAAACCATTTAAAATGGCAGTTATTAAGCCTCTCTTTAAGAAACCGCAACTTGATCCAAATTAATTGCAGACCCATTTCAAATCTTCCGTTTATGTCTAAAATATTAGAAAAAGTTGTCCACTCAATTGTACTCCTTCCTGCAAAAAAAATGATATCTACGAAAAATTTCAGTCAGGATTCCGGCCTCATCATAGCACAGAAACTGTGCTTGTTAAAATTACTGTTAGAAAACACTCTCTGTCTTTAGATTGGTTCCAGATGTTGTCACCCCTCCTCTCCTTTTTTCCTGTCCCTCTCTCACTCGCCCTCCCTATACAGAGCACTCTCTCTGAATCCCCCTCCTCCATCTGTTCTCTCTCTCTCTCTTGTATGATGTTTTAATATCTCTTACTCATATTCGAGGTACGCATGCGCACATGTATGCATTCGCTTTTCTTGGTTCAAATGCTCAAATAAGGACACGAAAGCTAGGACTCTAAGGTAAAGGGGTTCGTGATGAACTATGAAGAGAGTTCAGCATCCTTCGCCAAGTCTATTCCTAATATGTCCATATTTTTCTGTACATGTGGCCATTTTATACAACACATATTCTTATAGGCCAAGATCCTATATGTATGTCATCTATATCCTCATTGGTTAAAGGGTTGAAACTCCCCTCGACATATGCCTATATAATATCTTTGTATCTATGAATAAAGTTGAAGTATTGAGAATACAATTTGATGTGTGTTTTCTTGCTTCCCGGCCATTATACACTTTAAGGGACTGAGAATTTTCAGAGGTGGCAAAGAGATATAGAGGGACCAATTGTTAATTTACTAACAAATGGGGGCTCGTCCTTCTGGGAATTTCTTAAAAAGACAGGTAAGAAACTGTTTTATTTTTCTTCCTGTCTGTAAGAGAAATTGAATTTATTCTCGTTTGCAATTTGATTGTCATATTTGGCATCAATCTGTTTTCCTCACATTTTAGATGTGGGAAGAAGAGTGGAAAGCTTTCCGTTTAACCTATCTATTTAAAAATAGAGTAGTGGTGAAGATTTTAATTGCTCACTCTTGCCGTAAATGTTCTCGGTCCTAAGTGATTTCATGAATAATACAGAATTGAAAGTTTTCTTTTGGCCAAAAATATCAAAAAGTTAATATAAGACCGCGGTCTCTATTTTGTGTTTTGTTTGGCCATTCTATAAATTGTGAAAAGTGCACTAAAATTGACGAGACATCTTTGATCTCCGATGGGGCAGGTGATCTCCAAACCTATTCTTGGCGAGTTGCCAAGGGATTGGATGTACAGAAATAATAAAGGTTTTAATACTGAACCGTATTTGAGTAATTTGGCTGGTTGGTCTAAGGCAAAGTACAATTAGATCCGTTTCCTCGTGATGGCTCGTTCAAAGATAAAGGGCCAGATCAGGTTAAAACGACTGATAAAAAATCTTTTTTTTTTTTTCAAATGTCCCATGTTGACTCTCCCAGCTCGGCTCCGCCTCGGTATGATACTGTTAGAAAGCCTGAACAAGAAAAATTAACCCCCAATTGTCTGTACCCGCCACTACCTAGTGCAACTGATTTATACCCATTTGTGCAGATTCCAGATGGGTTTAAAATAACCCCGCTGGCAATGTCTGATGCTGTCGCGATTGCTAAAGATTTGCCAGATCCTTTACGGTGTCCGCATCAATATGTGTCTGTATTGAAGCGTTTAACCGCGTATAGTCAATTGACTGGGTGTGATTATCGCTTAATTTTGACTAAGACACTGCCGCCAGAAATTACAGAGGAAGAGTTGATTGCAGAGATTGATGCTTTGAGTCCTAAACGGGATGCGCCGCCATCTCGCCACGGTGCTTTATCAAAAGGTGATAAACCATTAGATCTGTCACAACCAAAATCTTTCCGAACGTTGCAAATAGTTGATTCGGATGAGGATGAGGAAGTGTGGATTTGGGCTGATGTGGAAAAGCTAAAAGAATTTTTCAGACAATTGACTGCTTTTCTGGTGAAATTGTCTTCGGCTAAGCAAGATTTGTCGCATGCTGCAAACACGAAACAGAAAGCGGGCGAAAATCCTGTTGCATTTTTCAATCGATTTAAGCATGCTTGGACTGAAGAATCTGCCATTCCATTAGATCAACATTCTCCTTTGTTTGTCAATACGTTTTTGAATAACATAAACTTGGTTCATTTGACAACTTTGAATATAACAGATATTTCTGTTGACGCTTTGTCTCAGAGACTGCGTGAGCTTTCCACCGCGGGGGCTTTTGAAGCCTCCCGAGGGAAACCTACAGCAATGATGCAGCTTAATACTGTTGTCAAAATATGTCCAAATCAGGCAACAGGGACAAAAGTCTTTTATTATTGTGGCATTGCGGGACACTTCGCTAACGCTTGTAGGAAAAAGCAGTGGGAATTTCCAGTGTCCCTGTACGTTGTGAAATGACACCAACTTTACCGGTAACTTCTAAAGACAATCCTTCTTTGTTTAAGATGCACGCTTTTGCGATAATACCTGATGCTCCATTTTGCCTTTTGGGTAGAGATTTGCTGCATAAATTGGGTGCTCATATTACATTTCAGAATAATTCTCTGCAACTCATGTTTCCTTCTGTCTATTCTCTGACTGTTGAAACAGGAAGTGCGACCACTGAGGGTGAGGCTGCAACTGTAGCCTTACCGGAAAAAGGGGATGTCAACCCTCGCTTGTGGGCGGAGCATAAGGATGATGCGGGCCTCATAGATGTCCGCCCTTATGCGGCTACTCTGACCAGACACACACCAGTTTATTGTAAACAATATCCTCTCTCCAAAGAAAAAATCTATGGGATTCGGCCCATTATAGAAAATTTGCTGGCGCAAGGCATTCTGATCAAGACTCACTCTCCCTACAATACACCGATCAATCCAATTAGAAAAGCGAATGGTTCCTGGCGATTGACACAGGATCTTAGAAAGATTAATGACATAATTAAACCATTGGCTCCTATTGTATCTGATGTGCACACAATACTTAATTCTATTCCTAGTTCACATGCCTATTTCACATTTATTGATCTATGCTCTGCATTCTTTTCTATTCCTGTAGATCCTGTCTCGCAGCCGATGTTCGCCTTCACCTTTGACCATGCTCAATTTAGCTGGTCTAGACTTCCTCAGGGCTTGAGATTCTCCGGCTGTGTTCGCCGCCTTAGTGCACGCAACATTAGCGGATGCTCAGATCCCTCCTGATACCTGTCTGCTACAATACGCGGACGACATCCTCGTTACTGGTGCCTCTGCGGACCAGTGTGCTGCTGCCTCCAGCATCGTCTGCAACATCCTGGCGGAAGCTGGGTTCAAAGCATCAAGAGAAAAGCTTCAGTGGGTTCAGAGGAGGGTGGATTGCCTCGGACATGAATTGTCGCAAGGTATAATAAAACTGTCTGCTGATCGTATCAAGGCCATTGCTACGTACAAACGGCCCTCCTCGAAGAAGCTAATGCAAAGCTTCCTGTGCTTGGTGAACTATTGCAGAGCGTGGGTGCCGAACTGTTCCATGTATGACAAAATCTTGAGAGCAGCCACCGTGCAGGACTCTGATGACATTGCATGGACAGCAGAAATGGACCACACATTCAGAGACTTGAAAGCATCCCTGACAAGGCCACCTGCCCTTGGTCTACCGAAATATACAACTGACTTTCATTTGTACGTGCACGAAGGTGGGGGAACAGCCGCCGCAATCTTGGCCCAGGAGCACGGGGGCATTTATCGCCCAGTAGCGTATTTGTCTAAATCCTTAGACTCGGTGGCTAGAGGGCTTCCAGCATGTCTGCGCGCAGTGGCTGCAGCGGCGATCATGGTGCAGGATGCAGAACGTATAGTGTTGTCACATCCACTGATAGTGCACACCTCTCATCAGGTAGGAGCTATTATGCACAACATTTCTACGCAGCATATGACTGCTCAACGACGTTTTGGCTATGAAGCAATATTATTAGCTACTGCTAATTTAACATTAAAACCAATTTCCGTAGTTCATGGCCCAACCTTATGTTTGCATAAGTTGTTATTGCAAGGTGAATTTGAGGACAGCGATCATGACTGCCTAGCCAGGATTCATAATTCGACGGCTTGCAGGCCAGATGTGTCCGCATCTGTCCTGGAGGAGGGGAAAACATTGGTATGTAGATGGATCATGCTATAAGCCAAATTATAATGAATACTGGTGTGGGTATTCGTTTGTTGAATTACCTGACTGTGTCATTGAGGCCTATTCGCTGCCATATAAATCAGCACAAGTGGCAGAATTAATTGGGTTAACAAGAGCTTGTCAATTGGCAAAATATCAGTGTATCAATATATACACCGATTCAAAATATGCACATGGAATTGTACATGATTTTGCCAAACTGTGGGAAGAAAGGGATTTTAAAACTTCAGAAGGAAAACCCATATCCCACCACAGTGTTGTGGCTGAACTGATTCATGCAGCAGTTACCGTCAAAATTGGCTGTGATAAAAGTAACTGGGCATGCATAAGGAGAGTCAGAAGAGGCAAAGGGAAATATACTTGCAGACGAAGTAGCTAAATGGGCAGCTTGAGATGTCCTATCAAGTCCACATGTTGACAAAGCAGGCACAGAGGTGCCCATGATGTCCTTTGTGTTGACTAATGATTTGGATATTAAACTATTACAGGCAAACCCCACTCAAAGTGATCTAAACCACTGGGCAGCGAATGAGGCAAAACTGGATCAAGCAGGTATTTTGAGAGATAAGCAGGGCAGGATTGCTCTGCCAGCCTCTACCATTGTTATGCTATGCAGACACTATCATGGTGTCTCACATGTGTCAAAAGAGAAAGTGATTCAAAATTTGAATCAATCGTATTGTATAGCAAATATAAGAAAAAATACTTAGTTGTTATTAGATGCTTGTTTGATCTCTGCTAAGACCAATCGACATAAAGCTAGTAAACATGGGGAAAAAGTTTTTCTCTTACACACCCGGAACTGCCATTTCAGCTTTTACAAATAGACTTTACACACATGCCTCTTTGTGGAAATCACAAATATTTGCTTGTGATAGTGGACCGTTTCTCCAAATGGCCTGAGGTTTTCCTGTGTGGAAGAGAAAATGCACAGACTGTAGTGAAGGTACTTGCTAAGGAGATTATACCTTGTTTTGGTATACCAACGGTTATAGAAAGCGATAATGGTACACCGTTTACCTCCAAGGTTACCCAGTTGCTAGCTAAAGAGCTAGATATTAACTGGCATCTGAACATACCCTATCATCCCCAGTCGTGTTCGGTAGCGGAACGTTTGAATCAAACGATAAAAGATTGAATTACGAAAGCATGCATGGAGACAGGCCGAAATTGGGTTGACGTACTACCTGTAGTATTGGCAGAAATAAGAATGTCCCCTCATCGACAACAAAGATGTCTCCATTTGAAATACTAATGGGCAGACCGTTCCCCACCCCGTGGGTTAAGGGTCGTGCTGGTAATCTCTCCACAGGTGACACGGAGGTGATCATCGCGGATTACGTGGATTCCCTGGTCAAAACTTTAAATAGCATAAATGGGGATGTTTCTCTCTCTCTCCCTCTTCCTGCAGAGAAGCCGACTCATTCTTTTGCTCCAGGCCAACAGGTGTTGATAAAGTGCCTGAAACCTCCAAAGCTTGGAGTGCCAAAGTATCTTGGACCTGTGACTGTCATCGCTGTGACGCGGACAGGTGTGCTGACTGATTTCCAGCCACAGTGGGTCCATGCAAGCAGGCTAAAGGCGGCTCCGGGGACTGGAGGGGATCTGTGATCGTATCTGGAGTTGGATCGAGTTCGTGGAGCTGAGAGAGGAGTCAAGGTGCGGAAGAGGCGGAAGGAGAAGCAAGAGTTTACAATCATCATTCTTGATAGTTGTGTGGCCATGGTTATGAGACAAATGATATACCTGGTCATTCTGATAAGTTTGTTTACTTGTACGCACACTTTTATAAGTACAGGTAATGAAACGTGGCTTGGGCATGATGACACACCCCATGCCTATGCCACGAATATGTGGTGGAGATTTGCTAACTATACGGAGATTTGCTAACTATGTCTGTACAAAAATGCCCCACAGTGCGGTCGGTCCTCGGGTAATTGTTGAAGCCCCACCACCGCAAGATTGGGAATGCAGTTCTTTTTTAGTGTGCAGGCTTGGTTCCTGCTTTTAAGACTTCTGGACAATGGAGGTGCAGACCAAATGGTAGAAGACAAAAAAAAAAAAAAAAAAAAAAAAAAAGAAAAAATAAACAATATGATTTCACCCCAGTGTTTTGTTAAGAGTGACATCGTGAGTAAATCCCGACTCGTTAATTTGTGTAGAAAAGATTGAAGAGACATAAGTTGTGTGAAATTCCATTGAGCAATTGTGATCGCGTTTATCAATACTGGTACTGAAAAGTTTTTTGAATCTATTTTCCCACAGGTTGGTGTGGCCCATCTTCAAATTGAAACAGAATTTATTCGTTATGAGCTACTTCTATTTATGAATACTACGCGAAATACCTTAGAAGTTGTAAAGGAAGAGCTCAGAGGTTTGCGACTTACTGCTCTACAAAATAGATTGGTTCTAGACCAATTGACAGCCTCGAAGGGCGGAGTGTGTGATATCGTGGGTACTGCATGTTGTACTTACATTCCAGATAATGATGCTGATGGACATTTGATAGATGAAGTGTTAATGAATATGACTAGAATTGCACAAGAGATACAAGCAAGAGATGCAATAAACAATTCAAATGATTTGTTTGGTTGGCTCCCAGGGTGGCAGAAAATACTAGTGAATGCGTTAATCCCTATTAGAGTGATTTTATTAATCCTATCATTCATTGTATGTTGTATTATTCCGTTTATTAGATTTTGATTGATCGTGCCATGAATACTCTTGTTGCTACTCAATATGCGTTTATGAGTAGACCTGTTACAGGACACATGGGTTGAAATGTATCAAATAATGATTATATTCCATATTATTATCTTTGTATGAGAATTATAAATTTAGGATTAGGGAACTCTGCAGCGAGTGTTTATGTATTCATTGTTTATTTTAAACAAAAGCAGGCAACTGTTAGAAAACACTCTCTGTCTTTAGATTGGTTCCAGATGTTGTCACCCCTCCTCTCCTTTTTTTCCTGTCCCTCTCTCACTCGCCCTCCCTATACAGAGCACTCTCTCTGAATCCCCCTCCCCATCTGTTCTCTCTCTCTCTCTTTGTATGATGTTTTAAATGTCTCTTAACTCAGATTCGAGGTACGATACCAACGCGCACATTATGCATCGCTTTTCTTGGTCATGCTCAAATAAGACACTAAAGCTAGACTCTAAGGTAAAGGGTTCGTGTAACTAGAAGAGAGTTTCAGCTCCTTCGCCAATCTATTCGAATATGTCCTATTTTTCTGTAGCATTGGCCATTTTATACAACACAAATGTTTTTCGTGGCCAAGAACCTATATGTATTTCAGCTATATCCCTTGGGTAAAGGGTTAACTGCCCCTGACTATTCCGAGATAATATGTTTGGATCTATGAATAAAGTTTGAATTATTGAGAATACCATTTTATGTGTGGTTTCTTTCTTGCTCTTGGCCGTTATACACTTTAAAGGGACTTAAAATTTTCAGAGGTGCAAAGAGATATGAGGGACCAATGTTAATTTTACTAACAATTACAACCTACTTTTAGCTTCTGACCAAGGATGTGTCTCAGTACTACTTTTACTTGATCTCAGTGCTGCGTTCGACACTATAGACCATGACATATTCTTAGGCCGACTACAAAATAACACTGGTATTCAGGGACAGGCATTACAGTGCGATCCAAGTTGACAGAACTCTGCAGTTAAAGACCTGGGTGCTATATTAGACAGCAACTTATCTTTCTAAAATCATATTTCATATGTTACAAAAACAGCCTTCTCTTCTCCTTCTTTCCTTTTCTTTCTTTCTTCCACTTCAGAAACATTACTAAGCTACGTGTTATCTGTTTCTGATGCAGAAAAGCTAGTTCATGCATTCATGACCAATAGACTGGACTATTGTAATGCACTGCAAGATGGTTGTCCTGCATCTTCAATAAACAAGCTACAGTTAGTCCAAAATGCAGCTGCTAGAGTTCTTACCAGGTCAAAAAAAATATTATCATATTACCCCAATTTTATAGTCTCTACACTGGTTACCTATTAAGTTCCGTATTGGTTTCAACATATTGCTACTGACCTATAATGCACTAAATGGTTTAGCTCCTGTATATTTAACTGACCTTCTTATTCCCTATAATCCATCATGCTCTTTAAGGTCACAAAACTCTGGACATTTGGTAGTACCTAGGATATCAAGTCCACTGAAGGAGGTAGAGCTTTTTTGCATTTGGCTCCTAAACTCTGGAATAGTCTTCCTGGTAATGTCTGGGGCTTTAAATCTAGATTAAAGACACATCTATTTAGCCAAGCATTCACATAATGTATCTCATAACCTTGTTCTCCAGTTAAATGTGTTTCAATACAAACAATTTGGTTAAACTTTACTTGAAGGGGTGTGCATAAGACTGCCATGACACCTTCATAATCATGACATGACACCTACATAATCCAATAATATGAAGGTTTTTTTATGCATGTTTAGGACAACTGTCATTAAGTGTCATTCGCTCAGTTATGTAAGTTTTAATGCAAAGATGACATTGTTTGAGATGTCTTTGTTATGGGCTATTGTTAGGGGTAAGTGTAGGGGTAGGGTTAGGTCAAATATGTACTTTCAAAATTATCAGCAGGTGCCTTTAGGTGCTTGGCCTGACTCACTGCGAGCCACTACATACAACCAATAGACCTGGGATTATTCTGAAATCCATTTTCTCTGGAACGAATCAACAAAAATAAAACAGAGTGTTTTGCATTCATAAACAACATGCAGGTCTAACTTTAATACATTTAGTTCAATGAACACAGAATGAGGAAAACAAGAACAACAAACTGTCAACCCTTTCCAGGTAAGCACAAGTTCTAACCAAAAAAGACTCAGAAGGCAGAAACGTTGAAGAATTTGATTACGATTAAAAGGATAAAATTGTGAATCTCTGGTTAGGTTCTATCACATCACAACAATCGCTATATTAAAAAAATGTAGATTGAAACACAAGGCAAATGAGATAGGGCCTCGTCTGCCCTGTTAAGTTAAGCAAATTTACGTATTACGCGAAGCATGAAAGGCATGATCATGATACGAATATCTGTGATAACCACAAAACTTGTAATGGTGATAGAACCTCGATAGCCTGTATGAAATTTTAACTCAGTTGTAAGGGAATTTATTATTAATTCAGGTTTTGAGAGGACTAGGATCTGAAGAGCCTAATTCAACCTGATTAGAACTGATTCTAAATTGTATAGTTTACACTTTAAATCAAGGGTCGTCTAGTGATTCTCAGTATATATTACCAATTTGACTATATGTATTTCCCTGGCCACGGTCAACACAATTATGATAATTTGTAAGCTCTTAGAGAGATAATTATTATGAGTAAGCTACGAGCTAGGCAGCAAGCAAGGATCTTTTGGCAAAGGTTTTAACCTTGAAATTATATGACACCAACATTGATTCTTTATAAATGAAACATGAATTTTATTGGCTATTCTAAATTACATCAAAAACTCGGCTAAACCATAACTCACACTATACAGTTTCTTAGACTAAGAGTTGACGGAGTTGCATGACGTTCAAAGTTCTAACTCGTTTCACAAGTGATTTAAATTCACCTGAAAGACTTCCACAAAGCAGAGATTTGTCTAAGTTTACTGCTAAATTGCTGGAAACCAGTTAGCAGAGATAGATTTTGTTCCGTGTACTTGCCGTCTGTCTGCGTGGTCCTGGCTGTCTTTGAGGGAACCCCGTTGCTGATTGGTCGCTGAGGTGACGTCGGAAAATGCAAAATGCAGGCTACTATAAGCCGAGTATATGTATAGTTAGTTAAAAGACAACAATAAGCCTTGATAGAATAGCAATATAAAGGGTGCCATTGCCTCGATATTGGAGCCGCTGTAGGTCGTGTTAAGAGCTATGATGAGCTGATAATGAGAGTTTCGATAGCAAAATAAAAGAAAAGCTGCTAAAGCCACATTACTTGAGTGATACGAAGGCAACGTTACGAAATGTGCTAAAATAGCCTAATAGAAACAATAAAGAAATGTATAAGACTAACGCCGTAGGGTTTTGAAGGACGACCACCACCAGTAGCTAGCGATGAAAGCGTACCTTGATTGTAGCTCGAGAGAGTTTGCTGAGCATTCAGTAAAGTTTGAGAGTCGGATCTGATATAGATCTCATATGCCTTGGACGAACATCTGCCAAGCCTTCTGATAATTGTCGCAAAGCATAGTAATGCACTTACGTGTCTGAATCAAACCCCAGAGAACACTGCCGACAACAATGGGGTATAGTTCATATAAAGCGATCGAGGAAGAATTTAAAGTCAAACAGGCGCAGACCATTTTTTATGCAAACCACTGCCCATGAAAACAATCCCAAAACCTATAGAAGGGGCTGCGTCAGTAAATAATTAAATTGCGAAGGATGATTCAGGAACATCGTTATAGAAGAAAGAAATGCCGTTCCGGAGTATCTGCATTAGCATCCACGGATAAGACATTAGCCAGTGTGTGGGATTTCGACTACGACACCTACAGAGAGCGAAATGGGAGAGAGAGGTCAGTGTTTTATATTTGATGTCAGGATGTGATTAGTTAAGTAGATGATTGATAATAAGTCACGTGGCATTTGAGTCTTTCTGGTAGAACTTACGCTAATACTTTCTGGAAATACAAAGGCTATATACTGTATATACAAAGAATAACACGACTAACTAAACACGGCTGGATACAATCAAGACAAACAAGAGGAGACACAAAATAGGATCAGAACAAGGCAAACTACAAACTAAAAGTCTATGAAACAAGAGCACTATATAATAACATATATGTAACGTAAATCAGCAAGCAGATTTTTTTAGCCTGGATAATATATCGATATTATTGGCCTGTTTTCTGCTCTCTTTCTTTTCTGGCACAAATGATTGCATATAAGTGGAAGTGTAAGATCTGACTCTGTGCAGCTGAGAATACAGTTCTTGATAACCTGTAATGAAAAAATGATGTATGCCTCAGCTTATGTGTCCCCCTTATTTCCATAACTGCTCTGTGTCACGTCTCGCATAATTACTGTCAAAATTGCACAGCAAAGTTTAATCACAGCGGGCAGGAAAGTTATTTGATTTGTTGGCTTGCTGCTGTATATTTCAGTCTTATGCACACATTCTGACAAGCATCAGTTTAAAGTAAACTCTTGACTGATATTAATGGCATGAGCATATGAACAAAAGACAGCCCTGACTGTAGAGTAAGCTGAAAATATTATAAACATGTAATCAGTGGTGGAAAGAGTACTGAAAAAATATACTCAAGTAAAAGTACCATTACCTTCCAAAAAATGTAGTGTGAGTAGAGTAAAAGTACTTGTCCAAAAAACTACTTGAGTAAGAGTAAAAGAGTATCCTATTTAAAAGTACTCATTGAGTAGTGAGTACTGAGCTGTGGATTCTACCCCCTCATAATAAACGCTGTACACCGCAATTGATACATTTTAAAAACGTTGCACATTCTGTAATTCACATTATCTTGTTTGTCATAAAGAATGAAGAGTATCTATCATCCAGCAGTTTTAATTTTGACTGCCAACTCTTTAAAATACATCAAAATAGCACGGAAACAGTATTCATTTGAAGAAAAGATTAAAGTTATTCTCAGTACAATCATCCCCATTTAAATCATAAAGTTTGAAAAAAATAGATTTAAAATCATGTGTAAGGCCACTGAGACAGCACGCTGTTGTTGTTGCACATAAAGTATTAATGTTTAGAACAGTGCAAATACAAACACCATTAAAAACTCATAGTTCAGCATCACACACCATGATATGGGTTAAAATGAGAGCCCATTTCTCTCCAAAACGGTGCCAGTTTTAGCGTTTTTCAATAAAGAAATAAGAATAACTTGATAATTTGTTAAAATTTTAACGTAAATGCACATTGTTCTAGAAGGATGGCATCATGCCATACCTTTTACACATTTACTCAAATTGTTATGCTGATAATACAATTTGTAAGGAAAAATGCATTAAATAGCGAGGTATTTCTGGGGAAACTTTTTCAAAGAAAACACACACACACACACACACACACACACACGTATGTCTCTTTGCTGAGCTGCGGCGGTCTCGGTGAATCAGCAGCATCCACAACTGAACGGAACAAAAAGTGTTGAACTTGAAAATTGTTTATATATTGCGCGAGTCCCTTCTACTCAGGGTGGGGAACTTTGTCCTGGAGGGCCGGTGTCCTGCAGAGTTTATTTCCAACCCTGAAAATCCTAGAAAAAAAAAAAAAACTAAATGCATCCCGAAGACCTTGATTAGCTGGTCCGGTGGTAGCTAAACTCTGCAGGACAGTGGCCATCCAGGATCAACGTTCCCCACCCCTGTGCTAAATGAAGGCGGATTGTATAAAATGGATTAAAAAAAAAAGTTTATTAACGAGCTGCAGTTTTATTACATCACGCGCTGGCACAGATGCAGTATATTAACGCCACGGGTCATCAATAAGGTGCAGATTTGGTCCTCAATTAATGTTTCCAACACACTTTTTCACAGCGCGCATCACGTGCTCAAACTCATCAAAAGTCAACAAGTTCAACAACGACTTATCCAAGTGACTGCTGCAGAACGCAAGTGAGAGATGAGGCAGCGCAGATTCGGCGTCTCATAAGTGAGTGGTGAATTTACCGCACGTGTCCCTTGCGGGAGTTAACTGTATGCAATAACCCGCAACCTCACACGCAATTTCAGGCCGTGTAGTAGGCAACATTATCAAAATCAATTTAGTACTCAGAAATCTGAAACTTACCTTAACATATTAAGTTAGAGGAAGATGCGACTGAATTGATGCTTGAAGAATGCGCTTCCAGCAGCCATGATAAACAGTTGGCGGTTAAAGCTTTCTATGCACAATTTGATTTGACGAAAGTCACGAGACCTATTACTCTCTATCCAATCACGTTTATGGAAAATAGCGGAGTAAATACCGATACATCACTTAAAATGTACTCAAGTAAAATTAAAAGTACACAATTTTTAAACTACTTTAAAAAGTACAATTACTGATAAAAACTGCTTAATTACTGTAACGTGAGTATTTGTAATTCGTTACTTCACACCCCTGCATGTAATATATATTGTGGTTTAGATCCATAATCATAAAATCTCGTCATTAATGCCAAGAGGGAAAGCAGAGATTCTTTTGACTTTAAACTGAGATGTTGCAAACTTTAAATTGGAACAAAGTGCATTTCTTCGGGCACAGTGCAGCTCCCATAGAGACCAACTAATGACCTTAGTTTACATGTCAGACACTAGATCTTCTAGGATGAGGATTGTCACCTCTGGTCCTGAAAGGGCCATAGTCACTTTGTAGCCAAGACTGTATTCAGAACAACCTCTGTTGACTTATGTCTTAAAGGTGCTGTATGTAATATTGACAGCTAGCAGTTAAAACGGGTACTGCAGTCCAAATTCAAAATACTGGAGAGAGTTGTTTCTTCTGCCCCCTCTTCTTCAAATTGGTGCTCACACAATTGGCCAGATGGGCAACACAACTACAACAGAACTAGCACAACTGACAGTGAAGGCAACAATTCTTACACTGTGAGTTGATGAGTTGATTTATCCTTGTTTTAATATTCCTCTGGTCATAGAGTTTTTTTAGATGGATGCCGAGGCTTTTTAGCTCGGGTAGAATCTGCGATCTCTGATCCAGTTCGTTTGCTGGCTTACATGCCTGCAATATGCTGTGTTTTCCACTAACTGGCAATCCGGGTTGTCAAAATACTATTGGGTAAATTGGCAGTGGGCAGTCACACACAGAACAAAACAAAAACAGACATTCCGACACAATTCAACAGGAGAATAACTGGCTGAGCATCAGTTTTTTTTTTAGTTTTTTTGGGGGGGGGGGGGGGGGGGGGGAGAAACAATTATGTTAATTAGGATAATGTACTAAATATCTGCAAAAATAATTTAATGCTTTAGGACAGTCAAAACTTTAATTGCTTGCTGCAAATCTCTCATTTTTCTGTATCAGCAAAAAAGATTCAAAATTTTTGTTAACTTGTTTTCTTTCAATTAGCACAGGTTTTGTATTTCTTTTTGACTGATTGCAGGCCTCATTGATCTGAGCTTACGTGCCTCAGTGAAAAAAAAGAGGTGCTTAAGCCCAGATCAATGAGGCCTACGGTCAATCGGGGGGTGGGGGATAGTTTTTTTGCTCACCTTATGTGAGCAAAGTAAGTAAGTTTTAGTCCAATGCAAAAACATTAATTACCCATTTCGTTCTTAGTGTGAACTGGGTCTTCAAACCACTGAAGAATACTGACTACGTCCAGCAGTAAGAAATAGTTTACTCAATGATCGTAATCAGGTTTTAATTGGCTGGGCCATCTGGCTGGCACATAGACTCCAGGGCTCGACATTAAAGTGGAAGTGAAGCAGTAAGTTAAGTTAACATTAACATTATTTCCACTTTGATTAAAAAATATATAACAAACAAGATTAATGTAACCATTTTAAACCGCGTGTGACGTCACAAGGGTTTGTTCGCTCCGTTGGCCAGTGAAGTAATACAAGTATTTCTTTACATTTTGAACACACAAATGTTATATTAACACACAAATAATTTGGTTTACCATAACTTGGATGAATATTCAACATCAAACTGTCTATATGCTAAGTTTTTATCGTGGTATCCAGGGGCGTCATGCCCATTCAAAGTAAGGGGGCATGTGCGCCCTCGGATTTCTGAGCCAAGTGGATTTTGAATACAACTTCCAAAAGACAAAAAATAGCCAAATAATATTTTCTATATTTAATACAATCACACCGGCATGATTAGAATGTTGTGTTTGCGGAACGATGTATGTTAAAAGCACACGTCCAGTTTTGTGTGTGTGAAGGAAATCCACTTGGGAGTGGAGAGATTCGTCCTCGCGCACATGGATCACGTAACATTATGCGCTCTCGACATTGTCATTAAGATCACACTATAGAAACCGCCTAAAATTTGAAATTTACTAAAAACAAGCCTATGGCAAGACATTTGGTAGGGGGGGCACCTGGGGTGGCCAGCCAAATTTCAGGTTGGGGGGCCGGTGCCACCCCTGGTCACCACGTAGACACGCCCCTGGCGAGTAGGCTACCAAATTGAACTTACATTAAGAGTAAGTGGAGAATAGTGGATATAGACTGTATATAATGCATCTATTGACAGAATAAGGTTGTGCTGCTGAGGCTCACGCAGCCTCTCCAGGAGAAATCAAAACGCACAACACTAAGAAACTCAGCATCCTGAGGTAATAATTCAAAATGGAAAGTTTTTATATTTAAAATACAGTTAGTTAGGCAAAATCACACAAGGTTTTCACCATTACGACTGTTTAATAGTTCTGTAAACAGTTCAATAAGCAAATGCAATAATATTAGGTCACTTACATTTTAGGCGGAACAAAGCGCACCTCACAGCAACCAGCCGATTCATTGCTGATTGATTCCGTGTTTTGAACGAATCGGTTGAGTCAAAGTTTAATTAGCCCATGCATGAACATCTGATGAATCTGCGGTTTGAACGAATTGTTTGAATGAACGACTCAATGACTCAGTCATTAAACACTCACTACTGGCACCTACTGGCGTTTTAATTTCGTTGAAAAGTATCATTTCCACCATAATTTCTTGTTTGTATATTCAAAAATACTTAAAAGAATCTCACAATATCTCATCTGTATTATTTAATGCAGTTGTATTTTTCAGTGTAAATTATTTAATTTGAAAACGTATAGATAATCACATTATTATAATTTAATTTATAGACCAAATGTAAGAATTTGAAATGAAAGTATTAATGAGATTAGTGGGAAAAGGCCCTCTATAAAGGTAAAAAAAAATGCTCTTGGATAAAATATAAAAAAACATCCAGATTTATATGTCACAGCTGATAGAAAACTGATGAGAATATTGCTTAAGAATAAATCATATTTGCAAAAAACCAACACACACGTATATATACAGTATATATGTGTGTGTTGTAGTTCAGATACCATAGAGCCCCCCCCAAATAACAAGATATCCCAATTGAACCCCTGATCGTAATGCCCACAAGTCACGGTTTGGCAAAGCTCTTTTCTTTTTAGAAGTTTTGAAAAGGATTATCTGGATGTTGCTGAAACATCAGGCTGTGGAGAACCTTCAAAAATTCCCAGTCACCTCGAAATGTTCCTTGTGTGCTGTGTTTGAGTTTAGATTAACCTTCTGGTGCAGTGTTGTGGCCCACGGGATTTCCTGTCTGACTGAGAGGTTGATTTCATTTGAACGCTGTGATGACTGTTTGTATTCCATTTCATCTTTGATATTGTTTATCTGAGAAGTTGTTACTGTAAGGTTGGTGCAATCTGAACGGTCGATACACCTAGGTGTTATGACACCCACATCTAATTATAAAACACAATATTGTTCATTATTGATGAAGATGTGTTATGCTATTCATTTAAAGGTGCCTAGGGAACTTATATAGGAACGAATAAGCCTAATACATAAAATAAAACATGCTACACTGAAAATTGTTGTCTCTTCAGTGGAATAACCTAACCTGAACTCTTTCAAATGCTGCTAGAAAGAAAATAGCTTCACTTTCTTTTGCTCATTATGTGTGAAACAGAGTACAAACAGGACGGGTTACTACCCAAATAATGAGATTCTCTATATTGCCTCTCACTACAGTACTTTAAACTCAAGGGGCAACTTACTTAGGGCCAAATCCTTCAAGCTTCAAGATACATATATTGCTGTAATAAGAAAACAGAGTCATTGGACTGATAAGGCGTGCAGAATAATACATTTAATGTTTCAGTTTGTAGATTGTTGACAGTCTTTTCCCCCACTATCTAAACTGAACTTGCAGCTGGTGTCCCTGCATTATTTTCAGCATATAAAGAATTAAAGCTGAATAACTTTGTTTTCATATGAAAATGCTTTGAAGTTTTTTTTGCCTTGCATAAATCACAGCTTTCTTTCAGAATTATTACAAAGAGTAATTTTGAATCTTGGCAGCTGTTTCTCTTTGCTTTTATTGATAAAACCGTGCCAGAAATTCTTTAGGTGTTATTTTTTCTTCAGCCCGTCAAAAATAAAACTCAAGTGTTGAATTCAAGAAAGTGTTTCAGTCAACACACTGCACCTGTTTTTGCTGATACAGTATCTCACCATATGTGGTGTACTAGTACTCATAATTATTTTCTTTCTCGTACTGAGCAGTAATCTTTTAGCAGTGTTTCTAACCTCTCAGGTCACATCTTTTGCTGAACTTCACAGCTAATTATATTTTTTAAGCTTTTTTAATCTTAAAAATGTCATCTTTAAAGCTGCAGTCTGTAACTTTTTTTGTGTTCAAAATTTACAAAATAGAGAGAAGTATCTCCGGCTCCAATGTTCTTTACCGCAGACGCACGCATTCTGTTATTAACCGCTATAGGCCAAACATTTACGGACTGCAGCTTTAATAACCTTGATATGAAAGGTGAAAACAATACCAATTTCATAATACAATGTACCAGGGATTTCAGGTATTCATTCTCAAAAATGTTAATGAATGAATGAATGTACAGAACAAAAAACAAAGCAAAACTAAACTAAACTAAAGACATTTTCACTAGTGTTCTCAGATGTTCGGACAAGAATAACTGTCTGTTTATCCTCCAGTCACAATAAATGAAACTATTATTTATAGGAAAGAAACACTGACACGATGCAATGCATCATCCTTATGGAGACGTATGAACCACACTGAATCCTGTATCAATTGCATTTAATAAAGCAAGCGTGTATTTGTATTTGCAATATTTACTGTGTTGTGCTATGGGTGTACAAAGTGTCTCTCTGCAACCATTACAGGCTGACTCATGCTGCGGGCGCTCATGATAAACAAACGTCCTGCTCAATAACGAGAAAAAATGCAAGATGGATGTGCTCATAAACCGAGTTGTAAAGAGAATATTGCCAAAATAATTCCATATGGGTGTGGTAAACCCATCACAAAGATTTATCTTCCTATTAGCCTGTATGAAACAAACATAGGATGACATTTGGAGAAGTCAGAGGTTTCAGCTTAAATCAAAATTCCATACTGATAAGTCTTCACATTGGACATACCTATGTATAATATATTATATGGTCTCATAAATATAATATTATATAGCATGATCATAACCAAATATTCTACTTTTTAAATGGTCAATTATAACTCTTTAGGAAAAGATTTAGAACGTAATTAAAACTTCCAGAGTCGAAGAAAAAAACACTTTAGTTAACGAGGAATGCAAAGTATATAACACAAGTACAGTAATGAGGCTTGGCTCATTTAATCGTAATGCAGAGTAAGTCAAGATAATACTTTAGCTACCATACAAAGACAATGATATTTTAGTTGATTGTTAAATAAATAAATAAATAAATAATGTGTTAGTTAAATTCCCCTAGAATGTCTAGGATGAAGATTATTAAACTTTTGTTTTCTTGAAATCATTATGTTAAAATTAATTTATGAATTTACATGACAGTTTTTCATTCTCCTGGTCACCCTTTTAATCTGAAAGATATTATTTTTTTCATCTAATAATTCATATGAAAATTCAGATCATACATGACTGAATCTGCAGTTCGACTAAAAATCAGGAAGCGCAAATAATATGCAGAAAAAAAAGAAAATAAAGAAAGAAACATATAGAGAGGACCTCTGCAGATCCTCATGAATATGTGTCAAGGTCATTACCTCTCTTAAAATATTTATTTATCATTTATTTTATTTAATAATTCAGAATATTTGTAATAAAAATGAAAAACTTACTTTTTCTTCCATGGTCAGACCACATTAAATGTTTTCTTCATTTTAGTCATTAAATTAACTTTCCTTGAAAACAGTATACAACTTCTTCAGAACCAGAATTTGAAGAATACATTTTAATGAACTTGAAATATCTGTCATTGTGCCATATGTGTGTATAAAGTCCTAGTGTATGTAATAACCAAGTGTATGTGTATTAGTTTAGCACTTACATAATATTGTGGGGGCAGATTTTGTCAGATTCAAAACTGGGAAGAAAAACCTTTTGCAACTTTTTTTTTATAGCCACATTCATCCAAAACATGTGTGCTCCTGTGTTCAACATTAAAATGCAGAGAAAGTGGTTCCTCTTCAGGAACTCGAGCTGCATTGAGAAACGCTTTGGGAACGCCCCTGCGTGACCGCGTTCTGAAGCATATGTAAAATCAGTCCAGTGGAGCAGCGAGACGTCACAAGCGGGGTGTGAGCAACCAGGAAGTATAAATGAGCATCCGGCAGAGCGCAAGTTAGCTTCTGCTCTTCAGTCGCGCTCTGTGTATGTGTCAGTCTTATTTACTGTTGTCTGTCAGTCCACAAGCAGAAATATGTCAAAATCCAAGTCTAAGTCTATGGCGAGCAAACGGCATTACCGACGTTGTGTTCCTCCCTGCACACGATATCCGGCAGCGGGGGATACACACGATCTGTGTGTTGTTTGTTTAGGAGCGGAGCATGCACGATCAGCTCTCGAGGGAGCTGATTGTCATGACTGCGAGTTGCTCTCGCTGTGTGTGCTCCGCTCTCACCTGACCATTTTGATGAGAGCGGCCAGGTTCGCGATCCAGCTGGCAGCGGTCCCGCTGTTGCCGAGGCGCAGCGTAGACTGTTGTCATAAGGATCGCAAGTGGATTTAGCGGAGGGATCCGAGATGGGCTCGTTCTTTTCTCGGTCCTCACCCGCTAGATCCACGGCTCCCTCTCAGGGATCGGAAGCCTGCACTGCAGTTTCTTCCCCCCAGAGAGAGAGCCAGACACCTCATCTATTTTCCTCTGAGGAGGTGGATGTGTAGAGACAGAGGAGACTGTGGACTCGCCACCATAGTCCCTTCCGTATGAGGAGCTTGTGGAGGTTGTGACTCGTGCTGTAGCCAAGTTATATATCGATTGGCCAGCCGAGAAGCAGGACGCTCGTCCTAAAAGTAAATTAGATGAAAAATTTCCTGAGAGCCAGATCACAGCCTTCACGATGGGGCCTTCCGTTTTTCCCCGATCTCCATGTTGAGGTGTCAAGATCGTGGGAGAAACCATGTTCATTCCGTATCTACAGCCCCACAGTCTCAAACTATTCCAACATCGTGGGGTTGAATTAGAAGTGATATGGGGCCATGCCAATGGTGGAGCAGACGCTTGCGGGTTATCTCTCCCCATCCTCAGCATCGCCCCTGAAGGCCCCGACACTTCCCACCAGGCCCGTGAGGCTGACATCTAGTCTGGTTGGCAAAGCTTATATGGCGGCAGGTCAGGCTGGAACATGTTTGCACACCATGGCGGTGTTACAAGCATACCAGGCTGACCTGCTCAGGGACCTGGATGACAGGGAGGAGGAGGAATCCAACGTAGTAGCCGAACTGCATCGGACTACAGATTTGTCCCTCTGCTTAGGGACCTGGATGACAGGGAGGAGGAGGAATCCGACGTAGTAGCCGAACTGCATCGGGCCACAGATTTGTCCCTCTGCTCGGGACTGATGACAGGGAGGAGGAGGAATCCGAGGGGGGGGGTAGGTTTGGGGGCGTAGTAGCCGAACTGCATCGGACCACAGATTTGTCCCTCTGCTCAGGGACCTGGATGACAGGGAGGAGGAGGAATCCGACGTGGTAGCCGAACTGTGTCGGGCCACAGATTTGTCCCTCCGAGCCACTAAAGAAACGGCCAGAGCCATCGGCCATTCAATGGCAGCAATGGTGGCCACGGACAGGCATCTGTGGTTGAATCTGTCCGATATGCAAGATAAAGACAGATTCTTCCTCCTAGACGCCCCGCTCTCACCCTCTGGCCTCTTTGGTGATGCAGTCAACAGTGTCGTCGAGAGGTTTCAGGAGGCGAGGAAGCAAGCAGCAGCGTTCCAACGTTTCCTCCCTCGTATTTTCCAGACCCATGGGGCTGCTGAGCAGGAGCAGCCCCAGCCGTCAAGCTCCTCATACCGCCAGTCTCAAAAACAGAGCGTTGCAACCCGCACTCCTCTGCAGAAAGAACGGGGGTCGGGGCGACGCTCTCAGTCAGGGTCTTCTAGACCGAAAACGGATCTGCAGACTGTTATTTTGTCTAAGAGGACCTCGGCTAAATGTTCCTACCATTGTCAGGTCCCTGAGGGCAGCCCCACCTGGGGAGGAAAGAATAACACCTCAGTATACGGTGCCGATCCTCCTCAGTGCCCTCACGGATATTTACTGATACCCCTGCCACCCTCTGTGTTTCAGGGCTCAGTGAGCTCCGATGAGCGAATATCCCAGCTGCCGCCCCGACGACGGTATGGCACGGGAGAGCTCGCCCCCTCAAGTGAGGGTGCTACAGCAGTCAGGTCGGTCATTCCCTGCCGGTCATCCGCTTCAGGGCACCGAACTGGCTCCTCTAATAACACCAGAGGCCAGCCTCGAGAGGCTGGTTCCCTTAGTAGATTTTCTGGCAGCATGGAAACTTCTGTCAAATGTCTCAAATTGGGTTCTGCAGATTGTAGACAGAGGCTACAGAATCCAGTTTGGTTCCCTGAGCAGGCTTTGGTAATGGAACAAGAAGTAGATACTCTCTTGAGGAAGGGAGCCATAGAACGTGTTCCTCCTCTCTCGAGAGAGCGTCCGGGTTTTACAGTCGTTACTTCATCGTTCCGAAGAAGGATGGGGGGTTGCGTCCGATCTTAGATCTCCGTCTTCTGAACCGCGCTATCAAACGGCTTCCATTCAAGATGCTCACTATCAAGCAGATAGTATCTCAAATCAAGTCTGAGGACTGGTTTGTCAAGATAGATCTAAAGGACGCATACTTCCATGTTTCCATCCTTCCTCAACACTGAAGTTCCCGAGGTTTGCTTTCGGGGGCGAAGCATACCAATATCGAGTTCTTCCCTTTGGCCTGTCACTCTCACCCCGCACTTTCACAAAGTGTGTGGATGCTGCTCTGGCTCCACTGCGACTCCAGGGCATCTGCATACTCAATAACATCGACGATTGGTTAATACTAGCTCAAATGGAGCAGATGGCGGCTCGGCATCGAGATAACGTCCTCGCCCATATGAGAGAGCTGGGATTAAGACTAAACGCCAAGAAAAGTATGCTTTCTCCATTACAGAGGACCACTTATCTGGGCGTGGTGTGGGATTTGACCATGATGTAGGCACGTATGTCTCCTGCTCGAATCGAGTCATTCTTCACGACAGTCACGAGGGTAAGAGAATGCCAGTCACTCACTGTCAAACAGTTTTAAAGGCTGTTGGGTCTGATAGCAGCGGCATCCAACGTGATACCTTTTGGCCTGCTGTACATGAGACCCTTGCAGTGGTGGCTCAGGACCAAGGGATTTTCCCCGAGGGGAAATCCGCTTCACATGATCAAGGTCATGCGGCGATGCTTATGTGCCTTGGACATGTGGAAGAAATGTTGGTTCCTAGTTCAAGGCCCAATGTTGGGGCTCCTTGTCGTCGTGTAATGCTAGTGACAGATGCCTCTCTCACGGGCTGGGGGACGGTCATG
Source organism: Sinocyclocheilus anophthalmus (assembly GCA_018155175.1). Classification (NCBI taxonomy): domain Eukaryota; kingdom Metazoa; phylum Chordata; class Actinopteri; order Cypriniformes; family Cyprinidae; genus Sinocyclocheilus; species Sinocyclocheilus anophthalmus. Next base: position 101,004 of record JADLZN010002585.1, read on the forward strand.
AGTGGCCGCTCTGCCCAAGGTCTGTTGGAAGGCCATCATCTCACGTGGCACATAAACTGCCTGGAGATGCTGGCAGTGTTTCGAGCTCTGACACACTTCCTTCAACCTGTGGGGGTGCTATGTCCACACAGACACCACATCGGTGGTCTCCTACATCAATTGGCAGGGGGGTCTGCGTTCATGCCCCTTATACAACAGCACAACCCTCCACTCTGAAGGTATACGTGGCGGCCTTAGCTGCTTACCACGCCCTTCTGGGTGGTCAATCATTGGGAAGACACCCACTTGTCACTCGTTTCCTCCGTTGCACCCTGAGGCTGAGGCCAGTACAGCACACTAAGGTGCCCTCATGGGACCTGACTGTGGTTCTGGAGGGCTTATGCAATACCCCCTTTGAACCCATAGAAGAAGTTCAAGTCAAGTTTCTCACGCTCAAGACTATCTTTCTCCTCGCTATTTCCTCACTTAAAAGGATCGGGGATCTTCAGGCACTTTCTGTTTCTTGCCTGGAATTTGCTCCGGACATGGTTAGGGCATTCCTTTACCTGAGGGTCGGGTATGTCCCTAAGGTCCCCGGACATACTTCTTCGCCAGGACCCATAGTACTTCAGACATTCTGTCCTCCTCCATTCCAGTAAGTAGGCCAAGAAAGGCTTAATCTGCTCTGTCCAGTTCGAGCACTGGGGGAGGCTTTATGGCACAGACTTGCCCCGTCGCGTAAGGCAGATCAGTTTTTTTGTTTGTTTTTGTCCGCCAAAGAAGGGATTTCCGGCGACTGAGCAGACTATGAGTAGGTGGGTGGTCAAGGCCATCTCACTAGCCTACGAGTCCTCTGGCCTCCCGTCACCTATGGAGGTAAGAGCACACTCAACCAGGAGTATGGCGGCCTCCAAGCCTTTCAACTTGGGTGTGGCCTTGCAGGACATTTGTGCTGCGGCGGGCTGGTCCTCTCCACACACTTTTGTCCACTTCTATAACCTAGACCTGGCATCTACCCCAGGGTCCCAAGTCCTCTCTTCGTGATGTGCTCAAGAGATACACACACAGGCAGGGACTTGGTAGTATGGCGCAGTGTGTATTCTCGTTCCCAAAGCGCTTCTCGACACAGCTCGAGTTCCTGAAGGGGAAACAGTAACCCTGGTTCCCCGAGGGAACGAGACGCTGCGTCTCCTTGCCATACTTCCTGCATCCCTGCAGGCGCTACTTCATCGAAGCTGGTTTGCGCCCGGCCGGATGTGATTTTATGCTTTCTGGTGCTTACGTCAACCTGCTCGTGACGTCTCGCTGCTCCATTGGACTGATTTTACGCGTGCTTCAGAACGTGGTCACGCAGGGGTGTTCCCAAAGCATTTCTCGATGCAGCATCTCGTTCCCTCGGGGAACCATGGTTACATATGTAACCTAGGGACGTTTGCTGTGATTAAATAAAACAGATAAATCTTTATAAAGACAAACAGATTCATTATCTTGCAGGGTGTAATGCTTTTAATCATAAAACTAAATGCATCTTGACAGTCAAACATGAATGCACGACTGCTCTCAGAGGTAATGCCAGCACGTGGGGATGCTGATGCTAATTGGTGTCATGACTAATTGGTGACAGAATCATTCAAACAAAAAACTTGTTAGTGCTCGCCAAAGGCAGCTTATTACTGCCTTGCCATTTCCCACCCTTCAACCAGCTAGATACAAATCTGTAATCGATAAAAGACAAAGCGGTGGTTTTCAAGTCTCACAAGATCTAAATCTTTTTCCCACACTTACCTTACTTGCCAGGTTTTTGCAATATACACATAATAGCACCTGATTAGGTGAGGGACATTAATTAATCTATGTTGGCGTGGTATTACGTTTTCTCAGTTTAGTGTGATATTGAATTGTAATGAGATGTTTCATTGCACCAGAAAAAAAAAGTAAGACATAGAAAATGCATTGCTGTAACACTGCTCTCTGACAAATGATGAAGCCTAAAATAATATAGCTAGAAGTAAAAAACTAAACATAGGCTATAAACGAACTACACTATGCAGTCACATGACTTCAGCATCCCCACCATAAAGCTTCTGAGAACAGTCCTTTCAGTCTTTATTAAAAAAAAATACATTTTCCCTGAATACAATAGTTTGCAAGAGCATGCTTATGCCCATTACCCAATGAGACTGTGAAAGTGACTAGTGAGTAGATGAGTTTACGTGTTCGATGTAATGACATTTAATGTCCCTGACAACTTTTAGTAATCACCTTTTTTAAGACACATAAAAGGTTAAGAAATCCACGAATGGAGTATTACTGATACATTTTGTTATAGAATATATATATTGAGCTTGTGCTCACCACAGACACGGTTCTCAGGCATTTAACCAAAAAAAACTAATTGACTTCAGGATGATGGAACCGTAAGTGTTAAAAAACAAACTTGTGTCTGGCTGTTGACCTGCAAAATAACACCATCCCTACAACATCTATTGCCAAGAGCAATGAGATGTACAGATATAGATGTCAAGATATGTGTCAGATTGAAAACCACATTTGGAAGTGCCTCAGATACTAATAAAACATAATGCACAATACGATTTCTTAGCATGTAAAAAATATTATTAGCAGTAAAATGTAAGTTAATTGTGCACTCCTGTGTGTGTGTGTGTGTGATTTTGTAGCTACAAGTATGGACCAGTCAGTAGTTGCCCATCACAGATCAGATACTCTACTAACATTTACCAATGATAATAGCACATCTTATCAAAATAGCCTTTCTGTGGTTCCCCTTGTCATTCAGTCTTCTACTGAAGCTGCTCCTCTGTTTTGTCAGTCAAAACAGACTGTGTCAGCTACTTAAGACATGATGGATGATCTCACACCATTATGATCAGCCAGTTATCTAGCCAATTTAGCAAGAGGAAAATTCAGAAATTATGATTTAGAGTTTTGCGCATTTCTCTTTCAGGGCTCTGAAGTCTCATGCATTCACCGTGAGACACATGCATTTCAACCAGTTCACATGCTCGCACGTCACACCTTGTATTTCTCACGCTGAGAAGTAAAGGACAACTTGTCCTGCTATTCAATTAATGGACAACGCACAGGCATACGGAGGGAAGTTCATATCTGTCTCGAGTTTTACATATTTAAATGCCACCTACCAGCCAATCAGAAATTAGAATTTGTTGTTTCCGGGTAATTTACCTGATCCTGCTGCAAGCACGTTCGTTACTAGGCAACATTGATGCGCACACACACAGAGTGTATGTTGGAAGAGCAAGATCCGATGAATGCAGTATGGTGACCACTTTTGATTTTAGGATTTCTGGATGAAATGACTTCCCTGTGATCAAAGATAGTGAGAGCTGATGTTGGGGAATATAGCCAAATTCGTACTGTATGTGTACAGTATGTACACTGAGCACTGCTGTTCAGTTGGATTGTTTGGAGCCAAATTTCTTTATATTTTTGATACATTTGTATTTTTGAAATACATAAAACAATTTATTTTATTTGGAAGAATTTGTCTGTCTTTTATCAGATTTACCAATTGTTATAATTTCTATTGTGCTGGTCAATTATGAACAATAGGTAAAATTGAACTGCTAACCAAAACTTGAATTGGGCGGGGAGGCTGCAGGGGCAGAGGGGCCGCCCACTTGCTTGAAATATTAGTGGCTCATTACCGAACAGAATGTAATCCACACAAAACTTGTGTCCCCCCCCATCCTGACCCCCCCCCCCCATACTCTCAGGATGTAAAGTTTGGTCTATCGAGGCTCTGGCACTGATTTGTGCAGACCACCCTGTGATAATGCGATTATAACTGATGCATATATAATATTTTGTTCAAACTGAGAATTGAGAGGAAGAGCAAACATCTTTTGTCCCATCGTGTTTCTATCCTGCACAGTTGACTGATGGCATCAACACACCACACACTGCGTCTCCTTGACTGTGCCTCCTGACAATTTAGCAAGGAGATTGTTTTTTGTCTGTACGTGAAGCATGTAGTCGCAAGTGAGATTGAGCTGAGCAAGGGAAAGCAAAAACAGGGATGAAGAAGGGCACAAATATTGTTATATTATTATTTTTCTTTTATTTATGGTTTCTCTTTTTTTTTCTTTCTCAGAAAACACAGGTCTAGATGTTCTCTCTCACCCTGTAATTCACAGCCCAGCCACAAGATGTGGATGTTTTCTCTGAGGAGAAATGAATGACAGTGGCAACAAAATTAAAACATTAAAATTTTGGAAATATGACAAACAGTGAGTCAAGCACTCATTTTCTGATGTAAGATAGACAGCAGTAGATTTTGAGCGTATTGTATTGTCAGTGAAGTCAAGAGCGCTGCACTCCATGATTGGCTGATCACACGGTCTGTGTGATAATGTCTCTTATGATCACAACCATAATGCAAATAGGCCAGATAGAGTCAACATGGTGAAAATTGTCTAATTATTGAGTAATAACTGACCCACTCAGAGTTAAACTTTTTAGATAATGTCAGTCACAAGTCAAGTCACCTTTATTTATATAGCGCTTTTAACAATACAGATTGTGTCAAAGCAACTGTACAGCATTAATTAGGAAAATAGTGTGTCAATAATGCAAAATGACAATAGTAAACACTAGTGGTGGAAAGAGTACTAAGAAATTGTACTTTAGTAAAAGTATTGCTACTTAAGGAATAATTGTCTTGAGTACAAGTAAAGTACACTGAAAAAACTAATAGACTCAAGAGAGTAAAAAAGAACAATTATAGTTTGCTGAAAAACTACTCAAGTTACTGCGTTACAAAGTACTTTAGTATTATTATTATAAATTTTTTCACAAGGTTCACAAGTGAGACCCAGGAAATCCCTTATATGGACAAATGCATCAGATATCACTACAGCTGAATAACATGCAGATAGAGACGCTTTGACTGATGAAATGTGGAAGACAATAAACACACAATTGCAATGCAGTGCTAATTGGCTTGTATCACAGTATAGAATTTTATAAAAAAATATTTTCTGTCTCACTGTGATAAGAAGCAACATGGAACCACAGAAGCTAACTGTTTTAAACACGACTGATGTTATATAGTGATTTTGGAGAAAAACATGATATTAGTCTCATAAATTGTCATGTTTGACGCTATGTTAAGCAAACATACTACCTATCCCTGTTGCCAGTTGCAACTGTTTTATAACTAATTTTAAAAAGTACATTCATGTAAGATTAGGTGGTTGTTTTTAAGAAGTGCAAAAGCAAAGAAGGGTAAGTGAAGGTTTAAAAGAAAAGAAAGGGTCTAAAACAGTGTGAATAGAAAGGTGCCAGTAAAAAAAGAAATGTGGGGTCAAGTCAAGTCACCTTTATTTAAATAACGCTTTATACAATACAGATTGTTTCAAAGCAAACCTCCCTTCTATGAACGCATTAATTAGGAAATAGTGTGTCCAATAATGCAAATGGAACATAGTAAACACAGTTTTGAAGTTAAGGCACGTTCATCATTGAATTCAGTGATGTCAAAATCCAGCTCATTTTAAATAGTATCTTTGCAATCAAGTCAAATGTATCGCTGGAAATGAAGTGTCCCCAACTAAGCAAGCAAGAGCGTCAGCGGCAAGGAAAACCAAACACTCCATCGGTGACAACTGGTGTAGAAAAAAAACCTTGGGAGGGGGAAACAAGAAACCAGGCTCAGTCGGCGGGGCCAGTTCTCCTCTGGCCAGACAAAACAAGCAGTTCAATTTCAGGCTGCAGCAAAAAGTCACATTGTGCAGAGGACTCAACTGGCTCATGTAGTCTTGTCCCGGTGGGCGTCTGAGACAAGGTCTTTACAGGGGTTCTGTATCTGGGGCTCATCTAGTTGTTCTGGTCTCCGTTGTCTTTCAGGGCTGTAGAGGTCCTTTTTAGGTGCTAATCCACCATCTGGTCTGAATACGTACAGGATCCGGGTGACTGCAGTGACCATCAGATCTGGATACAGACTGGATCTGGTGGCTACGGTGACATCGGAATAAGAAAGAAAGTATCAGGTTACTTATGTACCATGGTTCCCTGAGTAGGGAATGAGACATTGCGTCCTCTAGGGGTCGCTATGGGGAGTGCCTCGTCGTGACCCGTGTCTGAAGAATACATTGAAAAAACACCAACAACACATTGACCGGCGACAGCCATGACGTCACTACCGGGGCGACTATAGTATAAATAGGCGCCGGGAGCAACATCATTCACTTCTTCGTCTGATGCTTGCGTCCGCAGCATGGCAAGAAAGCTAGAGGACGCAGTGTCTCGTTCCCCAACTCAGGGAACCATGGTTACATAAGTAACCCACGCCACCATGCTGAGGGGAGTGCATGCAAGAACCATGGCGAGCACTAAGTACAAACTCTACCATATTGCCATGGGAGTTGCCCATGGGATGTTAGACGGCTGTCAGTGACGTTTATTCCCTACGGCCAAAGGCCTAGGATACATACCCCAAAAAACTTACCTGTTAAGGCAAGAACTCCTGGGCCCGGGGTAGAGCTCAATGCTTGGAATCAGAAACAGATTCCTTTAAGGAAATACGACCAAGAGCCTAGAATCATATCAAGTCTTGGCCTGTCACACAGGGGCTAACACATGCTCTGCATATGCTGAAGGAACTATCTCAACAGACCACTAGTAGCAACACCCTGTTAAAGTTAGTATCCAGAGGATACATAGGAGGAGTGGCGCCCAAGGCAGAACCAGGGTTTTAAATCACTCAGAAAGAGCACGAAGTTGTTGCGCGTAGCTCTTACCGTACAGGATTTTAGAAAAGTGGGCAAAACATAACGTGCACACTTACCACTTATGTGGATTTTAGAAAGTGGGCAAAGCATAACGTGCACACTTACCAGCTATGTGGATTTTAGAAAGTGGGCAAAGCATAACATGCACACACTTGAAATACCATTCTAGGGGTTCTCGTGGCACCCTGGAAGAGCTAGAAATAGTGCATCCCCAAAAAACGCTCCTCTGTCTACGGCTATAATGTTGTAGTGGCTAGCAGTAAATCTGTAGCTGAGGGAGCAACATCCATCTCTCAATGGAGAGGGAGCTCAACCTAAAGCATGTTCCAATGGTGGAACAGCTAGCAGTTATTTAGCTGAGGGAGCAACTCACCCAGTTCTCAAATCGAAAAAGGGGCTCGACCTGCAGCATGTTCCAAAGCTGGAACAGCTAGCAGTAATTTACTTAGCTGTGGGAGCAACACACCTAGTTCTCAGTCGAGAAGGGGGCTCGACCTACAGCATGTTCCAATGCTGGAACTGCTAGCAGTAGTTTACCTTGGCTGAGGGAGCACAAACCCAGCTCTCAACGAGAGGGGGCTCGACCTGTAGCATGATTGTAAAATCAGAAGGGTAAGCATACTGCAAGCTAGCCAAAACACGCAGCGCATCTACCCCCCCCCCCCCCCCCCCCCCCCCTGGGGGGCAAGAGGAGCAGGCAAGGGCCATAATTCGCCTGATGCTGCTGGTTTCAGGTGCTCTGGAGAAACAGAGAACTCAGACTTCTCATGTGAGAGGAGAACTCCGAATTCAGAGGAATAACGTTGCTCATTCCAGGTAACCCTTTGATAAAGGGGAGCACTGCTCAATACTACCACGAGGACAGCCCATGGAGCGAGGAACTCCTCAGAAGGGACAAACGCTCGAAAGAAAGCACCATACTCACAATAACCCTCAATGGTGAGGGGAGCGATGCTTCAAAACTGTGTCAACAGAGACACACTGGTTGAATGGAGCCCAAGGTACCGGGGTCTAAACCAACTCAGAGAAAGGGAATGAGAACAAAAATGCGTAACCCTTACCACTTATGTGGATTTTAGAAAAGTGGGCAAAGCATAACGTGCACACTTACCAGCTATGTGGATTTTAGAAAGTGCGCAAAGCATAACGTGCACACTTACCACTTATGTGGATTTGTAGAAGCTTAACGTGTGCATTTACCATAGTATTTGGATTTTAGAGTTTTCCGAGCATCTGTTTACAGATACCCGGAAGTACTGGGCCAAACGGGAGAGGCAAGCTCAAATACAACCCTCAAAGCACTGCCCGAGACAGCATGGCCAGAGACAGCATTACACAGGAAGGTTCTCGCAAATGCCACCTATACTTCCCGGTCAATGCCTCAGCAAGAGGGGATATCTTAATGATCGGGAAAACACCTCAGGGCGACCCAGATATGGTAGATCAGTCAGGGTAGATGAAAGCGTAACCCCAGCCCGGACATCCAGGAAATATTTGCAGTGACGCGCCGGGGGCCTGATGATCAAGAAGGCCTCTGCAGAAGCCGGTGTTATGGCCTCATGATCCAGGAAAGTAGGAAGCCCCCCCCCCCCCCCAAACAACCAGGCCTTCCTTACCGTCTGGACATATATCGACGAGTGAAATAAACACTGAAAGTCGAGCAACCGGTTTCTGAACCGGATGTTAAGAGGGTTTCGGCCTCACGAGGATTATCCTTGAAAAGGGCCAGGACACACAGGTCCCGGGAAACACTGCAAAGAAACTAGTAGAGGTTAACACACAACCACCAGTCTAATTAGATACACATATATATTCATATATACTGTACATATATTAGACATGGATCGTACTCACCCACCATGGTTCCTGCGTCGGAGCTCTGTCCGGAGAAGCCTCTAGTCTGGACCATCAGTAAGGTGGTTGCTATGTAGTCATAGAACCAACTAAAAACATCATAGGTCCAGAAGGAGATTGTTATGCAGGAAGCTTCCACCTAACCTCGATGGTTTCAGGGGAATTAGGAAGGGGAAGAAAAAAGGGGTAGATGTTACACCCCTTGAGGAAAAGAGTGATACCTAAGTATTACTCTGATCCGGATGAAAGCGCTGACGCTTTGTCTGGATCACATCCCTCAGGTCTTGACTACCTCCCTTTGACCCACGATACTTTCTACCCCTACCCGCAGGCGGAGGAGGAACGCGAGTCGCGACACTAGCCTTCTGTACTCGTCTCTGATCCTCAAACCGAGACGGGCCAGAACCCCTGGGTTGTTCGGGCTCAGACCTGGACCTTCATGGAATGAAGGTTTTGAAGGCCGCTGAGCGCGCTTTCGCCTCCCTGAACTTTTCGACCCCTGTCTCAACGGATGTACCAAAAAGTTCAGAGGGCGAAACCAGGGCATCGAGAAGAAAGCCCCTTTCTTTCTTCCTGATGTCTGCCAGGTTTACCCACAGATGCCTCTCCGTCACTACCATCGCCGCCATAGATCTGCCCATGGCAGAGGCAGCCTGCTTAGTAGCACGGAGAGCAAGATCCGTGGTGCGGCGCAACTCAGCCATCTCACCAGAAGAAAGGCCCTCGCCTTTATCCAGGTATTTCAGCAGATCAGCCAGCAATTAGTGTGCATGAAGCAACAGCATGACCGGTTGGTATGCCTGCCATTCATTTTAGATGTAGCTTGAAGGGGCACGGATGGCAAGGAGGGAGTTTTGAGAGACGATGTCTCACCCAGAGAGAGATAGCTAGCTAGTGTCTCTTCTACAGGGGGCATTCTCTCATAGCCATTTTCGCGCATCGCCTCGATGTTCGCAAAACTGGTATGCTGAAACCGATGGATGCGTGAGGAAAATGGACTCTTCCATTCCTTCTAGATCTCAGTATGGAAATCAGGAATGAAAGGAAGGCTCACCTGAGCTGGAGGGTTATGGCCAGAAAGATAACATTCATCGAGATGACCTCGCGACGTCACTTTCTTTGCCCACTTCCACGGCAAGTCAAGCCTTGCCGTGGCACGATCCATAACCTCAAGCAGCTCATCATATGCAGGGCAAGAGTATTGAGAAGGCTCAGCCTCAGCTTCTTCGCTCTCTTCATCCATTTCTTGCTCTTCCTGGGCTGAACCCAGCAGAGCACTGGCCCCTGGATCAGATGATGTTAAAGAGAGAACGTCATCCTCCAGCGGCTGTCTCTCGCCCGCCGCCGATAAGCGCGATTTTTTTTTCTTTTTTTTTTTCGGTTTTTGTGTGAAAGCCCATATTTAAAATCATGCCCCAGGTCCACCTGAGATCCCCACGAGCTCATTCTCCTCCGTGCCTCAGCAGCGGCGGGTCCTGAACCGTGGGAAGCAGATGGCTGCCCCTCTTTACTCGAAAAGAGAGACAAACGAGAACGGAGCTTTTTCATTGGAAATCGCTCACAATGTATGCAGATTGCCCCCTCGAGGACATCGCATGCGTGCTCTTCGCCCAAACAAACAACACATAGATCATGTGTGTCATCTGGTGTCAAATAGCGATGACACGGATGCACACACCTTCTAAATGCTCTGCTAGTGCTCGCCATAATGAATAGAGATAGCTCTTACTTTTTCCTTGGAAATGCACGCTTCAAACAGAACAGTCAATGAAGACGAAGAAGAGAATGATGTGTAACTCCCGGCGCCTATTTATACTATAGTCGCACCGGTAGTGACGTCATGGCTGTCACCGGCCAATTGGTGATTTTTCAATGTATGCTTCAGACACGGGTCACGACGAGACGTTCCCCATAGCGACACCTAGAGGACGCAGTTCGAAGTTCCCATGAAAGGGAACAGACTCATATTAGCGTGGATGCCATTCTTCTAACGATGTAGCAAGTACATCGGGGTTATGGGAAGTGTTCCCGGTTCGGGTTGACCTAATTAATGCAGCCTAAAATCCTTTAACGAATTTGAATATTAGAAGCGTATTAGTGTGTTAGGTGTAAGAAGGTTAAAGAGGATGGGTACTTTACTCTGATTAAAACTGCAAGAGTGTGTTTGCTACCGAAAAATGTGAGGTAGGTATTCAAGATTTGGGCGCTAAATAGAAAAGGATCTGCAGCCTTGCAGCTTGAGTTTGAGATTCTAGGTATTATCAAATGGCGATGTTTTGGAGCATGCAGCGGACGTGGAGGACATAATGTCACATGGTGGTTGCGGTATGGGTAAGGTTGGGCATTGTTTGAATTTTAATGATTCCAATTCTTGACAATTCCTAATTTCGATTCCAATAAGGTAAAAAAAAATATGATAATAAATAAATAAATAACTATAAATACATAAAACATCTTTTTGCAAAATATTTCATAGTTAGCTGAATATGAATGAAAATCAACAGGCTAAAGAACACTTACACAAGGATGTGTGTGCAGCAGAGAACACAGCCTGTGAGTCTTCTTGACTTGAATGGTTTAAAATCACATTGAAAGCGTAGTTTGTAATAATAACAAAGGTGAACTCCAGGCACATTTTCGGTATGGACAAAAAAAGAGCATTTTATTTAACATGTTAACCCATACCTAGGCTTGGGAATCCAAAATCTATTCCAATTCTGGAATAGGATGCTTAAGGTCAGGAATCGTCTACTTGTTATAAAATAAAAAAATTGATTCCTCTTATTGATTCCTTTGTGAGTATTTTAATATGACTTTAAACCATTCAAGCACAAGAAGATTCGTGCACTGTTTTCTGTCCTGCACACATAGGGGCATAGCCATCATTTCAGAAATGAGGGGGACAGAAATGTAAAAAAAAAAAAAGAACAACTTTTGACTTTTGTCTAATTGACAGGCTTTATTTTTCGTATGTATGTTAATTGGATAAGAAATCAAATACACTGCTAGACGATAACCAATCATTTGTATTCTATAATATTTTTTTCTGTGTTTTCCTAATGATAATTTTAGGATTGGCTTATACAAACACATAATACGGCAGAATACTATATTGTAATAAATGTTATGTCAATAAGCACTGCATTATTCATATACTATATTTATTACCTGGAAATTACCTGACATTACCTTTTTTTAGCTACAGCCATGGCTGGATGCCTTTGTCCATATTAGGGATTTCCTGCAGTCATAGTTATTATAGGCCTTATATATATTATATATATATGGGCTTCGGTATGAATGAAACATGCACTTCGTCTCGTTTTGGATATGAATAAATCGTCTGGTCATACATCTCGTTTCTTCGCCCATGTGCACACACATCCAAAGCACACACACAGAAAAAGTGATTTAAAATGCATCTGATTAATTTAACAGATAAATCATGGTTGATCTATATCAGCCAGATGCATGTAAAAATGCATGCGCATTTCGTTGTTGTTAATGTTGAGTTTATTTTAGCTTCGTACATTTAGTTTAACTTCACTGTTAAAGAGGGCGATTTTTACCATTCAACTGAACTGTGTGCATGTATTTTAGACACTTACATTGTTCTTGCTCCATCCATGCAATAATTCTATCAAAGTTTTCTATTTACTTATACTGCTGTGTGCTCTGGTAATATCAACGGTATTGGTTCCCTTTCGATACTTCACTAGTACTGCGTCTTGCTAGACACATATGGGAAAAAGCCTTTTTTCTCCTGAACTGAAGCCTATTTCATTCACGCAGAAAAACTGCACGGCCATTGGTTCGTGCAGGGCTTTAAAAACAAACCAATGGCGCGGCAGCGGAGCTGCACGAGCCTATGGCAACGAAGCCCGCCAGAATGGCTATATAAGCGGAGCGCTCGACAGGATTCTCAGATTTTTTTAATAAGCGCCGACATCTAAGTGCAAAGGCTGTACGAAGCCGTGCCGTTGTCACGCCTTCGCAGCTGGAATCGGGACCTCTCAGCTCGGCTGACCTGCTTCTCCGCTTCTTCAGCGACGCAGCAGTTCCAGTCCGGTTCCCCTGCCGCCATCCGGCAGCTTCAAAGAGCTTCTAAAAGAGCAGCGGCGTTGTTGCAAATGCCGCGCCGTTATTGCGGCTCGTGCGGGTCTCCCCTCCATGCCGATGACGGCCACAAGGAGTGCATTTCCTGCTTGAAGAAACCCCACGCGGAAGCTACGCTCACAGGAACTGAGTGTTCTCACTGCGAGAACTTCAGTCTCACCTCTCTACGCTCGCGGATAACTTTCTTTTCAGAAAGCGACTCCGCCCCTCGCGCCCTCCCGCTTTCTTCCTCCCAGGAACCTGTGAGGAAAAAACAGCGGGGCAAAGGGGGAGAGAGAGCGGCCACGAGCGAGTGTTACCGTCCTTTTCTCACGGGTCTGATCAGGGTCCCTTGCTGATGCGAGCGGACTAGTCTCATTCGGGGGAAAGGGGGAAGTGGGGACGAGCTGCTCTATGACAGCATGTCATTAGCAGCGTCGGATGCAGAGGAGCTGTTGGGCTCTGTGAATGACCCCACCCCCTTGCCATCATCCGCACCCAGCGCCACCAAAGACGGGACAGATACCGAGCTTCTCCGTATCCTCTCCAAGGCAGTCAAAGAGCTGGGTTTAGAGTGGTCCCCTCCAGAGGAGCCCTCTCGCAGCTGTCTGGACGAATAGTTCCTGCCGGGGCGCCGACAGGCCCCTCATCAGCGTACCTCTCCGTTCTTCCCGGAGGTCCACGACGAGCTCACCAGATCGTGGCGCGCTCCATACTCCGCCCGCCTCCGTACTGCCTCTTCATCCGCCCTCACCTCCATCAATGGCGCTGAAGAAAAGGGGTATGATAAGCCACCTCCCCTTCTAAGTCGTGTAGGACTACTTCAGCTCTCGCTGGATGCACCTACACCTCAGCTGGACAGGCGGCCGCGGCGCTTCATTCTTTGGCGGTCCTTCAGGTCTTCCAGGCCAAAATACTCGCATCCTCCGAGTCTGGCCTGGACCCAGCTACCCTCAGGGATCTGAGGAGCGCAACCAACCTGGCTCTGCCCGCCACCAAGACCACCGCTCAGGCGATCAGGAGATCGATGGCCAGCCTTGAGGTGATCGAGCGCCATTTGTTGCTGACGCTAACAGAGATCAAGGACGCAGATAAGATCCCCTTCCTCGATGCTCCTGTCTCCCCCAAGAGCCTTTTCGGCCAAGCGGTCGAAGGGTTTGCTGAACGCTTCACGGAGGCACAGAAATCATCCCAGGCTATGCGACATTTCCTGCCTAAGCACTCCAGCTCCGCTGCCGTCTCAGCTCGCCCAAAATCTGCGCCGACTCAGCAGCCTGTGAAACCAAAGTGCAGCAGACGCGGGGACGCTCTCGCTCGGCCAGACGCTACCCTCCTCTTAAGCGCCAGGGACCCCGACCCAAGATTGCGTTGGACCCAGCGCCTCAGGCGTCATCCTGATCCACGGGATAGGAAGAGGATGGGGTCAGATCTCGCCACGGCCGGACCGTCCCTCAAGTAGCCTCTCTTACACCTCTTGACACTCTCGTTCAGCTCCGGGTACAGAGGGAAATGTGTTTTGTGCAAACAACGGGCCCGTTCATGCGCCCAAGTATCTGACCGCTGTGATAGCGGGAAAAATAATAAAACACAAACATTTTCAAAAAGAGAGCAAACTTCCTTTTGGGTAGGATTGGATTGGGATTGGATCAGGATCAGTTGGTGTTGATCAGCTGCACCCTTTATATTGAGTTGTTTGTTGCTCATTTCCTGTCGGATCGTTGTTTGCTCACTCTCGTTCTCTGTTCAGTGTTCTTCCGTCTCCAGTTTGCTGCACTCGTATCTGTGCGTTGTTGGAGGCTTCCTGTGGAGTGACCATCGGACTATTGTGGAACCACCTGCTACTGTGAGGATCTCTTGCTTGTCTGTGGAGGCCGTTGTTCCTGAGACTGTCGTCCGGTTCGGTCATCAGCCCATTGTAGTCCCTGCGCTGCTGAGGAATTCTGCACCTTCATTCTGCTATGCTGTTACCGGTTTGGTTTTCTGAAAATAAACCTTTGAACACTTGCAACTGAATCTCTTGTCTTCCCCTGTATTTCCCTGAGTTAACAATCCGACCAGGATGGATTCAGCAAGTGGATTTGAATGGAGAGAGTTTCTTACCAGTAACAATGCTCGTTTGGATCAACAGGAGGAACAAATCATGGCAACGGGTCGTGCAGTGCAGGCCTTGGTGGCACAGGTGTCCGAGGTAACTGCCCAGCTCCGGCAACTCAAGACGGATACAGCCGGAGCACCCACTGTGCCAGTACCACCACCTGTACCCTGTCCATCTGAGCGAGTGGATCATCATGGCGAGCCTAGTCTACCCCCACCCGCCTCCTATTCCGGTGAGCCACAGCAATGTCGAGCGTTTGTGACTAAATGTTCTTTGTTTTTCACACTTCAACCCACATCGTTTCCAAAGGAGCGATCTAAAGTGGCGTTAATGATTACCCTGTTAACTGGACGCGCTGCTATGTGGGGAACAGCGGTATGGGAAAGTCAACATCCTTGCTGCTTCTCGTTCCAGTCATTTATCGAAGAACTAAAGAGCGTGTTTGATTGAGTGGTCTCTGGTCGGGAGGCAGTCCGGGAGTTGGCGGAATTACAGCAAGGCAACCGCTCGGTTACGGACTATTCTATTGATTTCCGCACTCTGGCGGCGGAGAGCAAATGGAACGAGGAGGCACAGTGGGACCAGTTCCTGCATGGGTTGGCTGACCGTATCCAAGGGGAGATTTTTGCTTTGGATTTGCCCACTAGTCTGGATGGTTTGATTGAACTGGCAATTCGTGTGGATAATCGTCTGCAACGCCGTGATAAACGCACGCGTCAGTTTTCATTTCCTTTGGCAGACTCTTCTCATGTTACGGGCAGTTCCGCTCTCGATCCGGAAACCATGCAGGTGGGCAGAACGCGACTGACCAGGGAGGAGAAGGATCGCCGGAGAAGCAATGGACTATGTCTTTATTGTGGAGCGGCTGGTCATTTTGTTACCAATTGCCCGGTAAAAGCCCAAGCCCGTCAATAGACCAGAGGTTATTGACGGGTGGTGTATCTCTGGAGAAATCCTCTTCTGCTACTCTCCTTCCGGTCAGACTACAATGGGCCAATAAATTCCACAATGGTCAGGCTTTGTTGGACTCGGGAGCGGAGGGAAATACAGGGGAAGACAAGAGATTCAGTTGCAAGTGTTCAAAGGTTTATTTTCAGAAAACCAAACCGGTAACAGCATAGCAGAATGCCAGGAATGAAGGTGCAGAATTCCTCAGCAGCGCAGGGACTACAATGGGCTGATGACCGAACCGGACGACAGTCTCAGGAACAACGGCCTCCACAGACAAAGCAAGATGACCTCACAGTAGCAGGTGGTTCCACAATAGTCTGACGGTCACTCCACAGGAAGCCTCCAACAACGCACAGATACGAGTGCAGCAAACTGGAGACGGAAGAACACTGAACAGAGAACCAGAGTGAGCAAAAAACGATCCGACAGGGAATGAGCAACAAACAACTCAATATAAAGGGTGCAGCTGATCAACACCAGCTGATCCTCATCGCTAATCAGCGATCATGAGTTGCCCAGCAACGCAGGTGACAGCCACAGCCACACACGCACGCACACAGACACACACAAGACAAAGGAGGAATCCACAGACCTGCGAACCGTGACACATACAGTTATCGATGCATGGACATTTTAGTAGATGAGCGTCTCCTGCTATAATGTTTTGGGTGTTTAGTGAAGTAACGATGTCTGAGATTGTATGTGCGTTGCTGTAACAGACCGTCCCAGTGTAAACAACTCAACTGAGTTTTGTTGTGTCACACCACATGAGCTGAATCCAAAATTGCTCTCTATTCTGTATGTGGCTTTCACTATAAATTATGAATTATTAATGAGTGAACAAATGAGCCATTTGTGACACACAAACAGTGCATAACTGCATGTTTACAGTCATGTTTTATGCCTATAATAAGCCATATGACATATTAGTCCCCTGTTTTGCAAAGTTAAGTATTATTTTTTAAATTATAAACAATAAATCATAGCTTAATTATGAACCATACATTAATTATGAACAATATATAAATGATTGTAAATATATGTAAACATATTTCAAATATATATTAAAATACCTATACAGATTTCAGGTTTAGGCACGTCCAAAGTTTTTTTTTTTTTTTAAGGTGCTAATGAAAATTTAAGAAGATCAAAGAAAAGTAGTTTAACACAAGCTGTTTGTAATTCTACTCTGGCCCTGTTACTGAGGTTGATATTTGTTAAAGGCACAAAGTACACTTTTATTATCACTTTCTAACAAGCTTTGAACAAATTAGAATGCGATTCCCATTCATCAAGTATTGAAAGTCATTTTGATGCAATAAACAAGGAGAATTGCGAATCACAGGAAAATAAATTGCCTTTTGAGGCTCCCATTCAGGTAGCTAAATCTTCAAACATGTCTCATCAACTACAATGTGATCCAGAGATGAGACAGCCACCTTTTAAATCAGTTTGTTAAGAACGCTGGTTGCTCTTTAGCTCCGAACAAAAGATCAAAAATGAGTTTTCTTTTGTCAAGGAGCTTAAAAAATCCAAAAGGCTGACCTTGTTTGCATTTTCTGGAGATTTGGGGAAGGCTTTTGAGGAATGAGACGGAGTGGCAATGCATGCAAGCTGTGGGCGGCTTTTTCCTTTTGTTGTTTGTGAATGTTAGACGCCTTTTTAGGGTCAGTCATCATAAGCCACATATTCACTCAAATTCTGCAGGGCGGAAATTCTGAAATAACATTCATCTTTGTTCATGATTGAGGGATTCTGCTTATTTGGATGGTGAGTAATCTTGTATAATTGCTTTTCCAAGTTAAAGTGCCATCGTTTTACCATAATTTCTTTATTTAATGGAGAAAACTTTGATAAAATCAGTTCAAAGACTAAAATTTTGCAATAAAGATGATACCATTTCATCAAAATGCTTCAAGGCCTTTGCTTTTAATAAAAATGTATTTGTGATTTTACAGAAACCTAAACTGAGGGACACTGAGGTTTGCAAACTGAAATGGTGAGTTTTTCAACTTTTTCAAATCCTGACTATAGTTCAGTCAGCACAAACTAATTTTGTCTTTCCCTGCCCTCTCACTGCAAACTTCTCATTCATCGACCCATACCGCATGTCAAGACTTATCGGGTGACATGAAGGTCATGGACACTAACAAAATTGCAAGCACATTAAGCTCTTTTTCATCATTTTTTTTAAGCTCAGGGCAGTACTGACTTATTCTTACTCAATCAATCACAACAGGCCTCTGTCAGACCCAGAAAGCTGCTTCACTACAACGTTTTAGAAAGGCAAATGAAACAGGATGATAACACTGAAATGTGTTTACATGAGAATCAATGTTCATATGTATATTTATATTAGGTTTGATGGAACGTGAGATCTTTGAGTTTATGAATGTAATTATCTTAATATATTGGAAGGAAATTATTCTATCTTAATTTTTTTTTTCAGAATACTGCACGGATGGTCTGGCATGATAAAGGAGTATAATAGTCTATTAATTTCTCCAGAAAATAGAAGAATCTTAATATCCTTCAGGTTTTTTTTTTCTTCTTCTTCTTTCCATTCAGATGAGTAAAATAAATGCCCTGATATTAGTTTCCAGAAATTTTCCCACTCCATCCCTGTAATGTCATGTGCTCTCAATGTTTTGTTTTTTGTTTGTTTGTGTTTTTGTCGATCTTACGTTTAACACCATTAAGTAGTTCACACAAAAATTAACACTGTAATAATTTTTTCATAACCAAGATAAGCATCTTGTCCCATTTGGCATACTATTTTGAATGTACTACTATGATTTGGAATACATTCTAATGGAAAATGGGGAAAATGCAAAATTGTAATGCAATGCCATTATTATTGTTATTTTTTTTCCTGCCAGTTACATATGTTTGTCTCAAAGATTAAAGGCACATTATAAGTGTACATGGCCAGTTCCTTATTTGGTTTCATTGATCACTCCACCCCATACTTGGATTACCTAGGCAATTCCTTATATATCCAACATGATTAATTAAAACTGTTCAATTAACTTCTGTTCTTTCGTCGAGTCACAGCCCAAGTGTACAGTGTCTGAAATGGAACACAACCTAAGACTAAAAAGTGACCAGAGAGCTAAAACTCGATGTGCAGCAACTGGGTTCCAGAAGTAAAAAAAACAAAACACATTCATTTAAAAGTTTCAAACTGTGGAACATAAAATGCAGCCCTTGTTCCACCTATTTCTGGGTTTCTTGAGTCAGGTTTTTAATGTACTTTTATGATTTGGCATTTCTACCAGCTCCGCCGGCATTACTGCAATTGGGTTTGTTTTAATGAACTCCTTGGTTGAGATCCATTGTTATAAGCAACATCTGTGAGGAGAAAAAAAATATTGTAAAAGAACAAAAAACAAACAAACAAAGAGCTTACAAGACTAATCATAACAAAAAACCCTGTTACATTATATTGTTATACAAATGCATCAAATTTAAGCCAAGATTTTTGAGAACTATACAGTTAACATTCATCTTTCATATATTTTTCATGGTATTCATATGTAATTATGTGATGTTTGCCAAACAGAAGAACAAAGGACTTTCTCAGAACCACTGACTGTTCATTAAAAATTCATTTGGATGAGAGATGGATTACTGGAGCCAACATCAATGTGATCCGAGAAAATACCTTGCATGATTAAACACTGTAATCATCTTTTTATTGGCTTCATTTCTATCAAACACCCAACAAGACAGAATAAATAAAGGATGGAAG
Source organism: Sinocyclocheilus anophthalmus (assembly GCA_018155175.1). Taxonomy (NCBI): domain Eukaryota; kingdom Metazoa; phylum Chordata; class Actinopteri; order Cypriniformes; family Cyprinidae; genus Sinocyclocheilus; species Sinocyclocheilus anophthalmus. The sequence continues at coordinate 120,499 of JADLZN010002585.1, forward strand.
AGCACAAGTCTCATGTTTAGAATGCATTACTAGCAAACTGCTTACTGTGCAGGATATACTACATATTACTTTAAAAAAAAACAGTGAAACTATGCAACATGCAGCAATTAGCTTTTTAAAATAACTCTAAGAAGAAAAGATTAAAAAATGAACCTTTTGAGGTTCCTGGAGATTGCAACTGTGAGGCAACCTTAAAGGTTCCTTTTTGAAAAGGTTCTAATTGAAACCTTCACTGAAAAGTGCATTAATGACCTTAATGGGTTCCATTTTGAACCTTGTTCTGTCCCAATTCGCTACTGTGAGGAGCACGGAGCGAGGAATGAGGAGACGTGGAGTAGACTTCAAACAAACAGACTTTAATTACCATCAATGGAACCAGGAACACAAACGTAGCGGGGAAAGACTAACAATACCGGATGAAGAAACTAGGAACCAAACTCATATTAAATACACTTGACTTGACGAGACACACCTGGGAGCAATAAACAATCAAACACATGGGAAAGCTAGGTCAGGGCAGACACATGGAGAGGGAAAAACACACAGATAGAGTCCAGGGGTGTGACATGTTCTAGATTGCAATAACATTATTATTATTATCATTATTATTATTATTAATATTATTATTATACATAATCTTAAAGCTGGTGAGACAGTCTACTACCTCTCAGTTGATGTGGATGGGTGTGTATGCGCCACATTTCTCCTTCCTGAAGTCTGCTATGAGTTCTTTGGTTTTCTTAGTTTTGAGCAGCAGATTGTTATCAGTGCACCATGCAGCCAGGTGGTCCACCTCCTTCCTGTAGGCTGACTCGTTGTTCTTGATTAGTCTGATCACTGTGGTGTCGTCTGCAAGCTTGACAATGATGTTAGAACCATGTACAGGATCGCAGTCGTAGAAGAAAAGGGAAAAGAGGAAAGGACTCAGCACACAGCCCTGTTGTACACCACTGCTAAGAATGAGGGTGGAAGAGCAGTGGTGGTATAACCGAACATACTGGGGTCTGTTGGTCAGAAAGTCCAATAGCCAGTTGCAGAGTGAAGTACTGATGCTTAAGTCTCTAAGTTTGGTGATTAACTTGGATAGAATGACAGTGTTGAATGCTGAACTAAAAATCAAGGAAAAGCATTCTAGCGTAAGTGTCTTTATTGTCCAAATGAGAAAGGACGCAGTGCAGCGCTATGGAAATGGCATCTTCCATTCTCCTATTCTTATGGTAGGTAAATTGATAAGGATCCAGTGTGGGTGGGAAAAGAGGTTTTGAGGTGTGCCAAGACCAGCCGCTCAAACACTTGGTAATGATTGAAGCAGAGGGCTGAAGAGTTGTGGAGTAGTTTTTTGGTATTAGTACGATAGAAGTGGTATTAACCCTCCGGGGGTCTGAGGGTGTTTTGGGGCCCTGGGAGAAGTTTTGACATGCCCTGACATTTGTGCTATTTTCAGTTGTTCATAAACATTTTAATGGCTAAAGTTTAATAACACTGTAATCAGCACAAACTGGGCTAAAATAATATGTGAGCAGCATGTATGTACGTGATTGTGTTTTTGAGAAAACAACATTTATGCATGCTTAGTGAAAAACTAAAATGTTATAAAGTCACTGAAATAAGGACATAAAACACATACAGAACATTTGTTCACAATACTTTTGAGAACTGGATCTTGAAGGCTACAGTTTTGCTTCAAAATGATGTGAAAATCATCTTACTCATTTACAGAAAACAATATATTGATTTAAATTTTCTAAGACACTTTTTGTGTAGAAAAGGTATATGCGAGGGGTCATGTATAATGCTGTGATTCACACCTGAGAAGACAAAGGCCCACATAATGAGCTGCATAATGAGCCTTTCAGTCAGGTATGTGATTGAGAGGGAATTGCTACAAGAAAGAATGTGAGGAAAAATAAATATTTTTTGTTTGTAGTTTATTTAGAATATATATATCGATTATATATCACTTGCAGTGCATTAAACAGTTTATTGGAGCAAAAAAAAAAAAAATAAGACACACACCACAAGAGTCAAGACTCATGGGTGCAATATCCCAAATATCAAAACAGCGGCGGGAAAACTTGGAACCAACATTTTGAAAAGAACTCATGGGAGTGTGTGCATCACATGGTATTAGCTGTGGTCCAGGCTCTTGTGCGTGGCAGGAATCTCAGAGCCTGTGGAACGTGTCAACGTCAGTCTCTGGTTTCCATGACAGAGTGGGCTGCTTTGCTTTGGCTCTCTTTGCAACAGGTTTTTTGCACTGTTATTCTCACATCTGAAACAAAAAACCAGCATGCTGTTTACACAAACTACATAATTAACATTATCGTGATGTTCACTGATGCTAGTAATAATTTATCGAAACAAAGAACACAATTAACACATAGCAAACATATTTTACCACGAAATAACTAAATCAAATGAAAGTAACATCTCTAAAATAGTGAATGCACACTTACTCTAAGATTCTGAACAGAGTTGAAAACTGAACGATTCACCAAAGAAAAATGAGCGTCCCTTCTGTGTGAGGGTGACAGGTGAAGCCCAGAGAGAGTGGGTATTCCCAGTCCTAAATAACGTTATAACAATCGTTAGCATTTTTCACCACAGTACCTTAGGATAGATGCATTCTTCAGAGGGGAAAAAGAATGCCAGTAACAAAGAAACTACATTTTAACACTATAAACCACAAATAATATTACCATATAGTTAGGCATAATAAAAGTACAATTACTATAATGTGCACTTACTCAGTATAATTTTCCAGCGAACTCAAAACCGAACGACACTCATGTGCAAGACGCCGGTGATGCAGTCACAGTCCTAAATGAAAATTTTAAACGGGTTTCAGAATTTTCAGCATCATTACTTCAGTTTTCAGTGTCACGTGATCTTTCAGAAATAATTCTAATATTCTTGATTTGCTGCTCAAAAACATTTATTTGTATTATTATTGTTGTTGAAAACAGCTGAGTATAATTTTTCAGGGTTTCTGAGAATGAAAGTTCAGAAGAACAGTCAGTTATCCTGAAATAGAATCTTTTGAAACATTTAAATTCTTTATCGTCACTTTGGTCAATTAAGCCATCTCACTAAATAAAGTTTTACTTCTAATTTCTTACCCCCCCCACCCCCACTTAATAGAGAAAACAATAAAATAGGACGCAATGTTGATAGCATGTTGATAGAAACTATATTATTACATTAGCAATCACTAATATTTCCAAAGTGATTTTATATCATAGATGCACATACAGTACAAAAAGGATATTCTATATCTGAGAAACTAAATTATTATTGGTAAGCACGTTTGAACATATTTGCAGACAGGGTATTTCACAGTAATGATTGGTCTAAACATTCTTAGGCATTACTTTTATATCGTGTACTTTTATAAATTTTTTTATAGTATTGAACATAAAACCATCCTCACGCCTTACATTTAGATGTAATGAAAGTTTGCCTATCATATTTCAAAATGTTGCAATCGATTTCACACATTTTAGTCTGAAATTATAGTTTGGGAAAAGTCCAACTAGTAAATGTGTTCAAGTTTATGTCACAACAACAACAACACATTATCTAATGCAAATTAAGAAACATTACTTACTCGGCATGAAAGATCTCCTCTGCTGGCTCCAGCCACGCTCGCGTTCTGTTTGTAAGGTAAACATAAAGCTTTTTCCTCTCAGCGTGTATTCTGAGGTAAATACAAGGCTTATTCCTCTCAGCATCTTCTTCCAAAAATGAAAAGTATCCGAGATGAACATGCTGCTGCTTTGTTTACGGTGATGTGGGCGTTTACATGTCGCGCGTCTCATGTGGAGATTTGTAATATCAAAATTTTTTTTTTTCGGTAAGAGTTACATAATTTAAGAATAGACATGTCAAGTGTTCTATAGATATATTTCTCCTGTCTGTATGTCAAGTATTTGCTGAGTTTCAGTTCATTTTAGTGACACGTTTCTAAAAGTAGTTTGTCGAGACAGTGAGGACTGAGAGCGCACCCTGTTTATTTTCTTTATTTTCCAAAAGCACATTGTTTTGTTGTTATTATGACTATACACAAATAAAAGCAGACCCTTTGCAGTTTAAAACAATACCTTATTCTTATCTGTACGGTCAAAATTGACGGAGTATTTTTAGTTCTTTTCACAGTCATCAAGAAAATACAAGACAGACCACACCGGTGCGGGCTTCGAAGGAAGTGATTGAATCTTGATAAATAGTGATGCACCTAGTTAGCATGAGAATCTTAATTCAAAAAGAAGACAAATGTGAACAAGGTCAAAGTATAGAATGGTAGAGAATTTCACAAAACCACAATGCTTCTTGAATGCACAGTGGTAAATAACTTCAGTTCCCTTTCAGTCGGTCAGTAAACATGTAGAAAAATTCGGACCCTAGGTGGGCCACACTTGGCCAAGTCCGACACTTCTGATATATTGAGAAAATGGCCAATGAAATCGGAGGAAGTAAAACTTATAGCTGGCACGAACCCGCAGATATCCATATAGCAAATAGGCCAGCGGGCATTGCCACTCATTTTATTCTCAGATAGCCGACATGCAGCTCTCATTCACCTCTCAATCTCCTCGTTGTTGGATCTATGGTAGAAGCAGCAGTTTCTCACCTGCGCATTAACCAAACGTGTGTAGTGCGAGTCCCCGCGGGCTTCAACTGCGATCTTTGAGAGCAATTTTTCTAAAAGAGCTTCACGGGTTGATTTGTGTATGATTACAAAATGCCTTTCCAATCCGTGCCCTTCTGGTTGCTGTTTGTACATTCATCCGCTGACAGGCATGATCACTGGACTCAGTGTTTGGGCTGCTCCCATGCCAAAGCAGCTTTTGTGGATGGTTGATACTAATGTGAGCTTCGAAAGCGGATATGCTGTAATGAATGGCACTGCAGGGCTTGGTCAGTCTGAGCCCAACGCTGAGATGGCAGCCGTGCTTACCCCAGCAGCAGAGAGCGCCAGGCTTGAGTGGACTCCTCTACCCTGTCCTGGGCTCTCTCGGTTGGTTCTTTGAGACTGAGCGTGAAACTCTACTGTGCTCCACACCAGTTCCTTTCTTCCCGGAAGTGCATGAGGAGCTGATGGAAATAGTTAGAGGCACGAGTGCTTGTCGCTCTTATGCTAAACGAAGATACATTGGCCCCTCCGTTCTCACTACCCTTGACGGCAGTCCAGCGAAGGGATATACGGGGGTCCCCCGATGGAGAGAGCGATTGCAGTTCATTTTGCGTGCAAAACACCCCCACCTGGTTGGGCCATCTGAGACTCCTGTCCAGAGCAACTAAGTTACCTCGTCCCTTGGGGGCAAGAACTTATACTGCTTCAGGACAAGCTGTGTCCACTCTGCACGCCATGGCTGTCCTGTAGGTGTTTAGGCCAGGGTCTGCATGGGGGTGGTCCTGCTGTAGCCTGGATCGGTGGTTAAGCCTGACTAATGGCTAGTCCAGATGGAGAGCACAGCAAAGGCAGCCACCAGAGCTGTAGTTGCTCCCGTCTCATGCCACAACTCACCCGTCATCCCCTCCTGGAGCCAGAAGAAACTTAGGTTTCTGCAAACCACTCACATTCTGGGTGACTTCATTCATGCAGCAGAATCACTCTTGCGACAGGTCTCTCTCCAGGATGAGTGGAGGCTCCATCCCCAGACGGTCCAGCTGATTAGAGTGATTCAGTCAGGCACAGACACATCTGTTACCTCACAGGATTCCTCCCTTTGCCCATTATGGTTCCATGGATGCACAGGCACACAGCTGGCCTGGGGGCCTACACAAGTATGCATCTTCCCCAGTGAGCCTCATTGCAAAGGCATGAATTGGCACCTGCGCCCAGATCTCTGAAATCCCCATAATCGGTCCCTTAACAGGACGTGGAGAGATTATAGGTATTTTACCTACTGTGGCGAACACTATCACTCAGGCTAGAGCCCCCTAACGAGGTGGTTATACAACCTGTAGTGGCGCATTTTTTTGCGAAAAAAAGGCGTTCTTCCCAAGGGAAGGACCCGCAGAGATGTGGTATTGGATCAGTGCTGTCCTTGCTCCAAGAAGGCCTGAACAGACACCTATTTAGCATTTACACTCAAGGTGTACATGGTGAGCCACGGACTTGTGAGTGGCAGATCAGTGGGGAAGCACGAAGCGTGCAGAGGTTGAATCCTCCTAGACCGTGCCTCATCCTCTCTAGGGATCTCTCAGTGGCCATACATGAGAGATCTATTGAGCCTTCCGGTCAGTTGAATTAGTGCCCTCTTTACGAAGACGGCTTCCTGTCTATGCTCGCTGATAAGATGAAAAATCGAAGCCCTCTCCATTTACAAAACATGCCTAGAATTCGAGCCGGCAAACTCTCACGCCACTAGAAGATGCCACTACTACCCTTATGGACCAGTTGGTGACCCTGCAAGCTATTCCTTTCAAGAAAGGAAATCCGGCCTGTCTCTGTTGTGCCTGATGCAAGCCTTGTGCATCCATTACAGTGCACACAGCATTACAGAATGTTTGAACAGCCCCTTGTCTGCCAGGAAAACAGCGGAAGGGGAACTTTGTCTCCAAACAGGAAATCTCCCACTAGACTGTGGATGAGATTTCCATGACTTTCCATGACTGACTCCATGACTCATGCCCACTGGGAGTGAGGGCATTCGACCAGGTGCATTGCTGCTTCTTCAGCCATAGCCTCATTAGCAGACAGGTTTAGAGCTGCAGCCTGGGCTACATCTATACATTCGTTAGGTTCCATATCTGTGAGTGTAAGCCAGTTCATACTGGATTCAGGGTGACTAGTAAGGTGTAGACCTTGCACATAGCACCCTTCCCCTCTCTGAGGTGATAATGTGTGCTCTTTAAGTCCAGTTCAGTTCCTTTGGTTGTGACACTGAACTTGTCAACATCTGCACCCCCATGGACTTGTAACGCAGTTCAGCAGCTGTGGAGTTTAGTATAGGGACTCCTAGTGTTGGAACTTCAACACAACGTTGAAGTGACCGACTGAAAGGGAATGTCTTGGTTACGTATAGTAACCCTATACGTATGGTAACCAGCTGTGTTACCACCTCACCAGTTTCATTGGCCTTTTCTCAATGATGTCAGAGGTGTCTGGGCTCCCAAGTACGACCCCTAGTCAAACTTCGACACAACCTTTATCAGGGAACGAATGTTACCATATGTAACCGAGACGTTTTCATGTGATGTTATGGAAAGACAAAGGATCAGCAAATCTTAAAGACACATGCATAACTGTACAAACTGTAAATATTAAAATACAAGAACTCAGTATTATCCCCATTTGCATTGCCCACAACAATATTAAATTCAGCGCTAAGCCCATTCAATTATTATTCAATCTAATTACCTGAACTAAATACATGGATCCAACAAGATTATACCGGACAGTGAAATATTTCTCATACTGTTGGACTGCACTGCTGCACACATAACATAATACCCTAGGGGGCACATTGGGGAATGCAGCCTGCATGCCTGAAGCATGTGTGAAACAACGTCAATCTATTGGTCCACCTGGCCCATGATGTCATAGGCGGGGTGCCCGGAAGTATAAAAGGACACCTCCTGAATACGTCATTAACTTAGCTGTCTGAAGGAGACGTAAACAGGCAGGTCGAGGCATGGCGAGGGAGCACAGAGTCTCTTTCCCTCTCTCGGAACCATGGTTACATGCGTAACCCGAGATGTTCCCCATCTAAGGAACTCCATGGTGCACCCCCTAGGGGGCACATTGTGGAACAAAATCTTATCATGATGTGCCGAGGCGCATGCCTGTCCATGTGGTGGGAGAGCACCAAGGAAGAGACAGATATACACCAAGCCTTTCCTCAGAAAGGGGCCATGCCACTGACGCCACGGGTCGCTCACACAACTTGGCAGAAATGGGGAACCCGAATGGATAAAGGGGAACATCCGGCCCAAGTCAGCAACACAGCTATCCTCAGATAGTTATGCTATGTGAGCAATATTAACCTGGATAAACTAGACCAATGCAGAGGCTAACTAGAAAGCCTCTAGAGGAGCTCAAAGATCGCTACTTAAATCCTGGGAAGGAGAAATAGCTGCTGAGCTAGAACACAGCTATCCTCAGATAGCTATATCATAAGGGTCTTATGAGGATTGTAGACCAAAATAACAATACACAGCTAGCCTAGATAGCCAGTCAAGACCTTCCTGCAGAGCTATCCAGACCACAGAGAGTGGGCTATCTGCTTACAACCCTAACAGGAGAGACGACACTGTCTAGGCAGGGGCTCAAGGAGACTGCTACTTAAAAAACCTAAGCAGAGGAGCAATCAATGAGCTAGCACATAGCTATACTCAGATAGCTAGGCTCTAAGAAAGGGGACCACTCCATGAGGGGAGTCCAGACTAACAACCCAGACCACAGAGAGTGGGCTATCTACTTACTACCCTAACAGGGTAGATAGCACTGTCTAGGCAAGGGCTCAAAAGATCGCTACTTAAAACCCTAAGCAGGGGAGCGATCACTGAGCTAGTACATAGCTATCCTCAGATAGCTAGGCCCTAGGAAATGGGACCACTGCAATTGCCACCAGCAGTGGCTGTCTAATTAAATCCAAAAGGGAAGACAGCGCTGCTACAAAACAGCTATGGTCTGGAAAGGGTTGATTGCAGCTAAAAACACAGGGGAGGGCCATCCTGGGTGGTCCGGTGCAGCTCTTTGACCGCCTCACGCAACAAACCTCTGCCCTTATCCAAATCATTAAGCAGGTCAGCCTGATAGGCTTATAAAACCAGCATGGTGTGCAAAGCACCACCAGACTGACCAGCTGCCACATATGCCATACCATTCAATAGCGAGGTGGTCTAAAGCGCTACTGACGGCAAGGCAGGCGCCTTTAAAGAGGATGACTCACCCTGCGAGAGATAGCTCGCAAATGTCTCTTCAACAGGGGGCATCCTCGCGTATCCGCACTCGGCCACACCCTCAGCATTAGCATAGTCAGTGTGCTGAAAGGGATGCAAGTGAAAGGAATATGGTTTCCCCCAGGATTTAGATATCTCCGAGTGGAGATCTGGGAGAAATGGAAGACTGGTCAAAAAGCACTCATCTAGTCGGCCACGAGCCGGCTTAGGCTTCTCACTTGCCCAAGCCAGGTGGAACCGCGTAGTGGCGCGATCCATAACGCACAAGTCGTGCGTGTCCTCAGGTGTCAAATGCCTAGGACACAGAGACTCGCACTTCTTGAAACGTTCACCCAGGTTGACAGACATAGTAACACACTGCTCACAACAGACTGCTCCTGAAGACAGCAAAGAGGATAACGTATTCAGCAGGTGCCCTTTTATACTTCCGGGCACCCTGCCTATGACGTCATGGGCCAGGTGGACCAATAGATTGGCGTTGTTTCACACGTGCTTCAGACACCAGTCATGCATGCTGCATTCCCCAATGTGCCCCCTAGGGGGTGCAGTGTGGAGCTCCCTAGAAGGGGAACAGGGCATTTTAAAATGGATAAATTAGAGTAACTACTTGACATTTAAAATATACACTTGAAAATATAATTTTAAGAACTAGGACTGCACTGTTATTTTTGTTATCGAGCTGAAGCTTTGCACCAAATTAATGTTAACACTAGTAACTGTTTTATGAGTTAAGTTATTTCAAAATCGATGCTTTTTGTTATAATCTGAGATGGCAGCCGAGATTACCCGGGCAGCAGATAGCGTCAGGTTTGAGAGCGCCAGGCTTGAGTGGACTATTCCCTGCCACCTGTTAAAGTCAAGTCAAGTCACTTTTATTTATATAGCTCTTTTAACAATACAGATTGTGTCAAAGCAACTGTACAGCATTAAATAGGAAAATAGTGTCTCAATAATGCAAAATGACAATAGTAAACATTAAATTTTCAGTTAAAGGCAGTCCATCATTGAATTCAGGGATGTCATCATCCAGCTTAGTTCAGTTTAAAGAGTATCTGTGGAATCAAGTTGACGATATCGCAGGAAATTAAGTGTCCCCAACTAAGCAAGCCAGAGGCGACAGCGGCAAGGAACCAAAACTCCATCGGTGAAACCAGGCTCAGTCGGGGGGGCAGTTCTCCTCTGACCAGACGAAACCAGCAGTTCAATCCCAGGCTGCAGCAAAGTCACATTGTGCAGAGGACTCAACTGGTTCCTGTGGTCTTGTCCCGGTGGCCGTCTAGGAGACAAGGTCTTTACTGGGGATCTGTCTCTGGGGCTCATCTAGTTGTCCTGATCTCCGCTGACGTTCAGGGCTGTAGAGGTCCTCTCTAGGTGCTGATCCACCCTGTCCTGGGCTCTCTCAGTTGGTTCTTTGAGACCGAGCGTGACACTCTGCTGAGCTCCACCCCAGTTCCTTTCTTCCCAGAAGTGCACGAGGAGCTGATAAAATCGTGGAAGGCACCTTTCTGCCATAAGATACACTGGCCCCTCCGTTCTCACCACTCTTGACAGTGGTCCAGCGAAGGGATATACGGGGGTCCCTCCGATGGACAGAGTGATTGCAGTGCATTCAAATTTTTTTTTTAGTTTTAGTTTTAATCAAATTGGACTACTTGAAATCTGGACAACTAGTGGGCAATGGAAGAATTCCATTATAATTAAAAATAATAATTATCTAATCATGTATATTTGATTATATATGTATATCCCTTACCAAGCAAGAGATTGTAAATTCCATACATTATTGTTTCTGGCCCTTAAGAATGAAGTTATCGCAGAACATTATTAGCTGTGGAAGAGAAGATTGCTGTTCGGTAAAGGGACAGTATTGTGAGTGCTCAGGGATCTGCTAACATTCTGAGTCTAGTTGTTTTTCTGAGCAACTGAGAGGGACGGTGACAGTGATGACAGCAGCAAAGACAGTGGGATGTGTAAAAGAGATGGAGTGGTCATAATAGATTGTCATTATGTTCTTTTGGGTAATCAATAAATATTCCAATCATACCAGTTATTGCTGCAGTGTCGTTTATGAAGCATTCCTGCTAGCGTGTCAGCTGTTTCTTGCTCGACTTGGGACACAATTGCTTATGGCAACTTTAAAGATCAACACCAGATGCTACTGAATTGCTAAGCTTACATCATGCACTCCAAATGAAAGGGGGAAGAATTCCAAAGAATATGAGGTGGTCTTGAATGCATACTAATGCTGCTTGAATAGAAAAAAACCCCAAAAAAACTAGGATATGCAAAAACTTAATGAAGAAAGGGAATTTTCATTTTGTAAAAAAATAAATAAATACAATTCAAAATAACACCAGAGACACTCCCTGGAGTCCCAAAGCAGTGATACTGCCTGACTTGGAATTCCTCAAACACTTCCAAACAGCAGCTGGGTCTGCATGATAAGGCTTCAGCCAATAACACACACAGAGAGAGAGATGTAAAGAAGAACAAAGAGAGAAGTGAAATGAAGAAAGCTTGCAGTGCTGTGTGGCATGTGGGAATATATTTGTGGTCATAATGGGAAGTTGAGCTATGTCATAGGGTGCATGATTTAAATTTGCCCAGTGGGAGGTGCATTAAGGCAGAAGGATGGGGAAACTTGGAGCGCTGGGTCCACTGACCTCCTCATGTTGCACTGAGGGATGTGCCAGCTGTAGACTATTGGAGATGACCGAGTATTCTGATTGGCCAAGTCTTGGCTCTTTTCTTTGACTCGACATGTTCAGTTATTTGGCTCTAGTATCCTACATATGACAAGTAGCTTGGGCTGCGTTTACACTGCAAGTCTTAATGCACAGATCCGATCTTTTGACCACATCCGATTTTTTTGGCACATCTGTTTACATTCACTTTTGACACGACTGGTAACCGATATCTGTGTTTACATTAGCCTAATTCCCACCCAAAAGGATTGTCTGCAGTGATCGCTTTACTATGCACATGGTAGACCATCAGGTTTTAAATGGCCGTGCTATTAAAATTATTTATATAGTTCATGTCGAGTGGCCATTATTATTTGTCAGCATGGACAACGGCTGTCATGAATGTTTTGCAGCACAAAATCTGACTGAACGGATAAAGACCGGAAAATAAGGTTAATTTTAATTTGTTAGACTATTTTATCTACAGCGCGTTAGAGGTAGAATTCTTTAGTGAAATAAAGATGATATTTATTGAAATGAATTCAAATTAAGGAGAGTGAGAGAGAGAGGAGAGAGAGCGAGAGAGAGAGAGAAAACGAACGCATGCACCCACGTGCGAGTGAGCGATTGTGAAGCATTGCAAACAAACTTGGTTTAATTACAAAAACTGCTTAGTTACCACCTCATTGCTGAGAAATATATGTAGCTTTTAGCTGTTGTATTTTCAAAATTCACGGGGCGGGGGTTGAAAACCAGCTCCTGAATGTGCAATTTCTTACCTATAAAAAGTTTCAATCTCAATAAAATGCGAGCGCATACAGCAGTGATTTAAACGCCATTAAAAATCTTTATGAGCAAACGTGTCGCCCTCGCATTGAGAGTTCTGTGGAGAATCGGATATGTGTGTTTAGACGTAGGTCGGATGTCCAGATATCAGATGTGTATCCGATTAAAATCCACATTTGGAAGTGGCTTAGATCGGATGCAAAAAAATCGGATCTCGTGCGGGTTTTTGTGTTTACACGTGTGCAACAAATTCCGATCTGTGTCAGATGTGAGCGAAAGATCGGATTTTTTGTGCCAGTGTAAACGCAGCCTTGGAGAATGGATGGCTGGATTTTCAGATATAATGCATGATGTAATTTTGTCATTCATGTTTCAACATTCCATATATGGATTAATTATTAAGGAAGCACATATACACATTAATCAGTACATTACAGGACATTACAAACGGAGCAATTTCTCATACTGTACTTGCATGCATATAATATGGTCAGAAAGTATTTTCATTATGAATTGTAGAAAGTTGAAAGTTGAACTAACAAAGTTACATTCATTTGACTATTTATTTTGTTTTCTTTTCTTTTCTTGTGCAGATCTAATTAATTTTCATATGTATACTTGTACTGGTCACAGACGTTTTGGACCCAATAATATTAATTGCAACATTACGGTTGTGTATTATATTTGCTTCCATTATCTGGGGACTATTTATGCAGTTTTTAAGCAATATACACTGCTGTTCAAAAGTTTGGGATCAGTCAGACTTATAATGATTTTTAAATAAGTATTTTGCTCATCATGGCTGCATTTATTTGATAAAAAAAAACTGTAATCTTGCAAAATGTTATTACAATATAAAATGATGGTTTATATTTTAATATCCTTTAAAATATTATTTATTTCTGTGAAGCAAAGCTGTATTTCCATCAGTCATTACTCCAGTATAAAGTGTCAGATGATCCTTTAGAAATCATTCTAATGTGATGATTTATTTTTTTAGATTTTCATGGTGGCAACAGCTGCAAATATATATCTATTTTTTTTTTGGAAACTGCGATACTTTTTTCATGATTCTTTGATGAATAAAAATTTAAAAAACAGAATTTATTCAAAATATAAATATTTTCTAACAATATAAATCTTTGCTATTACTTCTTAACCATTTAAAACATCCTTGCTGAATAAGTATTAATTTATTTCAAAAAAAGAAAGAACAAATTTTTACTGACTCCAAACTTTTGAAATGTGTGTCATAAGTTAGACAGATTTTCTTTGAACTTATGCTCTTCTTTTTAATAATCTTAAAAAGTCCACATGTTCCAAAACATATATTAAGCAGCACAACGGTTTCCAGCCCTGATAATACATTCAGCATTTAAAAGGATCATGTGACACTGAAGACTGGATTAATGATGCTGAAAATTCAGCTTTGCCTAACAGGGATAAATTAGATTTTAATGTATATTAAAATAGAAAAACATTATTTTACATCATAAAAATTTTTCACAATATGACATTTCCCCCTGTATTTATTTGATCAAATAAATGAAGCCTTGCTGAGCATACGAACTCCTGGTAAAAAAACATTAAAATCGTTCTGATCCCAAACTTGTGATCGGTAGTTTAAGTATGCAAGGATCTGCTATATTTTGAATAGTTATGGCTAAATGGCACTAGTCAATAATTGAGAGTGATTAATTTCCCACAAGCTATCTCCTTTTTCCTGAATCCTGGAATTCCCCAGGGATTTAATTCGGAAGCTTTGTTGTTTTCCAGTCAGATGCAGTTCTGGGGGTGTATTACAGAAAGATGCTAACTTTAAAATCTTATCTTATCTGTTTGGTAACCATTGTAATTTCAGTTAGGACCACATTTAGGACAAAACCTATTACAGAACAGCGTTTCCTAAGTGTGTTATCTTATCCAAACTACAGATAGGAAGGGGTATTACAGAAACGTCTCAGGTTACGTTTGTAACCATGGTTCCTCGAGGGAACGAGACGCTGCTTCGGAGGATGCTTAGGGAACGCCCTTCAGTGTGACCGGCTCTGAATCCCATGTGTAATCAGTAATGTGTAATCCAATTGATGGGTGGGACATCACGGGCGGGTGACGTAATGACCAGGAAGCTATAAAAGCATGTGCGGTGAAACCAGCGTCAGCTTCTAGGAGTGAAGCAAGCACTGGCAAAGATGCCGTAAGTATGGCCCAGAGATGCAGCGTCTCATTCCCTCGAAGAATCATGGTTACATACGTAACCTGAGACGTTCCTCTTCAGGAACTCGAGCTGCGTCGGAGGACGCTTAGGGAACGAGTATGCCCATGCCACCAGAATTACAAATCTCTGCCTAGTGTGGAAGCCTGCACAGCTAAGGCGAGAGAACAGAAGAGCCGGGAGTGGCTCGCATATCTAGGCCATAGAACCTGACAAAAGTGAGGGGCGTGGACCATCCTGCTGTGTTGCAAATGTCCTGCATAGATACAGCTGCTAGGAAGGCCTTGGAGGCCGCCATACTTCGGGTCGAGTGGGCCTTGACTCCCAGTGGTGAAGGGAGATCAGAGGACTCATAGGAAAGACAAATGGCATCTACTATCCATCGACTGAGGGTCTGGTTGTAGCTGGAAGATCTCTCTTAGGGGGACTGTAGCAAACAAGCAACTGGTCCGCCGTTCTCCACAGGGCAGCTCTGTGGACGTATGCGTCCAGTGCTCGCACTGGACACATACAGTTAAGCTTCTGCTGGTCTGGTTCCCCGAAGGGAGGAGGACTGAAGGCCTGGAGTACGACAGGGGACCTTAGGAACATACACCGCTCAAGGGTACAGAAATGCTTTGGCCAGAACGGGCGCAAATTCGAGATAGGAAAGGGCCACTGAGAGGGCCTGCAGATCCCCCACTCTCTTGAGAGAAGATATCGCCAGAAGAAAGGTAGTCTTGATAGTGAGGTGGCGATCAGAGATCTCCTCGATAGGCTCGAAGGGAGGCCTACAGAGAGCCTCTAGCGCCACAGCCAGGTCCCACGTGGGGACCCGAGATCGTACCGGAGGCCTCAGCCTCAGCGCACCACGGAGGAAACGTGTAACTAGGGGGTGTCTGCCCACTGACTGGCCACCGAGAGGGGCGTGGTAGGCCGCAATGGCCGCCACGTAGACCTTCAGGGTGGAGTGGGTCAACCCTGCGGAGAAGCGGGCCTGCAGGAACTCCAGCACTGTACCAACTGGGCAGTTAACTGGGTTGAGCTGGCGGTCTCCGCACCACGAAGTGAAAAGTTTCCACTTCAAGGCGTACAGTTTCCTCGTTGAGGGAGCTCTGGATTGGAGGATGGTCTCAACAACCTGAGTTGAGAGACCAGAAGCTACTAGTTGTGCCCCCTCTGGGGCCACACCCACAATTTCCACAGCTCTGGGCGGGGGTGGATGATAGTACCATCTGCCTGTGAGAGGAGATCTCTCCTGAAGGGAATCCCCCATAGAGTGCCATCGAGGAGAGAAATCAGGCCCGAGAACCATACTCGGCCCGGCCAGAACGGGGCTACTAGCAGAAGACGGACCCCGTCCCGGCGCACTCTCTCTAGAACTCCCAGGAGCAGAGCTATCGGGGGAAAGGCATACAGACGAAGCCTCGGCCACGTCTGTACCATGGCATCCAGCCCCAGTGGAGCTGGATGAGTCAGAGAGAACCAGAGGGGACAGGCCTCGACAAGATGTCTGCTCCCATATTGAGATGCCCAGGAATGTGAACTGCTCTCAGCGAGATAAATTTGCCCTGGGACCACACAAGGATCTGGTACATTAGTTTGTACAAACGGCGTGAGCACAGACCTCCCTGGTGTTTGATGTAAGAGAACATCAGGGAAGTTTGTTGTCTGTGATACCGTGCTGAAATGGCGTTTGGTCTCGTACTGTATCGTGTACCTTGTCAGTGTCGTGGCTTTGCTTGGCCATTTGTTGTGATAAACAGTAAAGTGTGTTCAGCTGAATTCAATTTGTGTTTTGTTAAACTAATTAAAAAGAAGCTTAGTTTACCGCAGAAGCGGTCGCGGCTGCGGTCGTGTGAAGACCGAAGAGTGTAAAGACCATCGACTCTACCGTGCGACTCCACCGGGCAGGACACCGGCAAAGGATAAGTATCGCTTTTTATCTCTCCTCTTTCCACTTCTGTTTCAGTTTTTTTATAATCTATTTCTTACTATATGTCAGTAAGTTGTTGTTATTTTAGCAAGTGCGTTTGGCTCAGTGTTATTTTTTTAGGATTACTGATAAACTAATGTACTTTGATTTGTATTAGCTATCTATTTTAGTTTTAGTTACAGTTGTAATAATGTTGTCATTTTATTAGTTTTTTTTTATTATGTCTATATAGGCTTTTTTATTAAGTTTTACTTGTATTTAATTTGAGTTATTTCAGTACTTCAACATACAAAATGGAAATGAATATATATATACATATTTAATGTATTTATGTACATGTATATGTATTTGTGTGTGGCTGTACATACACATATGTAGCTGTTTTTTGGTGTTTGGCTTAGTGTTATGTTAGAATTATTATTATACTCATACCTTTTGTTTTTTTAATATTTTGAATTGTTTTTAGCTTAATTTTTTTATTTTTTTCCTTTAAATGTTTTAGTTTTGAAATGTTGTATGCATTTGTCACTTTTATTTAATTTCTTTATTTTTAAAATGTGTATATAAATAGTCTTTAGAGATTTTAGCTTTTCGTTGTTAATTACCTTTTTTTTTCTTATTTGTAAATCGCTTTGGATAAAAGCATCTACCAAATGACTAAACGTAAATGTAACGTAAAGATCACCAGGGGCTGTGTGTCGGTGCGCACCAACACTGTGACCTCTCAGTCTGGCTTAAGTTCCTTAAGTGCATGCAGCACGGCCAGCACCTCCCGACAATTGAATGTCATGTCAGATGGCGACCACTCCACAGGCCGTGGGCAGGGTGGCCACTCATGACTGCACCCCAACCGGTGAGGGACGCGTCCGTCGCTAGCGTTACGTGGCGAAAAGGAGCTCCCAGCACCGGGCCCTGAGCTAAGAACCACGGTTTCCTCCACATGTCTGAGGCACGTAGGTATCGCCGCGTGACCTTGAACATGCGATGCTGGTTTCCCCTCGGGGAGAACCCCTTGTTCTTGAGCCACCACTGTAGGGGTCTCAAGTACAGCAGGCCAAGAGGTACCACGTTGGACGCAGCTGCCATCAGACACAACAGTCTCTGAAACTGCTTGACAATGAGTGACCTGCCTTCTCTGACTCTCGCGACTGCGGTGAGGACCGACTCGTCCGCAGGAGACATGCATGCATGCATCGTGGTTGAATCCCACACCACACCTAAATAAGTGGTCCTCTGTACTGGAAAAAGCACATTTTTCTTTGCGTTTAGTCTTAACCCCAACCGTTTCATGTTGGCGAGAACGACATCTCGATGTTGAACCACCGTCTGCTCTGATTGAGCTAAAAACAACCAATCATCTATATAGTTCAGAATGCGGATGCCCTGGAGTCGCAACGGTGGACTGGCAGGAGACAACCAAATCAGCTGCTCTAGAGACCTCCGCAGAGGTGGCGACCCTCTTAGCACCGCTACGTTGCCGGGCTGTGACTGAGAGTGGCGCTCGCGGGAGACTGCTGAGCCCTGTAACTCCGGCAGCGTTAGCAGACCGATCTCCTGAGGGCACTAAGGAGAGACGGGCACCTTGTAAAGTGGTGAAAGACCCACTCCCGCCCCAGAGGGCCCTGCCGCATGAGCCCTGGCTAGTGGCGTAGACTTCTTGGCCGATGATCCTCTTATTCTTACTCCGGTCCAGCCAGATTCAGCTTAGACTTCGAGGCCCCCGACCCAGACCTGAGGCAACGCTCTGTTTTTGTGCCTCCCTGTATGAGGAGCTGGTAGCCCAGCATCCCTCAGATCTAGAGACGGGCGGGAGGAACCGTGGAACGCCGACGCCTTGTTTTACGATCCTCCTGTACCTATCCGACGACAGATTGACTGCATCTCCGAATAGGCCAGAAGGCGCAGCGGGCCTCCAGAGGCAGACCTAATCTCATTCGTTTCATACTGATATCTCCGCCGCCACCATAGCTGCCATAACCGCCCGAGGCACTGGCGGTCCTCTTTAGTGGCGCGGAGAACAAATCAGCGTTCCGCCTGATTCTTGATATATCCGAATTTACTGCTCACAATGCTCGTCGAGCACTCTTTTAGCAGGTCGGGCTTGGGTACGCCTTAACACCGTACAGGTGCAGACATGACGCACCAGCATGACCCTCTGCCGATTACCCCCGTACACCAGCGCTGATTATTCTTAGCTTCTTGGAGTGCAAGACTGGAGCCTTTAAAGATGATGCCGCGTCAGGTGACAGATAGCTCGCGAGCGTCTGTTCTACCCGGGGCATCGTCTTATAACCGCGCTCAGCCATCCCCGCCACATTGCCATAATAATCGGAGGCGGGAATAAAGAGGCAGGCCGAGAACAGTCTTCCCCATGACTTTGACACCTCTGTGTTGAAAAAGGCAGGCGGCTTACGGTCACGCAGAACCGCTCTCTACTTTCCTTTTCTGGCGGCCTCCGCCTTTTCTTAGGCAGGCCAATCGATGTTCAAGTGGCCACCTCACAAGTTACCACCGTCTAAAAGCTCTCCTCATACTGGGGAGTTTGAGGTGCGAATCTCATGGACGCCACCACATCAACCTCCTCGGGAAGACATGCCGCGTCGATCCCTTTCCCCGGGGGGAAGTAACCGCAGAGCGGGCTTTTCCGATACCAAGAACGGCGCTGGATCTTGTGGGTGAGGAAGAAGAAGGGACTTCGCCCGTCTCCCTTCCCCCACCGATCACCTCGACTGAAGCAGACCAGCGCTGCGGGAACGCTAGAGCAGCCCCCTCCGCAAAGAGAGCTTTCCCGGGGCGGAACATCATCGGAGAAACTGCAATGCGCGCATCAGCTCTCGGAGAGCCGACTCAGCATGTTCAGCTCCCAGGCAGACAATGCACAAACTGTGTGTATCCCCACCCATAATATAACGTGGGCAGGGAGAAACACATGCCTGAAACGCTGCCTGCCTTCGCTGCTTATGTGTTTCTTTTTATCGTGTGCTTTTGACATTTTCTGATTGACAAAACAACATCAAATAAGACTCACAAAACAGAATGAACGTATACACACACAGAGCGCTAGCTGAATGACAGAAAAGCTGACGCCGAGTCCACCTCACGTGCTTTTATAGCTTCCTGGTCATTACCTCACCCGCCCGTGACTATTGGACTGATTACACACGGGATTCAGAGCCAGTCACGCTGAAGGGTGTTCCCTAAGCGTCCTCTGACGCAGCTCGAGTTCCTGAAGAGGAACCTCCTAACTTGACAAAAAAAATCCTAAAAACTGTCTTAACTTTAGGACAACCCCACAGCTGTCCTAACTTCAAAATTATTTGAAAGCTAATGGAAAAACCGCTTACAATTGCGCTGTCCAACAATGGTATTACATTTATTAATAATTGAAAATGAAGAAAGGAGATGTTTAATGGTAGAAAGACTCTTGGAGGACCCTGAAGATGTGTTACATTTTGATGACAAAACACTTATAAGTAATTACAGACTGCCGCGCAACATGATATTACAGTTAGCACAGGAACTGCAACCAGCATTACAGAGCCCAACAAAGCGTCATGGAGCATTCTGTTATAGTGCAAGTGACTAATGCCTTACGTTTTTTTTGCAAAAGGCAATTTTCTAAGTGAAGTAGCTTCTATTATTTTGTTTACCTCATCAGTAGC
Source organism: Sinocyclocheilus anophthalmus (assembly GCA_018155175.1). NCBI lineage: Eukaryota > Metazoa > Chordata > Actinopteri > Cypriniformes > Cyprinidae > Sinocyclocheilus > Sinocyclocheilus anophthalmus. Next base: position 140,671 of record JADLZN010002585.1, read on the forward strand.
TTGCACAGTGTTGGTTTCTTGGAAACAGACCTGAGAGTGGATTGTTGAGCTTGATAATGCAATTTAAGATTTCCTAACTAGAGATAAGATACAATTTTGTAAGATAGGATAAGAACCCAAAATCAAGTTAAGATTTGCTTTTGTAATTCGAATTTCTGAAAAATCCTAATTTAACATACAGCTTAAGTTAAGACCTAAGGTAAGACACTTTCTGTAATACTCTCCCTGATCCTTCCACCATAAAAGTTCTAATCTAATTCATTAGACAATATGACAATTGCATCAAATTTAGTCTTACCTTCAAATACTTGTTTGACCTAGAAGATTCCTTCGGCACTGAAGGAATTGTCACTGCAGGTAGGCATGCCATACATTCCTTCCCCTTTTAACAATAAAATAATTCCCCAGTCTTCACAGGACATGTGCACAGTCTGAACGCTGGTAAAAAGTCACAGCTGCAATTCACTTTTAGCAGCGGAGAGTGTCATGAGCATTACCGCAGCACCATGTGGAGCTCAAATACTCTCATTACACAAATACACTAAATCTAACTTTTTGGTCTCTGTGTATCTATGTATCTATGAGTAATGTCCTGGCAATATTGCTTGATTTTATTTGTTTGTGTGTGTGTGTGTGTGTGTAGGTAATCATACAACATTTGTTGAGTTCAAAAAGCTTTCCTTTTAACATTGTAGAAATACCAACATGCACAAACAAAACAGCCTGCAGTAGTTACTCAGTCTGACATATAATTGCACAATAATGAGTTATCTTTCATAGGTTCACTCGATGTTGCACAGGTATCTCACGCTATGGGAACACTCTCCAGGTATGACGCAACTTGTAAGCACCAATTTATTGGCAGATGATGCTAACGCCACCCTCTGAGCCACCACGTCATCTGCGTTTCATAAGAATGTCTACACCACCAATTCTCAGATTTATATTCTTCAAGAAGACTTGTTTGTGCGACCAGTACTGGAGTGGATATTTATGTCCTCAATGTGGAACACAATGTTTAGGATGTGTGTGCTTCCATGTTCTCATTTATTATGAGTGAGGACACTCACTGGAAATGTTTGGGCTTTCGCCATACGGAAGCCAAACTTCCTCTCATAGTATTCAAGTTCATTCTACTAGGGATGTTGCTTCAATGCAGGCATTATCTAAAGGTACGCCACTGAATGATATTTGTGTTGCAACAGGCAGGTACTCTCCGCACACTTTTATCAAATTTGATCAGATTTTATCTGTTAAACAGCAGTCGATTCATATTCGAGGCTATGCAAGCGTAAAGGCTGATAAATGGCACTTACTCAAAGCCCCAGAAATCTGCATTGTATCATCAAAAAAAAAAAAAAAAAACTTGGCTGTAGGAACCCTAGTTCAACCCCATCTAGGGACAACTCTCCTCGTCGTGCCTATAAAGGTAAATGCAAAGAAGTGAAGATGGTACTTGACACAAGAAGTATTTACATATTAATGCAAGATAATTTGTGGAGACAAGTAGAAGGTGAGATTCCATCAATCATTACTTCTTCCCATCAGAGATTTATTACGGAAGATGGAACCATTCAACAGTCCAGAGACCTGCAAAATATTTGATTTCAGTGGCATGACCAAGAGTGGATACATATATCCTGAAGAACAGTCACCTCTCCATCTACAGCACTCATGGGAGCTATGTTGGACATGGGACAAGGCAATTATGGGCTTAGATCCTAAAAAAAGGATACACCTATTACCCTTTTCTACCTTCCCTAACTCCTGCAGGAATGACTACCCCTTCTGATCAAGCTCATACAGCTGCAAAGCTGAATCTATAATATGCGAATCCACGGTTTTCGCTCTTAAAAAGCAGATCATCTAGGAGCAAGTAGATCAGATGCTCTGAGACAACATCATCCTTCTCACCTTAGTCTTCACCTGTGGTCCTGGTCCCCAAACCTGATGGTACATACATACATACTGTACATACACAAAACATACAGGTTTTGTGTGTGAGCTTATTACTCTCAGTGTGTCTTCTTGAGGTAAATTCTGTCTTATTCCTCACAGTGCATCTTCTTCCAGAAACGAAAAGTAGTCGAGATGAACTTGAGGAAAAGTCACGCTGCTTTGTTTGCTGTGATGTGGGCGTTTACATGCCGCACGTCTTACGTGGACTATTGTAATATCAAAAGCGCGATCGGCCCGTGGGCGTGGTCACATTAGAGATAATGAAGGCAGACGGCCAAGACTTGACATTGCATTGGTTTCATACTGATTACTTTGTCACATAATATGTGTTTTTGACATGACTTAGTTTAAAAGTAGACATGTCAAGCTTTCTATAGATATATCTCTTATGTATTTGTGTCAAATATTCGCTGAGTTTCATTGTATTTTAGTGACGTGTTTCAAACAGATATGAGTGGTGAATGAGATGGCTAAAAGCACACCCTGTTTATTTTCTTTATTTACAAAAAAACAATGTTTTGTTGATATTGTGAGTGTACACAAATAAAAGTAGACCCTTTACAGATTTAAATGCTGTATTACTTTTCTGTGTACGATCAAGTATCGGAGCATTTATACGGAGCATTTTAAGTTATTTTCGCTGGAGGTTAAAGGAAGCAAACAGCAAGACCGTACCCAACACTTACCCAATGCTGCTGATTCATGACATCTTAGAATCCCTGGAAGGTGCCTCCTGGTTTAGTTAATTGAGTCTGCAGTCTGGGTATACTGGCAGGTGGAGATGGAGGAACTGAGTAGAGAGAAGACTACCTTTATCACCACCAAGAAATGCTGTATTACTCTTCTGTGTACGATCAAGTATCGGAGCATTTATACGGAGCATTTTAAGTTATTTTCGCTGGAGGTTAAAGGAAGCAAACAGCAAGACCGTACCCAACACTTACCCAATGCTGCTGATTCATGACATCTTAGAATCCCTGGAAGGTGCCTCCTGGTTTAGTTAATTGAGTCTGCAGTCCGGGTATACTGGCTGGTGGAGATGGAGGAACTGAGTAGCGAGAAGACTGCCTTTATCACCACCAAGGGACTATTCAGTTCAAGTCTATGCCATATGGACTCAGAAATGCTGCCGCCACCTTCCAGCGTCTGATGGAAAGAGTCCTGGCAAACATGACATAATTATCTATTCAAATTCATTAGAAGAACACAGGCAACATGTCAGCACTGTTCTCCATAAACTTACCCAAGCCAACCTGACGCTGAACATGAAAAACTGACTTATTCAAGCGACAACTCAGGTTCCTCAGCCATATAGTCTCAGAGGGGAGTGTGGAAATAGACAGAGAGAAGACCTGGGCCATTGTAGAATTCACCCCTCACCGCCAGATCTCAAAGCCCTGCAGCAAGTTTTGTGCCTGAGAAAAATTGATGGATTGATAGGACTGAGCACCATTCTCACTCAACACTCAGAGGAAGGAGAAAAGGTGGTGTCTTATGCATCACGGACCTTAACAAGATCAGAAATGAATTATAGTTCTTCTGAGAAGGAATGTCTAGCTGTGGTTTGGGCTGTTGGAAAATGGGCATTACCTGGTAAGAAGGTGATTTGATGTCTTCACTGACCAGGCTGTACTCGGATGGGCCTTCAACTGCCCCAAAACGTCCTCATGCCTAACCTGCTGGACCCTCTGACTGCAACAATTAAACTTTTAGGTCCATCAAAGGAAAGGCTGCCTCAACAGCAGCCTATTTGTCTCAGTTATATGAGTGGCCTTCAGCTGACATGGCCCCTTGCCTCTCTATATCTTCACCCCATTTTGTCTACCTTACCTCACTTTCACCAAGCACAAAGTTTGTACAATACCATCATTCACCTGCAATCTGGCATCAAACCTTGGTTGAAGACCATCAAGGGGTGTGTTACCGCAACGTTTAAAAAAAAAAACTCTTTAACAACTGACTTCATGCATTATTACCATGATAATCCCCTAGGAAGCCATCTGGGACAATTAAAATCACTGCTGAAAATCCTAGAGGTCGCATAGTGGCTGTCCGCCAGGAATGATGTTTGGCAATATGTCAAAGGGACCATTTCCTAGCAGTAAAAAAAAAGACAAACCCGGAACAATTACCTCCTTGTCATTGTCCATTATTTCACTAAGTGGGTGGAAACGTACCCACTTAGAGATGGCAAGATCCAGAAAATAGTGAAAATACTCCAGGAGGAGATATTTACCCGATGGGGGGTGCCCAAATACCTGGTGTCCAGTAGGGTTCTCCAATTTACCTCCAGCATTCTGGGTGAGCTGTGTAAGACATGGGATTGTTCCAAAAATCTAATTTTTATTAAAATCATTGGACTATAAAAAGCTTACTAAGACGTTTCGGTGTCTATCCAAACACCTTCATCAGTTGTAAAAACAGGAGTAACTCTGGCAAATATATCCACAAAAGTCACATGATCAACAGACCTATAGAGGTCATATGACTACTAGAATAAATGTGTAACACATGCCAGAGTAGATGGTGTTACAGCTCATGATGGTGCCCCTCCCACTCTCCGAATGGAGCACCCTAATCTCTCCTTGCAGCATCGTGGCACTGTTTCCAGCACAGCATCATAGGCGTGGGACAGATGATGTCTCAAACCCCCTCACCCGATTCAAAGAGGGATGCTCCACCTTTACATGAATCGCTTCCTTTAAGCCTCTTTCAAACCACCTCTCTTCTCTATCCAGAATTCTCACCTCGTGGTCATGAAAATTGTGTTTCTTTTGTTGTAGATGCAAGAAGACTGCCGAATACTGCCCAGAAGAATTTGCACGTCTATGCTGAGCCATGCATCGATAAAGTGGCTGTTTTGTTTCTCCTATGTATAAATCCTCACAATCCTCACTACACTTAACAGCATATACAACATTACTTCTTTGATGTTTGGGAATCTGGTCCTTAGGATGGATTAACGTTGTCTCAAAGTAGTCATTGGTTTGAAATACACAGGTCGATCCCATTCAAACAAAACTGAGCAGTATATTTGGTGACATGCTGTGTCACTTGAACAACGTATTGGCGCCAACGAGGATAACCTACAAGATCTTTCAACACGGATTAATGATCTAACTAAAGAGAACGCCTACCTGATGGATAAAGTCCAAGACTTGGAAAATCGCAGCAGAGGCTCCAATCTTCGCTTTGTTGGGATTCCTGAATCTTCCAAGGGCCACGATGTTCTCGGTTTCATAGCCCAGCTAATCCTGGAGCTATTTGGGCGAGAAAACCTTTCTACAACTCCCGCTATTGAGAAAAGCACACCATACCCCTTTGTTTCGGAACAACGTCAGAGCTGGTCCAAGGCCTATCCTGATTAAACTTTACAATTTTCAGGACAAGGTAAAAATTGTTCATCTTGCCAGAGAGTGTTTAAAGGTACACAGATTTATATTTATCCTGATTTCAGTGCGGGACTTTTAAAGAGGCGTCGCAGTTTTGACAAAGTTAAACAGAGACTGCGTGAACTGAAATATTCTCTCCGGTATCCGTGTACATTGAGTGTGATTGTTGATGGCAAGCCTCAATTGTATACTTGTCATAAAACTGCTGAAACTGCTTTTATGTCCTCTATGGACTCTTCATTATAAAAGCAGTTTAAATGTAGAAGACAACTTTCCCAAGGGAAGAGTGAGGTGGAGAAGAAATGTGAATTAAAAAAGGGGGAAGAAGTAATTGATACAGACTGATCTGTGTATTAAAGGTTAATGATTTTTTTTTTTTGCTGACTTAATTTGACCCATTCATGAATATGCCTTGCCTTGGCTTGGCTGTCTTGGATGGCTAGGGCTGCTGGGCCAGATTGATTAATTTGATTGTTTTTGCGGGTTTGTTTTGGTGGGGGGGGGTGTTTTGTTTGTATTTTTGGGAATCTGTTTAGATGTCATGCTACTACAATTTAACATATCTTTACTGTGTTATTTGGTTTGTTTAATCCTTTATTTAAAACCAAGCCTTAATTAAAATTGTATATCTATGTTTTTTTGCATACAAAGTGGATAACACTAAAGGTTTAACAATTGTTCATTTGAACATAAGACATGTTTTGCCTAAAATGTATCTACTATGTGCTTTGGTAGCTCAATATAATCCAAATATTATTACACTTGTCAGAGAAGTTACTGAGTAGTAAGATTTCTGACAGGGAAATTAAACTTGTAAATTATGTACTTTATGGAGCCGACAGAGATTCCAGGGGTGGTGGTGTGCCGATATATGCGTCTTCTAATTTGATATCAGAGTTGATTATAGACCTCAATCGAACATAGATATTTTGAATGTTTGTTTGTTAAAATAACCTTTCATCAGAATAAATATTTAACTATTGGAAGTATACATAGACCTCCCTCTGCACCTGCTGAATCATTACATTTTTTGTTTTCTACTATTGACTCTATTAAAAAAACAAAAAAAAAACAAGAAATGATTATGCCTCTCCTGTTTGGCTCAGTACTTCCGGGTATCTGTGTACAGATGCTTGGAAAACTCTTAAATCCATACTATGGTAAGTGCACACGTTAAGCTTTGCGCACTTTCTAAAATCCACATAGTGGTAAGTGTGCACGTTATGCTTTGCCCACTTTTCTGAAATCCTGTATGGTAAGGGTTACGCGTTATTAGCCTCGTTCCCTTTCTCTGAGTTGGTTTAGACCCCGGTACCTTGGGCTCCATTCAAATAGTGTGTCTATAATTTGACACACTTGGAAGTATCGCTCCCCTCACCATTGAGGGTTATTGTGAGCATGGTGCTTTCTTTCGAGCGTTTGAATTCTCTCCCTTCTGAGGAGTTGGATTCCTCGCTCCGTGTGCTGTTCTCGTGGTAGTGTTTAGCAGTGCTCCCCTTTACCAAAGGGTTGCCATGAGTTTGGAGTTCTCCTCTCACATGAGATTTGAGTTCTCTGTTTTCCCAGAGCACCTGTAACCAGCAGCATCAGGCGAATTAGGCCCTTCTCTTTCTCCGCCTCTCTGATGTGGTTTTTGGCTAGCTTGCGGTACACTGATTTCTAACGATCGTGCTGTGTCGAGCCCCCTCTCTCGTTTTAGAGCTGGGTGTTGCTCCCTCAGCTAAGTAAATTACTACTAGCTATTCCAGCAGTATACCCGTGTCGATGTGATCACTTCTCAAACTAAGTTTGGGATCACCAGTTCCACTATGGGCTGCTCTTCAAGTACCACGAGCCCCTTAGAATTTTTTTTAAATATCCTGTTGGTAAGTGATGCCGTTATCTTTGGTATCACGTTCTATAAAATGCACACTGTAAGTTCGCACCAAACTAGTACGCACTGCATTCTTTCTAAATCCTGCATGGTACAGCTACGCACAGCATCTCGTTCTCTTTCGTGAGTGGTTTAAACCCCAGTTCCGCCTTGCACCTCCAACTATGATATCCCTCTGGATACCTACTTCAAAGGTGTTCACTATGGTTCTTTGGAAGGTCCTTCAGCAGATGCAGAGGCATGCGGTAGCCCTGTTAACAGCCAGACTTGTATGGATTCTAGGCTCTTGTCGTTGTAACACGTTTGTAGTTCGTGAAGAAGAGGCGGGACCGGCGACCGCTCAAAAAAACTTTATAAAATAAACAAACACCAAATAGCACAAACAGAACAAAACCAAACATAAAATCCAGGCCTGGTCCCGCTCTCTTTCAAACTGTCGTAACTACTGCCTTTTAATTCCTTCCGAGCTCCTCCGTGGACTCGAGTGAGTGGTGCAGGTGTCCTCATTATCTATTACTCCACCGGCCTATCCGGCCTACTCCATTCCCACGGCTTTTTTTTTTTTCTGGCCCTGCCCCCACCTCGTCAAGTAATCCCTTAAAGGAATCTATTCCTGATTCCAAGCCTTGAGCTCTACCCCTGGCCCAGGAGTTCTTGAGGTAGTAGCCGGCCTTTGGCCATAAGGAATAATGTCACTGACAGCCGTCTAACGTCCTAGGGGCAACTCCCTTGGCTATGGGAGAGTTGGTACTTAGTGCTCGCCATAGTTCTGGCATGCACTCCCCTCAGCATGGTGGTGTGGTTATACCATCCCGCAGAGTGACCCCTAGGAGGACGCAGCTTGAGTTCCTGAAGGGGAATGTCTCCAGGTTACGTATGTAACCATAGTTCCCAGAGGAAACGAGACCACTTCGTCCTCTAGGTTTCGGCATGCTCGTCGGAGCCGCAAGACTTCAGACGAAGAAGTGAAACAGATTAGTGCGCCTCAAAAAAGAGGGGGAAAGGAAAAAGTGAGGAAAGACAACAAGGGAATATCACAACAAACGCACGACGGGTGGGACGAACTGTCGGATCGAAAAGAAAAAAAAACAAACTAAGGGGCAAACAAAAAACAAAAAAAAAAGTAGTGACGTCATGGCTGTCGCCGCCAACGAGTTATTGGTGTTTTTTCAATGTATGCTTCAAACACAGGTCACGATGAAGACGTTCCCCAAAGCGACCTCTAGAGGACGCAGTTCTCGTTCGCCTACTCAGGGAACCATGGTTACATACGTAACCTGAGACGTACCTTCACGACCAAAATCCTATGACTGGATACTCGTTTCTCATCCTGATAGATTTGTTGAAGTTGGTATCCTGTCTGATTGTTTTAGTGATCATTCATTTGTTTTTTGTGTATGGAAAATTTAAATTCTAAAATCGCCTGCTAGAGTGATGAAAACTAGAGAACATAAGAAGATGAATATAGAGTTATTTATTAATGATTTCGTTTCCATAAATTGGGATAGATATCAATTAATACCCAATGTGCAGGATTTTTTATATTCAGTTTACTTGAGTACTTGATAAACATGCTCCTTGAAGAATTACAAAGGTCAAGGGAAAACATCTACCCTGGATAAATGCAGAACTTTTAGATCTCTTTAAACAGAGAGACAAGGCCTAGACTGAATTCCGTAAGACTAGAACAAATGAAGATTGGGAATCTTATAGGAGTCTAAGAAATGTATCAAAGACTATGACTCGTAATGCTAAATCTAATTATAACGATTGTTTATCTAATCATTTTAAAAATCCTAAACAATGTTGGAGTAATATAAAATATTTATTAAATACTTCAGATCCATTATTAAACAGATAAGAGATGAAAATACCATAGTTTACTGATTCCCTTTCTATCGCCCAATTATTTGGTAACTTTTTTCTACTGTTTACTCTAATCTAACACCAATTATTCTTACATCAATCGTTGTGATACATTTTCTTTGTTAGACAGTACTTTTACCTTTACAAAAATAGCACCTATAGAAGTTCTGAAGGAAATTGAACAGTTTAGGTCTAGTAGTGGACCTGATGGAATTGAGCCTAGATATAATAAACTTGCCATAAACTTGCCTCTTATATCCTTATGTACCCACTGGCTCATCTTTATAATATGTCACTTCAGTCTAGTTGTTAGGTGTGCCGGCAGTGTTAATCAAGCGCACGATGAAGGAGTACAGTTCAAAAGGAGTTTTTAATCATAAATCCAGTGTAAGTCATAAGTCAACGTGACACTAGTGAGTTACCAGCTATTTGGAAGTATTCCCCTATTACTCCAATTTATAAAGGAGGTGATATTATTGATCTACAAATGTATAGACCAATATCAATAATTAGTGTTATTTCCAAAGTATTTGAAAAATTAATCTATAATCAGCTATCAAAGTATCTTGAAAATAATAATATTTGATCACAGTTTCAATCTGGATTTAAGCTAAATTTTTCAACAACTAGTGCTCTTCTAAAGTTTACTAATTAAATATACTCACATTAGATAGTGGTGACCTTACAGGGGATATTTTTCTTCTTAAGAAGGCCTTTGATCTAGTTGATCATTATTTATTATTAGATAAGTTGTATGCAGCTGGTTTTTCTCAAAATTCTTTATTGTGGTTTAATTCTTATTTACATAACATAAAGTAATGTGTGGTTATTCAAGGGACGCAATCTGATTTATTTACTCAAGAAAGAGGTGTACCACAGGGCTCTATATTGGGTCCTCTTCTTTTTTCTATTTTTATTAATTATCTTTCTTTAGTTATTTTGTATTGTTCTGTTCATCTTTATTCATATGATACTGTCATTTATATTTCAAATCCTCATTTAACTCAAATTCAAAACATGCTCCAATCAGATTTTAATGCTTTTGAAAGAGTGGCTTTATTCTAATAGTTTACTACTTAAAGATAAATCTCATACCATGGTATTTGCTACAAAGCGTATGTTTAAATTAAAATCTAATAATTTAACAATAATGTGTAACGATGACACATACTTGTACAGAGTGGATCAAATTAAATATCTGGGCTTATGGCTGGATCCTGAGCTTTCTTTTAAAACTCACATTGACTATAATTTGTAAAATTAATTTTGGAACCAATGTATTGTATCAATCAAATAATTGTTTTACTTTTAATGTTTGGAAAAAAAACTTGGCTTGCAACTTGTATTACCATTTTTTTTACTATGCCTCTAACCTTGAGTAGGCAGGTAGTTTATCAGAATACAATTAAAATGAATATTTAGTCTCTTACTACAGCCTATAATAAATTGTGTAGATATGTTATTAGATGTTTATATGATACACACCATTGTATTATATATGATTTACTTAAATGGTTTTCACTCAATATTAGAAGGCATATTCACATTTTCAAATGTATATATTTTAAATACCATAATTATTTGCATCAGTATTTGATATTATATTCTTCTTCATATCAATTAAGACATTCTGCACAAAATGTTGGTTACACTTTATTTTGATAGTCCACTTTAGACATTCTACTAACTTTAATTACTGTAATTACAACTGCATGTCAACTAGCTCTCATTATTTTGGCAACTACCTGTCCTACGAACTCCTCTCAGAGTAGACTGTTAGGTTAGGTTTAGGGTTAGTAGAATAAGTTGACATATACTTGCAAAGTTTCTCATAGTCAGTATGTTGTATGTAGAGGACCCATCAAAATAAAGTGTTAGAAGATGTTAAGCAGACAGTCTACTAATACTCTAATGACTGCTAGTTGACATGTAGTTGCAAAGTTACTTACTGCTAGTAGAATGTCTGAAGTGGACTCGAAATAAAGTGTTTTTTTGTTTTTCTTACTTCTTTAGTTAAGAAAGTGTTTGGGAAAAAGGCATTTGGGTATAAGGCTCCGGCAGATTGGAATTATTTACCTTTAAATGTACAATCATTGACTTGGATGGTTATATATCTATATCTACATTTATATTTATAAGTGCTAGGTAAATATAAATATAATTATTAATATCTTAGGCTATGTGTTAATATTGTAGTAGGGTGTGTTTTTGTGTTGTTTTGATTGCTGTGTTTGTTTTGTGTTATGTTATTTAATTTTGTGTATTAGGAGTCCCTTGAAAATTAGATGCATCTCAAGGGGTTTATCCCAAAGAAAGAATAAATTTGTTACCATAAAATGTATCCATTTATGAAAAAAGGTTGGGATTTAAACTCTTGAAATCTGGCTACTGCAGCCTTGAAAGCTTGTGAGAGCTTGTTACTGTCACGAATTCGGTCCATGGACTTCCGTTTATTCACCACCAGAGGTCACCCTTTCCATTACATTGACTCTCAGGTCCGCCCAGTGGGCCACACAAACTGTGGGTGCAACGCATATCCGCTCCGCCAGCCGCTAGCTCTGCTCCTCCACCCCGGACTACGTATCCCATCATTCTTTGCACGATTTGCACACTGATTGCACCCTGGAATTCTGCACCCATTGCACACAGCTGTTTCTAATTACCTATTTCACTATATAACACCCACTCTAACCCCCTTTCTCGGCGGAGTATTGTTTAGCCTGTACCCCTTTCCGAGTCTCCGTGTTTTGCCTTGCCTGTTTTTGTGGTTTCTGATCTTTGCCTGTTTTCCTTGATTTTTCCCGCTCGTCTCGCTCCCCTGTGATTCTGTCTGCCGATCAGTGACATACGCTAGCCCTAGGACTATTCTTGTACTATTCCGCCAAATACCTGTTTGCCATTGTTCGACCCTGCCTGTTATACCACACCTCTTGAATCAAAGCTTGCATATGGATCTGCACGTCTCTCGTCTCGTCAGCCCCGTTACAGTATACTCAGCCCCACAAGGATCCAGCAGCTGTTAAAGTGGACATTGGCCAGGTATGGACACCGCAATGATTTTGTTAGCCCTTAAACAGGATCCCCGATCATTGGAGAACCATATCCGAGAGTCTTTAGCCATCGTTCACTGTTCTGAGTTATCTGACAACTTGTCTATTCGATGATTTTTCTCTCGATTGGCCAGAAACCCAACCATCTGCAGTGCTAGCTTAAGACGCCGAGGGTCCAATGTTCATTGGCCGAATCGCACGCACGATCTTCATAGGGGATTATGCTTTGTTGACTGTTCAGTATCTTTATTTACTGTTGGTTGTCGCGGAGGAGCACGCGAGCACAAATGTCTGTGATTGAAGTGATGGCTGTACCAGAGTCACGCTCACAAACTGGCGGCGGTAGCGGAGCACTGATCGCAAAAATATGCTGCCACTCCGAGCAACTGACGCTCACAGATGGGCGGCGCCAGCGGAGCACACTCAACATCAGTATCGTCACACAACAGCATCTAGTCCCAAGTCACGGTTAGTACAACTCATACATGAGTCTGTCAAGTAACATTTATTATCATTAGTCTAGTCAAAGGTCACAGCTTAGTCAATGATCCTAGTCAACGTCACAAGTTGGAGTCGATCATGATTCAAGTCAATTTCACAATTCTGTATCATGAGTCCAGTCTGTCACAGCTGTTCTTCCTGATTCATGTCAAGCCTCCACAGCTATCTCTCCCGGAGTCAAGCCTAGTCACCGTCTGATTTTCCTGAGTGTTAATCTAGTCACAGTGATCGTCAGAGCCAATGGTCATAGTTGATTATCCTGATCTGGGTCAAGTCCAGCTGATATTTATGAGTCTAGTCATTCACAGCTGATAGTCCTTTTCGAGTCTCTTCACGGTTGATCGTCATGAGTCAAGTTACAGTTCATTATCATGAGTCAGGTCAAGTCACAGCTAATCTTCCTGAGTCAAGTCAAGTCACAGTTTGATCTTCCTGCGTCGATTCTAGTCCACGTTTGATCGTGCATGAGTAAAATCGCTTCACAGTTTATTACCTGAGTCTGCTCAAGTCACCTCCTGATATTCATGAGTCAAGTCAATTCAGACAGCTGATCTTCATGATCAAGTCACGTCACGAGCTATCTTCATGAGTCCAAGTCAAGTCACAGGTTTGACCTCATTCACTCGTCCAAGTTCAATCGCAGTTTCGATCGTCATGAGTCCAGTCCAAGTCTCATCCTTAGCTGCCAGATGCCTTTTTCGTCACATGTAGCTGAGGCTTTCTAGGTCCTCGCCATTCCTTCGTCTGCTCGTTCCATATTTCTTGATCACAGTCATCGCTGTTCGCCCAGGTCCAACGGTCACTCCTAGTTACCTATCCGTCCCAGACTCACTTTTTCCTCTCACATCTGATCATCCAGAGTCATGTCACGTCCTGTCTGTCACACCCAGATTCTCAGGGTCAGCCTTTCGGTATCCCAGTCTGGTATCCAGTGTGAGGGATGCACCGCTGGTGTCTGCACGCACCGCTTGTATCCCCAAACCCACTCACTCTAACCATTCTATTCATGAACTCATTCCCCTGTCTGCAGCACTTCCCATATTGGGGTTTGCTTTATGGTGTATCTGGGCCGCGTACTCCACCGCCGATTTGCTAGAGGCAGCAGCACTGGCTACAACATCTCCAGAGGTGGCGGCTTACGCTGCAGAACCTCCCGAGGTAGTGGTGTCCACTGCTGTGCTCCCAGAGACCATGGTGTCCACTGTAGTCTCTTCAGAGGTGGCGCACAGGCTGCAGAACCTCCCGAGATGGCGCCACTTGCCTCAGTTCCTTGCATAGTTGGTGCGCCCAGCCACGACTTCTGCTGTTCTGTTTCGGCCAAGGAGGCCGTCTATGAACTCCTTGCCTGTTCTGTTCCGGCCAAGGAGGCCGCCTATGAACTCTCTGTTTGTTCTGTTCCGGCCAAGGAGGCCATATATGAACTCTCTGATTGTCCTGTTCCGGCCAAGGAGGCCGCCTATGAACTCTCTGCCTGTCCTGTTCCGGCCAAGGAGGCCGCCTATGAACTCTCTGTCTGTCCTGTTCTGGCCAAGGAGGCCACCTATGAACTCTCTGCCTGTCCTGTTCCGGCCAAGGAGGCCGCCTATGAACTCTCTGTCTGTCTTGTTATGGCCAAGGAGGCCGTTTATGAACTCTCTGCTCGTCCTGTTCCCTCTGCTCCGCCGTGGTGGTCCTCTGCTCCGCCTTGGTGGTCCTCTGCTCCGCCGTGGTGGCCCTCCGCTCCGCCGTGGGGTCCTCTGCTCCGCCGTGGTGGTTCTCTGCCCCAACGTGGTGGTCTACTGTCTGGCTCCGGTGTCTTCTGCTCCGCCGTGGTGATCTTCGGTCCCGTCTGCTCTGCTGTGGTGGTCCTCAGCTCCGCCGGCTCTGCCTCAGTCCCTGGTCTCTCCTATCCTTGGACCTGGCCGTCCGTCCCTCCCCCTGTTCCACCTCCGCTCCACCGCCCACCTGGATCGTTTAGTGTTTGGAGTGTCTGGAAGCCGCTCCTTGGGGGGGGTGCTCTGTCACGAATTCGGTCCATGGATTTCCGTTTATTCACCACCAGAGGTCACCATTTCCTTTACATTGACTCTCGCACAAATCAAACTGTTGCATAGCACCCCGGACTCATATCCCATCATTCTTTGCACGATTTACACACTGCACTGATTGCACTCATTGCACAAAGCTGTTTCTAATCACCTCACTCACTATATAACACCCACTCTAACCCCCTTTCTCGGCTGAGTATTGTTTAGCCTGTACCCCTTTCCGAGTCTCCGTGTTTTCCTTGTTTTGCCTTGCCTGTTTTTGTGGTTTTTGATCTTTGCCTGTTTTCCTGTTTTTTTCTCTCTCGTCTCGCCCCTGTGATTCTGTCTGCCGATCGGTGACCTACGCTAGCCCTCGGACTATTCTTGTGTTTTGCCCACCAAATACCTGTTTGCCATGTTCGACCCATCCTGTTATACCTGTCTCTTGCATAAACCTTGCAGATGGATTCCACACTCTCACGCTCGTCAGCCCCGTTACAGTTACCAATGCAACATAATGCAAATGTCAAATTAAAATGACACATTTCAGGATAAACAACCAGCATTCAAATACGCAGAGACGAATTATTCTTATAAATATGAGAGAAGCATAAATATTGTGATCACATTCACATGCATTTATCGGCCAACTCTATATGAAAAAAATCAACCTGAACTGCCCTTGAGCCTATAATTGATTATACAGTGCTTGCATAATTATTATGCAAGTTGTTATTCTGATCATATTTTTTTCCAAGCTCATTTGACCAATTCCAAACCAGATCATTCTTAATAACTACTATTAATTTTGTATACAATCATTAATAAGTGTTTTATAGTCGTTAATAAAGGCTGGAAGTGAAAAACGCCTAATATTCAGATGTGCATAATTAGTACGCAAGTTTTTTTTTTTTTTTTTTTTTTTTTTGCCTCAAAGTGCATTTCTTATTAATGGGCACAACTTAATTCTATAGTTTGCATGCTTCTCATGGGCATTTCATTTTTTATTTATTTTTTTATTTTCAGTGCGAGTTAAATCTATCACTTATAACATTAAATATCACTTATAAATAATGATATACAAAATTAATAGCGTTTATTAATCTGATGTGGTTGTACATTGGTAAAATGTGCTTGATATATATATTATAATATATCTACCTATATATATATATATATGGTCGCCATGATTTTGCCAAGTAAGACATGTTCCTGGATCAACATAACTGTCCAAAAATATAGACCTAACCCAATCCCTTCCCCTAAACCTAACCCTACCCATAATATATTCCTAAAATCAGTGTGAAATGATAACTGATTAACAAGGGTGTAGAAGCACCTAATCCTGATTGTAAGCCTAAAACAGATATTTCCTGAAAGTTATCCCTCAATTCTGATTGGTTGATTGGAATGTTTTTCCAGGATCAACAAGGATGTTGATCCAGAAACATGTTGTCCTTGGTGAAATCCACTGTCCCCCATATATATATATATATATTTAATATATAGATATATTTATATTACAATAATCAAAAATCGCTAATAATTAATGCACACACAGTTTTGTCTTTTAGAGCTTAACACTCTGTGTTTCCTTAATTGATTCTGCTATTTTCCTGTGTATCACTGTGAAGCTGCTTTGACACAATCTGTATTGCATAAAGCACTATAGAAATAAAGGTGACTTATGTAAACGGTGCTTTAAAAATCATATTTCCAATGCTTGCAAAACAGCCTTTTTCCACCTTAGAAATGTTGCTAAGACATATGCTGTCTCTTTCTGAAGATGAACATTTTATTAATGCGTTTATGACCTCAGAACTAGATTACTGTAATGCACTACTGGGAAGATGTCCTGCCGGCTCAATAAATATGCTTCAACTGGTTCAAAAAACAGCTGCTAGAGTGGTTACTAAAGCTAAGAGATGTCCTATTTGGCTCCTAAACTATGGAACAGTCTTCCTAGCACTGTTCAAGATTAAATACCTTTTTTTAGTCAAGTATACACCCAGTTAATTAATTCATACCTCACAGCTCATGGTTATGCTGGATTATTGAGTTTCGCTGGAACTGAAGACACCGCTCATACCATTCTCATACAATTTCACCCAATTTTTTGATTGATTTTTATAATTTTTATTCGCTATTATTTCTACTTCCATACATTAAAATACAAATTGAAGTCCAGACATTCTCATTTCAATTCTGAATGGCATACAACCCTGACCCTTAATCCACTCGACAAGGTATCAGGAAAATAGTTCATAACTCTTTAAAGCAGAAAAGAATCAATGACTGGGTCAATAGTGGTTTGTCTTGCTTTTAGAGTAGTTTGGATGGTTTTTCTGTGTGGGTGCTGGTTATAAAATTATTCACTGGACATTTTAAAGTTGTAAGTACAAACATGAAGTGTGGTGGCAATTTAACAAGCCTACGACACCTCAATTTTACCTGCCAAGCAACAACGCAAGAAACAATCCATTGATTTTGCACTGTTTTGAAATAACTTTAAGTGCACAGTTGACATCATACTTACAGTTCACACCACAGGTGTAGCAATATCAGACACTTTGTGTAATGTTGGCTCTTTTAAATATCCAACTTTGCAAATGTAAACAATGCCTGCAGTGCAGTATCATTTTATTGTGCTAATAGGAGGCTATATTTTCAGTGAAGTTATAACAGATCTATCTAGAGGTTTGTGGCATTAATGTTTATGTTTCCAAAAGACTTGTGTATTACTGAATGAACGAACGAACGAACGGTCAACCAAATTTTGGCCTTGGCGATATATTGGACAACCGCTAATTTAAATTAGTTAAGAACTTACTCAAAACAAATGTAATAATGAATGCATGAATGAATGAATGAATGACTGACTTCAGTGAATCAATTAATCAATGAGTATAATGATACAATTAGTGTCTATTAGTCAATTGGTGTCTATTGCTACTGAAACTGTCCATCATTTTGGTAGGAGATGAATGAATGGTTGCATGTGTAAAGACCTAAGGCGAGAACACACTACACGACCTGTCATATTGATTATGAATGTGATTTGGTCTTGACGACGGATCGTAACCAGTCGGACCGATTGTTCCTGTTGGGTTCAGTCGCGTGTGTGCAGTCGGAAGGAAAAAATCGCATATTGTGTGGTGCCTAAAGATTATAATCTTAGAATTAAAAAAACATTATTGTCAGTCGTTTTCACAATTCTTTTTTTTAAAAACATGTTTCAAATATTTGCGACCGACACCCTATTGTATATGCTATTCAAGAATTGTTTTTTATTCTTTTATTTTCTTAACTTAACTTTTTCTTAAAAGTTATAAATAATTTATAAATCAACTTCATAACAATCAAGCTATCTCATAAAACATTTCTTCATAACACACATAACGAAATAGCTATTGTTAAAAACTAATTTTACATAAAAAAATTCATTAAAAAAATACAAATTTTATGAAAATAAAAATTATTTTGATGCACAGTTAATTATAGTAGTTTTGGTCAAATGGGATAATAAGGACATTTCTTTAATTGGGAGTTTTAATGTTTACTGTAGACTAATATAATAATTTAAATACACAAATAGCATTTTATATGACTTTTGTTTCTGAATAAATGGAGCAGTAATGTTTGATTTCATTCTGACTGGTAACTCTGGAACTGTAATGAAAAAACTACCGTTTTTAATCAGAACCAATTCATTTTTAATCCCTTTCAGACATACATGCTTATTAAAGTGAAGTCTCGTCGATATATATTTGCCTCACCCCTCTCCCCTCACCCGTCCCCCTCCACCCCCCCCCCCCCCCCCCCCCCCCTCTTTCCTCATTCTATTCCATCCCAGTATCTACACCCCCCTTTTTAAACAACCTCCCCCCCCTCAGACTCTCCCCCTCCCTTTCCCACACCTCTAGAAATTTATAATTAGGAATTAAACATAAGTGTCTGAAAAGCAATATGAAAGTGTCTGAATAAAAGTATTAATAAAAAAAATTAAATAAATAAATAAACAAACAAACTAATAAATAAATAAATACATAAAAATAAATAAATCAAGACATTTCTGTGGCTTTTTTTTAGCAACACCAACATAGCAGGAAAGCTATATTTTATGTTACATTAAGTACAAACTAAGAAAAGAAAAACAAATCTTTAACGTTTCAATAATTAAGTGAAAGTGTTGTCCGCCGTGTTGTCTTTGGTGGGCTGCGGGATATCGCAGGTTGGATCTGTTTTTTTTTTTTATTTGGTTGGGTAGAATTGCCAGTGTGAGCGTTACACTCCAGGCATAAGTACTCGTTGTGGAGTGGACCGACCTCAGTCATGAAGGTGTGACTCGACTATGGACACTGTCCACCGACCTAAGAACCTCCGGCGCCAGTCGATGGAAACCAGTCGTAAGCTGTGTTCCCCACACAGCGTCAGTCCCTTGAAGAGTTTCAGGAGTCGTGTAGTTGGTCCCCCGCTGGTGGCCTGTAGCATAAACTATTAACCCGGCATAAACATCTATTGAATGTTACATTAAAGGGTTACTGTCATAGTAATACAACATTTTGTTGACTATTTTGTAACTGAATATATCAACACGCGCACATCACAACCTACCCCATCAACAAATTCAAAGAAGCATAAGCTTCTGAAGCCACATTAACGTTACACTATGGTTTGGACTGGGGACTCTCCCATAAGATATGCTGAACGCGATGGCTGCAGTAATACTGGACACCAAACGAACAAACAAACAATTAGTCATTCAGACGTCAGGAAGGCAGTGGCTTTGCAATTCTTCTGAGGGGCCCAACTCATTTGTTTATTTTGTTACCACACACACACACACGCACGCACGCACGCACACACACACACACACACACACACGACAGAAGGAAGAACATAAATAAAGACGTATCTGTGTACTCCGTTCCCGTTCTCATTTCAACCCAAGGGTAAATGAAGGTGCAAATGCCACATGATGTCACACATGCCACATTCCCACAATTACACGGAGTCAAACCCCAAAAGAACGGCATGCTATTTTTTTTTTTTCCTAAAAAAAAAGGAAATTAAGCTTTTGATCCAGGCATGCCAAAGGCCAGTCCAGTTTTCCACAGATAATCCCAGATCCAAGTCTCTCAGAATCAATTAAACATGGACATCCAACATAGCCTATATTTTCCTGCTGGGCAGAAAATCATTGTATAATTTTATCAAAAGCTGGATTTGTATTTATTTATTTACTTCATTTATTTCTTTTTATACTGTTCCACAATGACTTTTCATTCAGAAATTGCACTTACCAAATACTTAGAGCAATCAGTCAGTAAAAAAAGGGGGGCTTTCATTGAGGTGGTACCTTTTCACAAGGTAGATGTTTGTACCTTATTTACCTTAAAAGGATGCATATTAGTACCTTAGAGGTACATACAGTGCCCTCCACTAATATTTGCACCCTTGGTAAATATGAACAAAGGTGGCTGTGAAAATAAATCTGCATCGTTTATCCTTTTGATCTTTCATTTAAAACATTCTCGAGATTCTAAAAAAAAAACTATACATGGAAGTAACAACAATGGAGCAGTGGGGGGGAAGATTCATGTGTTGAAAACAGATGTTTTTCTCTAGTTCACTTTGGACACAATTATTGGAACTCACTTGCAACTGTCCTTCCAAGATACAGTTTATCCCTAATGCCTGATGAGTTTAGAGAACACCTGACAAGAGATCAGAGAACATTCCTTCATCCAGAATCTCTCCAGATCCTTCAGATTCACAGCTCCATGTTGGTGCTTCTTCTCTTCAGTTCACCCCACTCATTTTCTATAGGTTAGACTGCCTGTGCGATGGCAGAATATTCGTTTTGTGCTCAGTGACAAATTTTTGTGTTGATTTTGATGTTTGTTTTGGATCATTGTCCTGATGGAAGATCCAACCCCGGCCCATTATAAGATTTCTTACGGAAGCAGTCAGGTTTAGATTTTTTACCTGTTGCTATTTGATAGAATCCATGAAGCTATGCATCTGAACAAAATAGACCTGCGGCAGAAAAAAATTGGCCCACAACATAAAAAGATGCAGCAGTATATTTACAGTGGACTTGGGGGGACTTTAATAACTTCTTGCACCAACACCCCCATCTGAAAACAAAACAAACAAACTCCTTGAAGCCTTATTGAAACCCTCCAACAACATGTGGTGATGTAGTGGTGTTTGTATTTTGGGTTTCTGAATTATCTCAGCAGTTTCTTCAGCTTGTGATCCTTGGAGAGTCTTGGCCATCAAAATCTTATACTCAACGTTTGCAATAGGACAGATAGACCAAACACTTTGCAGGCAGATTTGTAACATCTTTAGTTGATTGGAATTTCTTAATTATTGCCCTGATGGTCAGGCAAGTGCAAACATAGACATTAAAGGGGCTGCGAACCTGCCCTTTTTATTCTTGAGAGAAAGGGCCTTTTTTCGGGGTTTATTTTTTATAAATGAAATATCTATATTATGGGTGCATGTGTATGGTTTCTGTTTTGCGCACCGCCTTGCCCTGTAAACAAATAAGCAATTAACTATCCCTGGTCGGGTAGGGAAATGTGAAACTCTGTCGAGTTGATGTTAGCGCGCAGCACAGCAGTGTAGCACACATTATCTGCACATCACAGACAGGCAGAGATCCGCAGAAGTGAAGCCCTCCCTCCCTTTCCAGTTGTGTTTGTCTTGGTGTGGAGGTAAGTGGTGATGAACAAAAGACTGAGCTATCTGTGCCTCGAATTTACAGCTAATAATCCAAAAGAAAAAAGGCAAATATAGTTAATTTGTCTCGCTAACATCCATGACTAATGAAAGCTACAATGTAAGTTAGCTAAAGTTTAGCTAAAGCAATATATCATGGGCATACAGGATAACTTAATGGAGGAATGACAGCTGAATACAGTGAAATTAATAACGTCATCAGAATCGCCACATTGATATGCAAATCAGGTGTTAGGTATTGTTAAGTATGTTAAGTATTTAAAATGTTCTAATTTGCATACATTTGACACAAGGCATTGCAGATGAATAGGATAAACAAAATAACTAATGCATATCACCACAGAACTTCCCCAGTTATTAGTTAATGACTTACATCAAGAGTCTTTTCCATTGAAATGTTGTTTAAATATGCAGATAGCTTGTTTTGGTTACTTTTGAATAATTTTGCAGAAGCAAACAGACGAGGGTAGTAGGCTTAAAACAAACACCTTAATGTGTATTTTTGGAAATGTCCTTTCCATTAGAGCAAAAGAAGACATGGAAGCAAAATAAACCAAAATCTCAAAATTGAACAGCACATGAAGTGTCCTGCCTTAAACAATAACTTCGTCATTTTGATCTCAGGCTCCTCATCTAATAATGATCTATTCTATTAGTATGTTGTATGCTGATAGATCTTAACAGTCCTCCCTCAAATGTGAAACAAAGTTCTCTTTGTCACCTCATCTGTGTGTGTGCAGGCCGTACAGCTAAGTGTAAGTATAACATTGCGACTGATTATTTTGTAGAAATATGGTGCAAAGGAAACAACATGAAACAATTTGGTGAGTGTGAGGGGAATTAAAATAAATTGGTAAGTCAAGAGTTGTGTCAATATATTTAACGTTTTGTTTAGGAAAAAATAAAATAAAATAAATGAGAATATGAGAAGTGCCCTTTTTCACTTGAGCCCTTGCCCCTCAAAATGTCTGTACACGTCACTGTTGGGGATTTTCAATGCTTTAGCTATTTTCTCACCCACACTTTATATTTTGTGGAAGAGAAACTAACCATGTTCTGCATATAGAATATATCTTTGGGTTTTATTCTTTGTGATGGATGACTAAGGACATTTGGCTTTGTGCTTCTCATATTTATGATCCTGTGGAACAGGAAGTCATGGCTGGACAATTTTCTGCTCCTGGTCACTGGGTGGCGTAAACAAAAAAAAAAAAACTGTAAATATGATTGGGAATATACTTCAGAGATATTTTACTCATAAGAATTTATACGGGTGCCAATAATTGTGGCCAACATGCATTGGAGAAAAACATTTATTTGATAATGTGAGTTTCCCCCACTTTTGAATGTTTTACTTCAATGAATTTTGTGAATTTTTTTAATAAAAGATCAAAATTATTAACAATGCAGATTTATTTTCACAACCTTTGCTTATATATACCAAGGGTGGTAATATTAGTGGAGGGCACAGTATTAGTCCATAAAGTGTAAATATTAGTGCCTAAATGGTACATTTTAGAACCTTTAAAAAGATAGTGCTCCAGTGACATTTTTTTACTTTTATTTCTGAGAGTGAGAAATAATTGTATATAAATAATAAATAAATAAACAATTATCAATTGTCACTGAGAAATCACCCTAACTGAGATTAATTTGTATTTCATTGTGGAACTGGCCTTCAGGCTATCCATTTTTAAATCAGATTCTGTCATGACAACTCTCGGAGGGATTGGCATGGTAATGTACATGACAATGTTAATGTATTTGGTCTTGGCGGAATAGCTCTGCTACGCTGCTGCTGCTGCAGATCCCGTACCGCGCTTTGCCAATCCATCCACAAATGCTGTCGTGGCCTGTAAGAAATATTGCCTGCTGGCCCTACCCCTACATTTAAATAACCCCCCACCAGGAGACATAGCAAACGCCCTCGACAATTACACGCCAAAACAAGAACACGATCCCCAAACCCACCCCCCACAGCGTCTCTCGCAAGACAATATGTACTGCTGCTGTTCCAAAGAGCCACTCGTGAACCGCCTGTCTACTATCCCCTCCCCCAACCGAAACATGTGAGACAGCAGCAAGGTAAACCAAGCCACATCCCCCCAGACGCGAACACACCCACACACGCACAATCGTGAGCTATGACTATGTGGAGGCTCGCGTCCCCGACGACAGAGCCCCCCCCCCATGCTAACCAATAGTGCTTGACTATGGTGCGCCTGGCCCACTGACCCCTCGCGATGGCTTACCTCTAATTAGATGCCACACTATCGTGGAAGGGTTAATTCACAGTACCATGGATTACGCTTGCAATCCGATAGATGAAAAAAAAAACTCCACAGCCACCACCTGAGCAAATATCTCACTAATACTTCCCACTCATTGAGATATTGCTGTTACTTTCTCCACTATCAGTCCAGCAGGCAGCGATAACAGCTGTATTAATTGATTCGTGCAATGATGAGATGGACACATGAGCGCATTTCTACGAAACTACACTACCAAATCAATGCATTTCACTGGAACTAACGCGTACAGCGTAGATCGTGATCTTAGCGTCTACCGCAACACTAGCGTTGACTATGACTGCGAAGAAGCGCGTGACTTCTGACACTGCGTGCAGCACCTGACTCCAAACACACACTCATCACAATGAAACATTGACCTCCTAGAACATAACGAATGTGAACTGGGATAATCAAACCTGATGAACTATCATGCGACCGACCTGTTGAAAGCGCGTACACAAAAATATTATGTCATTACCTAAAATGTTGAGTCCACGTATACTATCACGGGCCCTGTCCTCACGAGCCGACACTACGCTAACATCACACCACACCAACGTGCCCCAGACTCCCTTGCTCCACGTGACTGCTACACCCCCACAGCACTGCTACATGCTGCTGCTAATATGCTTAATATTCGCTCCTGCATACAAAGTTTAAACTTGATTATGTGCCTCATTTTTTTATTCAGTTAGGTAGACCACACAAAACACACAGCGTATGGATAGAAGAGGCATTATCCTTATCTTTAGATGTTGATTTTGCTGTTCTGAAGCAAGCTGCCTGTCTGGCAAGCCTAGTCATATATTTGAATGTTGAGCAGCAAGTTCATTGGATACTTATACAGGAGAGAACGAATCAGCTGAGCCATGTGATAATGATGTCAATAGGTCAGATTGAGTTAGACCTATCGGACTGCACCATCTAGAGTTTCATGCCAGAACTCTGTATTTGTCATACTGTCCGAGGTTGAAAGAGCAGTCTTTGCATATTGAGGCTTATTAAATAATATCACATAAACGTGTTTTTATTAATAGAGACAGGTAATAGTGACATTCAAATGAATTACTTTTGGAACATCTGGCATGTGCCCTCCATCATTTCTCTCAAGTGTTTGTGTTCATAATTTATCAGTTGGACATTTTTAATACTAGCACACCGTAAAACAATGAATTCATGCTTCCACTATGAGGACAATAAGCATCATGGTTGCTTTTTGTGTTCCATTAACTGTATAATATGTAATGGGCCATACGAATAATGAACGTGGTATGTTGAATTGATCTTATTTACAAAATGAGATTTAAATTGCTTTCATGATTGAATATTTAAAACTACAGGGACTTCATATAAGGGACTTCATGTAAGGGACTCTTATATCTGGAAGTACGCAGAAGTGATTGGAACCCCTGCCATGTAAATCATTATGTTAATAATGGGTTTTGGTTTTGAAATGTTGTTGTATGCATTTGTCATTTTAATTTAATTTATTTTATTAAAACGCTTGCTTTTATTTCACTTACTTGCTTCTCTCATTTGGTATTGTGAATTGTTTTTAGCTTTATTTTTTTGTTTTCATTTACCTCAATGTTTCTGTGTGAACATGGTTATGCCTTTGTCTATTTAATTTCTTTTCTTGCTTACGGTGTGTATATTCTACTCTTCTCGTATTTATAGAGTTTTAGCTGTCCTTCCTGTTTCTTCTTTGTCATCGCGTTGGACTTAAACAGCGTCGCCTCACTGATTAACCGTCAAAGTACGTAACGTCGAAGTATAAATCTGTCCGTGTTAGTACGGGCCGCGTCATAGGGGCTGGGAGGAGAGTACCACCAGTTTATTTTATTTTTCCCCATCTGATTGACAAGTCCAAGATGAGGACCTCTCTGGGATTAGCTTACCATGGGCCAGTTTTCGGGAGGACACAAATTTCAAGTCCCTCTGAAGCTTGACTGTCTGTAACGGCTCCATCCCGGAGGCGAGCGTAGTGAGAACCAGTGCGGTGATTTCCCGGTCTCCCACCGTGATGCCAGATTGATTGCTGAACGATATCGCCCCGCCGGTCCTTCCTCCGGCACGGCCCGGCCCCTAGGTCTTCCCAACACCACCTCAAACGACCACAGACCAACCTCACCATCGGCCCCCCCCACCAGGAGTCCCCCATCCCCCCCCCACCACTGAACAAGGCCCCCAAGAGGCACCCATGGAATTCCCCCTCCGCCCCCATCGCCCTGACCCTCTTAGCACGGGGGCCCAACCCCTGCGACAGCCACTCTGCCGGCCCGGAGCCAGACCACCAGTACGGAACCCCCCCCAGAACAGGGGTGAGAAGGGTGGAGATAGTTCGTTTAGGGGTTAGCTTCGCCCCTCTCAACCACCGAAGAAAATAAAGCCACCCCCCACAACAGTCCACACGCAACCCTATTAAACAAGCCACACCATCGACCACCCATACAACAAGCCCTTTGCAACATGAAACCAAAACACACCCGAGTACACTTTCTCAATACATGGCCTCCTCGCATCTTCACGTGACCCCAAGTCCCCTAGCCCTGCTCTCGACCTAAGGACCCCTCACCGGGCAAAACAACCAACAACAAAATGTTTTGCCCCATCCCCAATCATTTTCTCACTACAACACAAGACCGCCTGACAAGAATCTCCCACCCCAAACCTTAAACATAACATCCCAACTACCTAGAACGTGATGGAAAAGGTGAAGTTATTTCAAACGTCAATTCCAACTCAATTGTGAACACTAATGTATTAATAAAATTCAATGCACACAGACTGACAGACTAGCACCCCCGGATAAGCAAGTCTTTGGTTCTTTGGTGATGATTTTGGCTCACATTTAACAAAAACCCACCAATTTCAACAAACAAATCAGAATACTTCCATAAGACCAATAAAAAAAACTAATTGTTGGCCTTCTGGAAAGTATGTTAATTTATTGTACATGTACTCAATACTTGGTAGGGTTTCCTTTTGCTTTAATTACTGCCTCAATCCGGCTTTGCATGGAGGTGATCAGTTTGTGGCATGCTGAGGTGGTATGGAAGCCCAGGTTTCTTTGACATGGCCTTAAGCTCATCTGCATTTTTTGGTCTCTTGTTCTCACTTTCCTCTTGACAATACCCAATAGATTATCTATGGGGTTCAGGTCTGATGAGTTTACTGGCCAGTCAAGCACACCAACACCATGGTCATTCAACCAACTTTTGGTGCTTTTGCAGTGTGGGCAGGTGCCAAATCATGCTGGAAAATGAAATCAGAATCTTCAAAAAGCTGGTCAGCAGAAGAAAACATGAAGTGCTCCAAAATTTCTTGGTAAAAGGGTGCAGTGACGTTGGTTTTCAAAAAACACCAATGGACCAACACCAGCAGATGACAACGCACCCCAAATCATCACAGACTGTGGAAAATAAACACTGGACTTCAAGCAACTTGGGCTATGAGATTCTTCCCCTTTCCTCCAGACTCTAGGACCTTGGTTTTCAAATGAAATACAAAACTTGTTCTCATTTGAAAAGAGGACTTTGGACTACTGGGCAACAGTACAGTTCTTCTTCTCCTTAGCCCAGGTAAGACGCCTCTGACGTTGTCTGTGGTTAAGGAGTGACTTAACAAGAGGAATATGACAACTGTAGCCAAATTCCTTGACACGTCTGTGTGTGGTGCTCTTGATGCCTTGACCCCAGCCTCAGTTTATTCCTTGTGAAGTTCACTCAAATTCTTGAATCGATTTTGCTTGACAATCCTCAAAAAGCTGCGGTTCTCTCGGTTGGTTGTGCATCTTTTTCTTCCACACTTTTTTCTTCCACTCAACTTTCTGTTAAAATGCTTGGATACAGCACTCTGTGAACAGCCAGCTTCTTGGCAATGAATGTTTGTGGCTTACACTCCTTGTGAAGGGTGTCAATGATTGTCTTCTGGACATCTGTCGAGTCAGCAGTCTTCCCCATGATTGTGTAGCTAGTGAACCAAACTGAGAGACCATTTTGAAGGCTCAGGAAACCTTTGCAGGTGTTTTGAGTTGATTAGCTGATTGGAATGTCACCATATTCTAATTTGTTGAGATGAATTGGTGGGTTTTTGTTAAATGTGAGCCAAAATCATCACAATTAAAAGAAAAGACTTAAACTACTTCAGTCTGTGTGATTTTAATTTATTTAATACATGAGTTTCACAAAGTTGAATTACTGAAATAAATGAACTTTTTCACGACATTCTACTTTATTGAGTCACACCTGTATATGAGAAAATATTGATGGCAAACTTATATACCTATATATATATATATATATATATATATGATTTCTGATGAGTGGAAAAAACAACAACCCATGCCTTGCAATGTTTCTCAGTAATTACTGTTACGGGGCTGACGAGACGTGAGGCTTGCGGATCCATTCGCAGAGCTTTTATTGGAGAAGACAGAGACGTGGTCATAAAAACAGGCAGGGTCAAACAGTGGCAAACATGTATATGGCGGGCAAGACACAAGAATAGTCCTAGGGCTAACGCAGGTCGACGATCGGCAGACAGAATCGAAAGGGGCAAGACAAAAGGGGTGAATTTAGGGAACCAGGCGAAGATCAGAAACCAAGAAGGCTAAGGCTAAGGCTAAGGCTAAGGCTAGGGCTAATGACTAGGGCTAAGGCTAAGGCAAAGGACTAGGGCTAAGGCAAATGACTAGGCCTAAGGCTAAGGCTAATGACTAGGGCAAAAGGCTAGGGCTAAGGCAAATGACTAGGACTAAGGCTAATGACTAGGGCTAAGGCAAACGACTAGGGCTAAGGCAAATGACTAGGGATAAGGCAAATGACTAGGGCTAAGGCAAATGACTAAGGCTAAGGACAATGACTGGCTCCGAAGGTAAGCGCTCGGTAGGGGAGTGATAATCGCTGAACAATACTCGGTAGAGGGAAGGGATCAGAGTGAGTGTTTAATAGTGAGGGAGTGATATGAAACAGATGGGTGCAATCAGTGTAAACAGGTGTATGCAATTCGTGCTGAGTGCAATCAGTAAAGCATGATGGGAAATGTAGTCCGGGGTAATATGCAACAGTTTGTGTAGTGCGAGAATCAATGTAATGGAAAGTTCGTGGAACCGGATTCGTGACATTATCTTTATTTATTTATTTATTTTATCTAGAATTTTTTTTATTATTTTTAAATTGTGAAAGTATACGCACACAAGCACAATTATCCTCATACAAGCATGAATTTGAGGGGAACACACACATACTCTCCAAACATCCCAATGCAGCTCAACATTGCAAAAAGTTATTTCAGCACCTGAAATGGTGCTCTGCTCTACTATATTGGCTGAAAAATAAAACAACTCTCTCACTGAGAAAAACTCTCTCTCTGAGAAATCCAGTGTAAGAACATAACCTGATACTCACCACACTGTCTCATTGTCATAACAAAAAAATGGGGGTTAAATATGCTGATTTGTAATAAAAATATCACAATTCAAAATACTATAATGATCTAATGATAAAATATATGCTAATATAATGATAACATTTGAACACATTTTAACTCTCTATCAGTAAACATAAACAGCCCCAAGAGCATGGTTTAGATCCCTAACAGTTCACATTGGAGAAGGAATCCCAAAAGATCTTGAAGAAAATGTGGTCTCTGTCCCCATGCTTAGGCAACCTGGGGTATGACTAACACAAGTCAGGTTTCAGAAAACACAAGATAGCACAGAACACACTGTCACAAGCACCACACTACTCAAAGGAGATCACCTAACTCCAACTTACATGTTTGCCAGTGTTTTCAGCTCATCAGCACTTTTTCCATAATGCAGAGAGAGTGTGTGCACATGGTTGCCAGGTTGGGAAGACGCTTGACATCTGGCAACTACATGAACGCTTGTGGAGGCTTGCTACCAATTACCCTGTTGAAAAATAAAACAGCATATGAAAAAGAAAAAAACAGCATATTAACAAAAAAAAACAAAGTTAGGTATGTTGAGAATGGCTGTGGTTTGTGTAAGTTGGTCCTTAGTTGGTTATGTGATGGTTTAAGGCTGGGCCATGTGCTGGTCTAAGCTGGCATAGCAAACTAGCTCCGCTCAGGACCAGCTTAGGACCAGCACATGAACAGCTTAAACCAACTCATGACCAGCTAAGGACCAATTTAAACTATCAAACGAGCAGCCATGCTTCAAAACACACATAACAAGCATATGCTGTTTTTTTGTTTGTTTGTTTTTTGTTTTCAAAGTGGTTACTTAATTATGATGATTATAAATGCAGCCTATGAGTTCTGATTATGTTCATTTGTGTTTATGCTGTGAAGATGCCTTAGACACAATCTGTATTGTATAAAGCGCTGTATAAATAAAGGTGACTTCACTTGACTACTCTGGCCGCATGTATGCTTATGAGCGGTTATATAGCTCCTTATGGGGGCAAGGAGGGCCTTTTCAGCACCATCAACCAATGAAATGCGATGATTATATAAGGCTTCAAACTTCGTGACCACTGATGTGTTCTCACTGGGTCATTATGCAGCACCTCATTCCCACTCAGGGAACCAGGGGTTGTGTTCAGTAACCTAGACATTTCACCAGTGTCGGCACCACGAGCGGGCCTGAAGGTGTCTGGCCTGGCTACTTTGGTCCTTGTGCTAGCCCCACCTTACCGATTTCTACCGAAGGGGTCATTTGGATGTCTCCCATATCTAATACATCCATTTCAGGTCTTGCAGTCTCTAGTCATCAGTTAACAAGCTGATGAATTGAATCAGGTGATTAGGAGAAGTATGACAATTTTAACAATATTGCAGCAGACTTTATAAGTCCTGAAACGAAATGTTAGTTAATACAAAATAAAGGGCAAGATATTTTATTTGGTGACTGACAGTATGCTGGTTATGAACAGATATATTTCAGAAAACCTGCAATATTCCTTTAATATATTAGGAACCTTAGCAACTCTAATTATGTTAATCATCGCTTTGTTTCATTGACAGATGCTGCGATCAAGGGGTCCAAAGAAAGTTGTATGGCAGTTCCAGCCTAAACCTTAGTGATGATTTTCACAATGGGTGAAGGGTAATTAGTTGCTATGAAACAGTGTGCAGATCAATGGACCTGGTAATGGGATAATCTTCTTTCACTCTAAGCGGTGTCTGGCAGTTAGCTAAGGAATAAACTTAAATGACTCATTGTTTCCTGGCAAACCTACTTTGCCCATCGCTTCTGGGAGTCTTGATAAGATTCAGAGAGCATTTGGTGCCTGTGAGTGGGGATATAAAAGGAATGTTCCAACATGTCCACCTTTTGGAGCATGACAAGCCCTTCCTTTTATTTATCTGGAGGGATATGGTACAAGACAGATAAGTGGATGTCTATGAGTGGCAGGTTCTCCCTTTTGGCATCAATTTCAGGCCATACTGTCCATCCTACACTTTACAGAAGCATGTTCTTGACAGTACAGAGCCAGGTGATAATCTACAATTCAAAGGAGTTTTATGTTGACAACTACTTCTACATGACCACATCTGAGGAAGCAGAAAGGATCATTGATTGTCTAATAGAGCTACTAGCTATAGTGGAGGATTCAAAATCCGACAGTGGGCCTTGAACCAGATTAGTGTAGTAAGTCATCTACCAAAAGAAGCCCAGTCTACCAGTACAGAACTCACATAAAGAAACAGAAGTAACTGAAACCACCTTGGGTTTTCACTGGATCTGCCCCACCTTAGGTAGCCTTAGGTATAAGCACTATACCTTGGAGTAGAAAATGCCCACCATTCATAATTTATACTGGGTCCTGTTGTGATATTTTACTCGAAAATATGATGTATGATTATAACAACAATCAATAGACTGATCAATATAGTGATTGTTTCAATATAGGATGTCTTAATGCAGACTGTGAGTCCTAAGTGCTTTCCAATGGGCAAGTGTATGTGGCTCCCTATTGGACAGCACTGATATACTTGAGTGAACCAGTAAACTTTGGGTGACTTCCAAGAATATGACAGGGATGACACAAACAAGTTTGATAAATGGCCTATGAGAACACCTGTGTCAAAAGGGAGAGTGAGATAAAAAGTATTGGGAGAATGGTTCAAGCTAGCATGAGAAAGTATATCAGGACAGCCTATGAAGACTCCTGCATTCAGGGGGGAGATGAGACATAAAGTATTAGGTGAATGGTTCAAGCAGGTGTCCAGAATTAGAAAGTATACCAGGATGAGTAAGAATGAGTGTAGCAAAATTAGTGGAGTAAGACCAATCAGAGACTGAGCTACCAATTTTTGGTCTGAAAAGACTGATAAGAATAAGATATAAGAATGGATGTCGGGTCAGACAAAGACTGAGATGCGGTGACCGTCATCTCGGCTTTGTTGCTTTGTCCAATAAAGTCTTATTTTGACATCTGGAACTCTGATTCTTGAACTTAATTTACTACACTGAGAAGACGATTGTTTGCTCCACGACAGTCCTTGCCAGTCAATGATTAGGATTAATCTTCCCTTATACAGCCATAGTAGAGATCCTAATCCAACAACTGTGGACTAAACCAAGGGAATGGGATAATTCTTCTGTTTTCTGATGTACTTCTGCAAAACTAGTTTTAGTTGTTCATTTTTAGACAAACTCTGACCCCTTTCTACTATTACCTTTCCCAGGTGCCATATGACACCAGATATGGACAATGTTTCATGTTGTAAGAGAGATACATGCGTTCTGTGATGCATAAGAAAAAGGCATATGGTGTATTCTTGTATCTAAGACCAGGGAAAAGCTTAGGGAAAGTACAGCTTTTCTAAGTCAGTCAGTTCTAAGGCTCAAATCCTGCTGATGACCCCACAAAGGGTAAAACAGTTGAACAACAGGCCAGACCAAACCGATGCACTTACTGTTAAAGCAATCTGATCAATGGCCTGCAAGTATTATTAACAGTTCCCCTGGACAGTTAACATGTTTTAGCCAGTAACAGAAATAACAGTTCCCCATTTGCAAAAGTCAGTGTTCTGTGCCCTCAATTTAGTGAAATCCAATACACAAAGTTTACCATGTACAAGGAATTACTAGAAGGTTCTGCATAATGTTCATTTCATACAAGCAGAAATACTCCAGTAGAGAGCATATCAACTTGATCATTTCTTCGAAGACTTTCAGTGCCTGGAACATAATAAACCCCTTCCTTCTAGCAGTAGACTTTTCAGTTTGTGTCCAGAGTTGGACAAAGAAATACACATTGTTCAGCTAGGAGGTTGACCAATAATCATGAGAGTCTTGGCTGAAATCAGAAGGGAATTTTGTATTCTCTGTGGTCGAGAGGCCATCCACAATAACCAATTCTAATGTCATAAATGGAGAAACAAACCAGAAGCCAGTAGCTGGCAAAATTACCAGTAGCTCAACTTCAACTATGCAAATCTGCATTTTACTCCACTGGAAGTATGGATTGCTTCTGGCTCATTTCCGTTAAGACTGAATGGAGAGTAGAAAAAAGATGAGTGGATAGTTTGAATTCCAATACACAATTCCTGATGCCAGCCAGTTTAATACCTACAAAGAATTACTGGAAGCTACTGCATAATGTGTTCATATTCAATTCATACAAGCAAAAATTCTCAAGTGGAGAGCATGTCTAATTGATAATTTCTTTGAAGACTTCCAGTGCCTGGAACATAGTAAATCCC
Organism: Sinocyclocheilus anophthalmus; assembly: GCA_018155175.1. Lineage (NCBI taxonomy): Eukaryota > Metazoa > Chordata > Actinopteri > Cypriniformes > Cyprinidae > Sinocyclocheilus > Sinocyclocheilus anophthalmus. The sequence goes on from JADLZN010002585.1 coordinate 174,040, forward strand.
TTGCTTCTAGCAGTAGACTGCTCAGTTTATGTCCAGAGTTTACTCAATGGGAATGGATCACCAAAAATGGAATTTACTGGCTTTTGTGTCCTTTTCTGTTTAAGATTGAGTTTCCATGGATCTGATGTAAAAACATCAAAAGCTGAGTGGATAACTTGAATTTCCATACAACAAATAACTGATGTTGGCGTTAGTGTTGAAATGCCAGAAGTTCATCGTTATGATAAAATTTATGAGACACAAACCAGTGCAAGCGCCCGAACTGTTAAAATTACCACAGTTTTGTTTTTTTAGCTCGGATTCAACTATTCAAGCCTGCATTTTACTCCATGGGAAAACCGCTGGCCCTTTTCTGTTGAGATTGGACAGAGGGTAGATCCTGTAATTTGCAAATGTCTTAAAAAAACAGATTTGTCAACCTAGACATACTCTCAAGTATTGACACTGATTCCTTCCTCATGGCACTTAGGAGATTTGTGGTTCTCAGAGGAACTTCCTTTGTGTTATCTGATCAAGGGACTGACTTTAAAGGAGTGGAGAGAAAGTCGCATGACACATTCAAAGGCATGTCACTTGAGCTCCATAACGTAGAAGTTTCGTCTAGCCTTCTGTATGTGAAAATCAGCTAATTCTTTGATAAAGTCTGTATGGTGCCATGGTGGCCTGTATACAGTAGCCAGTAAAAACATCACAGGGGATTTATCATTAACACTTGTTTCTCAGGATAATGTTATATGAAGCACCATTAATTCAAACTAATTATACTTGAAACCAGACCATTGAGAAATACTGAAAATATTACTATAAACTGTAGCAACACCTCCCCCTTTACCTTTTGGATGCGGCTCATGATTATAACAGTAATCTTAGGGGGTAGACTCATTTAAAATAATGTAATCATCAGGTTTTAGACAGGTTTCCGTCAAACAGAGCATTAATCTAAGTTATATCTGGATCATATCATCATTACAGTGTTGGGGGATTAATGCATTACAAGTAATGCGAGTTACGTAATCAGATTACTTTTTTCAAGTAAATAGTAAAGTAACGCATTACTTTTTAAATTACAAGAGAATATCCGAGTTACTTTTTCAAATAAGTAATGCAAGTTACTTTTTTTTTCCAATTTATTGATTGACAGCTCTGCTGTCCCCATGTTGAGAGAAATCAGAAGATGTTACTGTAGTAATAAAATAAATATGAATATGCATTAATTCATCTCACTCACAAAAAAAAAAACAGATTCAGTATTCCTCAAAATGAAGAAAAACAGTCAAATGCAAACTCAGAATATGGGACGCCAACCCTGCAAAAATTAAATGTTAAAAACAATACAAAGGTACGTTATGTGTATTTAATCCCCATGTATTACACCCATGTCTTTGCTTCTGGGGCTTCAAGATGATCCCTCAACCGTACTAATAAGCAAAAACATTTGTGTGTCTTTCTTTATTGCTGAAGTGTGTTGAAATTTCTTCTTCTGCATTCTACTGTACGGACGTAAATGTACTTTCCCTTCAGCCTGATGCTTATTAATTTCACTTTTGGTGTGAAAATGCTTTTATATTTGCCAAAAATATAACTTTTTTATTTTAAAAACAAACAAGCAAGCCCCACCCAGATTTAAAAAGTAACTCAAAAGTAAAATAACGCATTACTTTCCATAAAAAGTAAATAAGTAACATAATTAGTTACTTGTTTGTGGAGTAACGCAATATTGTAATGCATTCTTTTTTAAAAGTAACTTTCCCCAACACTTATCATTTACTAATATAATTTACAAAAAGCACTTTTGTAGAAAGGGATCTAATATTCATTAAGCCAAGCTTTGTCAGTTGTTTATCTGTATTATATATGTTTTTTATTTGTTGAACATAAATTGTTACCCTCAAATTTGTTTGGACATTTTTTTTTCATTTGCTAGTTTGATGAACAGACACAATCTCTATAGTATGATATCTAGGTGAAAGAGTCTCTAGAAGTCTGTATACTTGCTTTGTATGCTTCAAGGTAGTTAGAGAAGCCAGATCCCTTTATCAGAAAAACACAGAATATTGATTTTGGTGAAGATGTTAATGTACCCGATTCATCATTCTATTTGCACTAGGACAAATTACATTATTATTTTTGGAAGAGACATAGTTTGAGTTATTGATTGTGACACTGCAACAATCGATCCTACTAAGAGCACTCCAATAATATTATATTCGTAATGAGTATCTTTGTCTTGTTTTCCAGTAAAAATATCTAAAAATCATTTAAAAATGCAAATATACAGTAAGTGTATGGAAAATCTTCCAGTGCATTAAAACTAATGCACATATTATCTGAAGAAGAAAAAAGCCAGTGTCTTGTGCAATTTTATCAGGTGATTTAATTGTTTTGTATTGTTCTTTCCATGAACAATTTATGAATTTAAGGATGTTTAGACTTTCCATTTTATTCTTAATATTTAGTGATTTAAGAATATATGAACATAACACACAATGATTTAAATGATGTTTAAAGTTTACAAGTCCATTCATTATTTGTAGCACGCAAGCCACACAATAATCGCAGCTTTGTGCTTTGTTGAAAAAAAATTGACAATTTAACAACAATTGAACAATTTAATACAAACGAATGTCTCATGAATCGATCAATCAGAGTTAAAAAAAAAAGTAAAAAGAATGACGGAATATACAGAAATCACGCACTTTTGACTTTATTCTTAAAATATTATTAAGTTAATCTTATTTATTTAGTTATTTTCAATGTGGCAGTAAAATGCTGCTGTAGGCTATTTGTAGCTACTGAATGCAAACACAATTTTGGCACAGCGGCCCAAAAAACAAAACAAAACAAAAAACAAAAAAAAAAAAAAAAAAAAAAATAGTGAGGGGTATTTTAATTATTTGTTAATAAAATGTTGCAAAAATTAATTAACCTGACTCGCCATCTCCTCTTTGGACGTGTCATTAGAAAGAAATGAATGGATTACATAAGGAAAGAGTTTTTGTTTTCGATTTGAATTATTTCGTTTTAAAATAGTAATTTAAATCATTCTATAGATATATTTATCATGTCAGTGAAGCGCTCCTGCTCAAGACCAAGAGGACAGAAAGCGCATCCTGTTTGCTTTCCTTATTTTACAAAAGCACAAGGTTTTGTTGATATTGTGAGTGCACACAAATACAAGTAGACCCTTTGCAGTTCCGAATGATGTATACTATTACCTTTATGAGCAAAAATCACGGCGTATTTTTAAAGTGTCCACTGTTATCAAAAAATTTAAATTAAAAATGCAAGTGATCGCACTGGCGCCTCCATGTCCTGCAAAGCACGCTTTAACTTCCACTCTCCGCACAAACGATTGGATATGTGCCTAACAGCGCTCATTTATCTAGGTTAAATGTTTAAATTAATACTGTGAAATGCATGAAGTGTTTTATGTCTGTTATTTAAGGCAAGTCGTGTTGGTTAGAGAAGGCTAAATTGATCAAACATAATGCTCAACGCACTGTCTGCAACCGCTGCTTGATCATTCCTTTAAAATACAAAAACTTGAATTTAACAAACATAAAATGTTCCAAACATATTTCTAAATTAACTTAATAAAGAAACAAAAAGAAATATGACCACTTTGCCATTAAAAACCAAAACGGAACTATTTTATTAGCTGTGTAATGGGGAAGAGAGAGAGAAAAAAGTCACGGTATCCAGTCGGACTCGGGCCGAGAATTCTCACAAGCTGTTGGACAAGGGCCGGGCCCTTGCAGGGCTCTATTCGTTCCCTCATTTCAATTAAAAGTTCCCCCCAGCTCGGCGGGCCCCCAAACTGCCCGGGCCAATATGCACCTGGTACCGCCTGCCCCAGACGCTATGCCACTGCTACCTCCCACTTGTTCCAAAAATTGGCGTCAGTTTGCAAAAAAACGCCCTATTTAGGGCTGGGCAAAAAAAAACTAGATTGTCAAACATATCCGTTTTTTTTAAATGTGGTCGATCAATACGATTATCAAAGGCCACAAATATTTTTTTCAATATTTATTTCCGCAAACATTGAACATACGATTTACGTTAATCTTATTACTAGCAGTGGTGGAAAGAGTACTGAAAAAATATACTCAAGTAAAAGTACCATTACCTTCCAAAAAATTTAGTGCAAGTAGAGTAAAAGTACTTGTCCAAAAAAACTACTTGAGTAAGAGTAAAAAAGTAGCCTATTTAAAAGTACTCATGAGTATTGAGTAGTGAGTACTGAGCTGTGAATTATACCCCCTCATAATAAACGCTGTACAACACAATTGATACATTTTAAAAACGTTGTACATTCCGTAATTCACATTATCTTGTTAATCATAAATAATGAAGAGTATCTATCATCCAGCAGTTTTAATTTTGACCGCCAACTCTTTAAAATACATCAAAACAGCACAGAAGCAGTATTCATTTGAAGAAAAGATGAAAGTTATTCTCAGTACAATCATCCCCATTTAAATCATAAAGTTTGAAAAAATAGATTTAAAATCATGTGTAAGGCCACTGAGACAGCATGCTAATGTTGCACATACAATATTAATGTTTAGAACAGTGCAAATACAAACACCATTAAAAACTCATAGTTCAGTATCACACACCATGATATCGGTTAAAATGAGAGCTCATTTCTCTCCAAAACGGTGCCAGTTTGCAATAAAGAAATAAAAATGATTGAACTTGCTCATTGATGTTACATGTAACATATGCACATTGTTCTGAAGGATGGCAAATTCGGCCATACCATTTTACACATTTACTCAAAAATTTATGCTGATAATATAATTTGTAAGGGAAAATGCATTAAATAGCGTGTTATTTCTGGGGAAACTTTTTCAAAGGACAAACACACACACACTCATGTCTTTTTGCTGAGCTGTGGCTTGAAAACTTGTTAATTGTTTATGTGCGAGTGCACTTGCTAAATGAAGGCGGATTGTATAAAATGGATTAAAAAAAATATAAAAAAAAGTTTATTAACGAGCTGCAATTTTATTACATCACACGCTGACACAGATGCAGTATATTAATGCCACGGGCCATCAATAAGTTGCAGATTGGTCCTCAATTTGTGTTTACAACACACTTTTTCACAGCACGCATCACACGCTCAAACTCATCAAAAGTAAACAAGTTCAACAAGCAACAACGACTTATCCAAGTGACTGCTGCAGAACACACGCGAGCGAGAG